>LNAC01000295.1:0-197238 GCA_002007465.1 Ailurus styani | reverse complement strand
CCCCCCCCCCCCCCCCCCCGCTCTCGATGCATGGAGGGCATGGAGCCTGGGGACTGGGCTCTGGGTTCTCTACTGCTTCTGGGCCAGAGCTGACCCCTGCACTGTCCAGATGCTCAAAAGTAGGGGGTTTCTTGCCCTAGGAGAGTACATGCATGCCCCTTGTGCTCAACTCTTGCTTGTCTGATTGCCTCTGCCACCCTGTCTTGCTATTCCTTGGGTCTCTAGGTGAGCATTGGCAGCCCTGAGAAGATGGAACCCATTACGAAGGTGTCTCACATCCCCAGCAGTCGCTGGGCGCTGGTGTGTAGTCTCTGCAATGAAAAGTTTGGGGCCTCCATACAGGTAATCCACTTAGTCATAATGGTGTCATTTTCCTTCTCTGTTTTGGGGCTGGACGAGGGAGGGCTCTGTGAACTGTCAGAGGCTTTTGGGGATGGGTGTAGAATCCAGGTTCTCACAGCTCTTCTGAGGCTGCTGAGGAGGGATTCGAGCCCAGTGCAAACTCCTTTAGTGGGTGGATCATGTCCAGTGTAACCAGAACCCCAGCTGTAACAATCACAGGCAGCTCAGAAGTCCACCCGAGCTGGAAGGCAGTTCCAATTTGTCTCTGGTTTCTGCCTTTCTGCCCCAAGCCAGGCACCGAGGCTCCTTCCACAGGCAGACACCTCCTGGGAGGAACCAGTCTGGACACTGGAGCGTTGGCCTCCTTCCCGTAGGCACGCACAGGGCCGGCGGTGGACCTGCCTCTGTGGCTGCCTCCTGAGCTGCTGGTTTCGGTGCGCTGTTGAAAATTAGCTTGGTGTGCTGATACTTTTGTGTTTGGTAGAATAGTCCTTGGAGCACCAGCTGGGTGGAGGTTCACCGGCGAGGTGCTGCACCAAGTGTTGTTTGCAGAAACTGGTATCTGAATCCAGGTTGGATATCTGATTCGTCATGGCACCACGTATGTGGGGCGGCGGGTGGTGGGGGAAGCTGCTGTTTGAAAACTGTGTACACACACACACACACACACACACTTGGAGAGGATCATTAGGTGGATAGAATTATGGAGGGAATGTAAATGACGTGCCGGTTTTTCAGGTTTTCTAAAACTCTGCTCCAGAGGTTAATTGCCGGGCCTCACATTATTGGCAGAGTCATGACTTAAGAGGACCTGGATGCTGTTTCATTCACCAAGGTCTTCAAATGCTGTTTGTGGTGGACATTGGCCCTAAAGGTCGAGTCCAGCTCTTCCTCTGGGAGGTCACAGCTCAGGGCCACAGACTGGTCCTTGGTCTCCACAACACATTCTAAGAGCAGATGCACTGTTTTGGAGTGGCTTCTCTATTTTTTTTTTTTTTAAGATTTTATTTATTTATTTGACAGAGACATTGAGAGAGGGAAACACAGCAGGGGGATTGGGAGAGGGAGAAAGCAGGCTTCCCTCCGAGCAGAGCTTGGCCCCAGCTGAAGGCAGACATTTAACAACTGAGCTGCCCAGGCGCCCCTGGAGAGGCTTCTTTTGATGCAGACGACACAACAGATCAGCACAGATACAAACTGCTGGGCTTAGATTTTAAGGAAATGACCTCATTGGGCAAAATCATTTTGTATTTTGGCTACTATTTATTTCAGTAAAGTTATCCACTGACCAGAGAGGTTTTTAAAATTTTTCATTTTGTAAGCCTGCTGTCTACTTCTTCATTATAATCTCCACTGGAGTTCAAGGATCCAAAATGTAACAAATATTTAGAGGGTGAAGCATGAGATAGCTGGTGGGATTGGCTACAGACCTTGAAAATAGTGCGGGGTTTTGCATGTCAATAGAATGAGTTTAAAACCAAAACAATGGCAAAACCCTCTGACCTTTTGGGAAAGAATGGAAGAGAAAATTTTTTCAAAGCCTCAGAATTAAAAACAAGCATTAGAGCCCTAGGAGTGCGTTTCTTGCGTATACCTGCCCGCGTGAGCACTTGCCGGACACAAGCTGTGGGAGACTGAGGGAAATGGAAGTTATTTCCTTCCATGTTACCTGATGTTCTGCGGATAGAATTTATGCCCTTTCCTAGAGTAGACCAATCCTGGTCCTAAGGTGGTGCTTGTGAGAGGTGGGCAAATGAAATCTTTTCTCTTTTGAAGACAGAATAGTAAAATGACTTTTTTTTTTTTGTTGCCACTGACCTCTTTTTCCCAGAACATTAATTTGAAGGAGTCTAAGAGGCCAAGTGAGGTTGATGATTTTTCATATCTTCATAGAATAGATTGATTTTATTAAAGAATTCCTCTCTGAAACGTCTGCAGCTGTGAAGGCTCTGGTTTATGTTTCTGTAACATCTGTTTGCTGAGTCAACCTGAATAGGAAAACCCAGAGGAAGGCCGTTTGGCGCTTTTACAAAGTCCTGTATAAATATTCTGCTGCAGCTCATTCTTCTTTAAGGTTGGAACATTTGGGTTAGGTGTAGTTTAAGCCAAACCCAGATAGTGTCTCGTCATCTGTTCCCACTTTTACTTCCCACTTGGCTGTGCGCTAAAAGGGAGGAGCACTTTGTCTTTTAATGATAGTGGCCGTGTGTGTGTGTGTGTGTGTGTGTGTGTGTGTGTGTGTGTGTGTGTGTGTGTGTGTGTGTGTGTTCGTTCTGCCTGCCACTAAAGCTGATTTCACACATTTCTTGGAATTGAGGTTATTTATAGGTCAAATTACAGATTTATGTGAGTTCATGTGCCTGAAGTGTTTGTACTGGGGGGATTGGTGAAGGGAGCTGGATTGTCTGTACTTCTGGGTAAAAGAGACTTTATAAAAATGGAAGAAATCACGGCTGGCAGTGAGTCACCTCTTAAATACTGAAATGATTAGGGGAAAAAGCCCCAACTCCAGCCTCCGCCATTTGTGGTTATGGGATTCAGGGTCTGTTGAATGAGTTTAATTAAGCTTTTCAGCTGGCCTGCGGCCACCGGGTTTTACTCCTCTGTGCAGTCCTGGTGTACCTGGGGATCACTCGGCCTCACACAAATACAGTGTTGCTTTTAAGGGGCTGGCTTCAGTCACCGCAAGGAAATCTTCCAGGGATTTGCCCAGTGAGATCAGATGGATGGGGAGAAGCTAATGACTTTTGTCCTGCTAGTCTCTGGCTTGCCACCTACATCAAGGATCTAAATTGTAGCCCTGATCAGGCAGGGAGAGGGAGGGTGAGGGTGTTTAGTGAGGAGGAAGGCACAGCGGGGTGGGGTCTGGCCTCTAGGTCAGCCTCCCTGTGACCCACAGGAAGTGGGTCCTTTCCAGTTGTGCTGCCACTCTGTAGTCAGCCCCTTGTGATGCATGGCCTCCCCTGGTCCCAAAAGCCTTCTGCATCTTGTGGAGCCTCTTCATGGGTGAGACCTTTTCCCATCCCCCTTCCTGTACTGGATTCTCCTTTTACCTGTTCTTTCCTGCTCTTCCAGGAGTTTTTTTAATTCACTCTTGTCAGACTTGGCTGCTTGGAAGAAATGTACCATTTATTTTCCCATGCGTCTTGGGCCCTTCCTGGCTGGAAGTAAGCATGAGGATTCATGTTCCTTGAAAAACTCTGAGTAGTAGTTATTTTTCCTGAAGAGATTCTTTTTCAAGCTTTTTATATAAGCACTTAAAGTTAATTAATTAATTAATTTGACACAGAGCAGGGAGAGCACAGGCAGGGGGAGCAGCAGGCAGAGGGAGAGCAAGAAGCAGGCTCCCCCGCTGAGCAGGGAGCCCAGTGCAAGACTTGGTCCTAGGACCCTGGGATCATAACCTGAGCCAAAGGTAGTTGCTTAACCAACTGAACCACCCAGGCGTCCCTAATTTATTTTCTTTTAAAGATTTTATTTATTTGTCAGAGCACAAGCAGGGTGAGTGCTAGAGGGAGAAGCAGGCTCCCTGCTGAGCAGGGAGCCCGATGTAGGACTCTGGGATTATGACCTGGGCCGAAGGCAGATGCTTAACCAACTGAGCCACCCAGGTGTCCCTATATAAGCACTTTTAAAAGAGTTCAAATCTAGGAAAACCAGTTAATTCCTCAGAGTTTACTCTGCATATTGAGCCCACGTTCTTTTTAATATAATCTGTGCCAAACTACCTTTGCCTACATGTGCCATTTGTGTAATTGTGTTTGCTATAAGAGGCATTTTGGGTGCAGTTACTTTTCTAAGAGTGACGGTTTGGTTTATGAAAGTTTTCGTCAAGTTCTTTCCCTTAAATCCCAAGGTTTAAGACTAGAGGTGCTGGAGTTAACTGAGGTAGAGCGCCCTCTTCTGGCACATGTTTGAAGTGCCATTCTTCCTGCGAGTGTGTGTGAAGAGGGTGCCTAGCGCGGAGGGCCTCCAGCCCCTGTTGCTCCATAACTGTCTTTTCTCGCGTTCTCTGTGTTCTTTCCAGTGCTCTGTGAAGAACTGCCGCACGGCCTTCCATGTGACCTGTGCTTTCGACCGGGGCCTGGAGATGAAGACCATCTTGGCAGAGAACGATGAAGTCAAGTTCAAGTCGTACTGCCCGAAGCACAGCTCACATAGAAAACCTGAGGAAAGCCTCGGTGAGGGGGCCACGCAGGAGAATGGGGCTTCTGAGTGTTCCCCTCGGAATCCGCTGGAGCCTTTTGCCGGCCTTGAGCAGAATCAAGAGGAGGCCCATCGGGTTAGTGTCCGCAAGCAGAAGCTGCAGCAGCTGGAAGATGAATTCTACACCTTCGTCAACCTGCTGGATGTGGCCAGGGCCCTGCGGCTGCCCGAGGAAGTAGTGGATTTCCTGTACCAGTACTGGAAGTTGAAGAGGAAGGTCAACTTCAACAAGCCCTTGATCACTCCAAAGAAAGACGAAGAGGACAATCTAGCGAAGCGGGAGCAGGATGTCTTGTTTAGGAGGCTGCAGCTGTTCACTCACCTGCGGCAGGACCTGGAGAGGGTAATGATTGACACTGACACCTTGTAGTGACTTAGAAAAGAAGATTGCAAAGAGGCGGCTGCTTGCCCAGAGCAAGGAATGGTAGCCAGTTCCTTTACTCCCAGACCCTTGTACACACTGCAGCATGAGGTTGTGTCGGTTAAATATATTTATGGGCTGGTAAACTCATTGTACATATGTGTAAGACTGCCACAGAGTGGGGAGCTTCTCTGTGATTTATTTTTAAAACACTTTCCCACTAATCCTTGTTGTTCTGTAAGATCAAATGGGGTGTGTCCCCTCCCCCTTTGGTTGCAGGACTAGAGGGAACTGAGCCCCAGGAAGATGACCAAGGGATTGGCTCAGAATTGTTTGCAGATGGAGTTAGAAAGACCAGGTGGATTTGATTCATGGTGGGGGCAGGCAGAAGTAGGAAGAGCTCTTGTTCAGACGTGGGGAAACACTGGCTGCCGGTGGTGGGCTCATCAAGGAGAGCTAGGCACTGCCACTCTGGCCCACCTTCGTTTCTTAGCTGATTCACAGAGACACTGCCAGTACCGTCCCAAGCAGGCAGTGGGGGCCAATGTGTGTGCATGAACTTACATACACATGCGTATCTGCTCCCGGAGGTTCTCCTGGCAGCGAGGTGCTAAGTCATCACTGAGGCAGAGTATATTTACTGTGCGTGTGTGCTTGTGTGTCCCTGTCCAATGTGTGTCTGTGTGGGGTGTCTGTGTGGGGTGTCTGTGCGGGGGTGGAGTGGGCTAGCTGGTGCACAGGGCTGCCTGATCTGTGAGGAGCCCCGAGTAATGCTCAGTACACTACTTGATCCCACTACTGGATTGTGCATATAGTGGCTGTTGGCTGCCTGGAGCCTCGGCTGCTGGCACTTCCTTCAGTGTATGGCTGCTTTGTGCCTCCCCAACTCTCCGTTACCTTTGGAGCCCCAGTCTGGACCTCCCTTCCTGCTACAGAAATAATTAGGAGTGGGCTGTCTTCCCTCTGGGGCTTCCTGTTCCCTGTAGGTAGTTTCTTACTGAGGTTGCTAATTGGGGATGCGTCTAAGAGCACCTTCTGCGGCAACTCCCCTGACTGCCAGCTACGATTAAATTCATTAGTGCACAGGGGCTGGGACCCAAGCTCTCTGGCCTGAAGCATCCTGCACTGAAAGGCACCCAAGTGGCCTGAAACAGTTACCGCGTCGCCCCCAAGCACCTCACTTATTAGCAGGCAGTGGTTCACTTGCCTGGGAGAGGATCTGACACATAGATGATTTGAAATGAGAGCATAGGCAAAGAGTAGGGATAAATTGGAGGGGTATTAAGCCGAAAAATCCAGCTCTCACAGAGACCTGTGTGGCCCCGCTAAAGATGACACAGGAGCAGAAGTATTAAGTGTTCATTAGAGATCCTTTTTGTATGAGACCGAGTGCCCGAGGGCCAGCTTGTTGTGACACCCCCTCTTTGACTGGGTTCTGATTCCAGATTCAGGTGGAGGCGGAGCAGGAGAGGCAGGAGGAGTGGGTGGAGGGTTTGTGAGGCTCTTGTGCTGCCGTACCCCCCCCCCCCNTGTGTGTGTGTGTGTGTGTGTGTGTGTGTGAGAGAGAGAGAGAGAGAGAGAGAGAGAGAGAGAGAGAGAGAGAGAGATTCGTGTTAAGAATGGAGATAAGGGATTCAGAAGGATAAACTGGAATCCTGGTGACAAGCCATTATTCCCAGCCTGACGACCGCTGTACCTGGGGGTGCATGAGCTATGGAGTCAGATAGTCCTCAGGAGGGAGGACGAGAAGTCTAAATGTTTGGACTGTGTTTGTCTCACGATCACCACAGAATAAAAGTATAGAAAATGCTTGTGGTGTACTAACTCTTTTCTGTACTTCAGTTACTCAGATTAACACGCACTTATAATTAAATTCTAAACAATTTTTTGGAGTCTTCACTGTTGGTTTTTAAGTAGAATGATACCGATGATGTACAAGAAACAGGGAATAAATCAGGATTTGTGTGTGTGTGTGGTATTACTTACATTTATTTTATTAAAAGCCTAGGAGATTTTAGGGAATTTAGTGTCGGTTTAAAATGGGCTTATTATAATGAAAAATGTTTTCCAGAATTTGCCACGAGGCCCGCAATGGTGGAAGCTTTAAAAAAACATCGAAATCTTTGCTGTGCTCCTGAGAGCCGCACAGTGCTTTGTAATTATAGACAATAAGTGTATCAGGCCAAAGGTTCATCAGGGCATGGGTGACTGGAACAAATAATAAATTACTTTGCTTTTCATTAAGTTAGAGTTCTAATTTACGTAGCAGTAGTTAATAGGTATGCAGGAGCCATGAATACACAGGATTATAATCCAGGCTTTGGTCAGTCCTAAACTGACATATGAGTAGCCTTCGTTAGAAATGCGAAGAACTGATGAACGATTATGTTAAGAGCTCTTTCTTGCAAATGCACACCTTAGGGCATTCCACACCTGGGTTCAGTTCTGGATGGCAAAGTTGGGTGGCAGGAGTGCATTTTAGGAGGGTTTGGGAACCCCCATTTTTAAGAAGACACAATTGCTGAGGTGTGGTCCGTGGCTGTGTCACGTTCCCAAGGCTGCCCCTTCACTCTGGTGGGATCCCTTTCCCCTAGACATTGTGTTTTACAAGATGCAGTAAACAACATCAGTTTAGCAAATGAGAACTTTCTCAGACAAAGACCTGCCCCCTCTGCACTTGTGGCTCATCCGAAGGGGCCAGCTCTTGGGAGATTGTCCTACTCACTACTCAGTGGAATGGTCACCACTGAGACTCTGATGGAGGCTACAGGTGCCCCCAACAAAAGGCATGTCGAGCTTTAGTGTACAAGCAGTGTTCGGGATTCAAGAAAACCCCTTGAGACCATTCTTAGATTCCTGAGGGCAGTGGTTCTCAGCGTGGGCCCCAACCAGCAGCAACAGTACCTGGAAACGTAACAGAAATGCAGAGTTTTGGACCCCACCTCTGACTCCAGAAACCGGGGGGGGGGGTAGTGGTTAGTGGCCAGCCTTCCATGTTTTAGGGTCCCCTCATGTTTCTGTTTGAGAATCAACGGCTTTTAGGGGAAGCCTGACTGGTTTAGTGTGGTGTGAGGGTGCACCCATGAACTGGTTTTTCTGGTAACTCCTCGCTGGCGGCTGGGAGAGGATGGAGGGGAGGACGTTAGGTTGAGTGGCACACAGGAAGGGCTGAGCCTCCAGCTGCAGCTGGGGCTGCTGGTGAAAGTTGTCCTGTGAGGAGTGTTTTGTTCATAAGGGGTGAAAGGTTTAGGGCGCTTACTAGTCTAAATGTGGTCAGCCAGGACTGAGTTATTCAGGGGTTTGTCCCAATGAAAATCCACCCTGGCCTTAGCTTTTTGGGGTTACGGGTAGGGGTTTCTTATCAGAGACCGTGGGGTAATAGTAGTGGAATTTGTCCCCCTTAGCAGCCATGGTGGAAGCCTTTCCTGGGGATAGTGGTTGAAGCGATCAGAATTAAATTTAAATAATATGCAAAGTTCAGGTACCCTGGTTCCCCTATTTTCTCTTTTCTTGGATATTTTCAAGTCAGAGAGATGTAAGTATCTTGGGTGTACATCTGACTTGAATAGAGTAACCTCACCTGTTCCAAGGATGTCAGAATTTGTTTCTATTTCCTATTTCCAGAAGTCAGATTCCTTGATGTAAAAACTGTTGGCCAAAAGTTTTTAATCTGTGATGCAGACCTAGGTCTTGCCTCTTCCTCTCTTTGACCTTCCATGCTTAAACCCCCGCCCTGGTGGAACAACACTTACTAAAGGTAATAGTCTGCGAGCCACTTTGATCCCCAGATTGGTCAGGATTTTTATAAAGGACATCTTTTTCCTGGCCTGGGGCTCTGGGGCTGTCAGAACAGGCTCTAGCCACAGTGAATTACGCCAAAATAGTATTGGGTCTGAGACAGGGAGAGAGATTTTCTTCTCAGTTCTTTAATTCTAAGATTATATACACAAGAGCACACACATCTATACATCGAGAAGAGCTGTTAGGAGGATCCTAAGTAGTCCGCCAGGTGAGGAGGGTCAGCAGAAGCCTGACTCCTGCGTTAGGCCCTGAAGCTCCACCATGATGGGAATGTGCCAGCCAGCCAGCCGGCCCGTTCCTCTTTATGCCTCCTGTCTTCTTGGAGACAAGACAGCCGTGAACACAGGAAGAGCGGCTGGAATGCTTAGGGTTCAGAAAGGACTGGAAACGTTAGGGGAAGTGCTTGCACAGAAGCCAAAGTGCAGAGTCCCGCGTATGGGGCTTGTTGCCACCTTTCTTAGGGGAAAGGTCGGGTTGTTCAGTCAGGGAAAGGGGTTGCCTGCGCCTTAGGAAGAAGGGGTGTTAGGGGAGTGTTGCCAAGCCTGGGCGGGAGGCCCTGTACTCCCGCCGCTGAGCTCTTCTGGGGCTCTGGTCTTTATCTTCCTGAAGAGGATTAATTGTAGCTCTGGGGTGTTGCATTTGACATTTGTATTTTCAGGTGCGTGCAGTCTAGTCAGGTTTCCTGGTAGGTTTGAGGACTGAGGAGTTAAGGGCATTTATTAACTAGTTACTTTGTTTTCGTGTTGACTGATCCCAGGTGGCTTTAAAAATGGGGAACAAATTTAGGTGTCGATTAGTTCATAGTGGTTAGTGGGCGTCTATGTGGGATCCCCAGCGCTGTGGTCAGATACCAAGTGGAGCTCTTAGCACTTGGCTCTTTTTCGTCACTTACAGATGGATGTGGAAGAGGGCAGTGGCAGTTGGAGGTGGTGATACAGGGAGTTGGACTTGAGATGCTGACAGCACATTAGTGGCAAAGCGAGGAGGCCATTTCCTAGCTTTACATTCTGGAGGAGTACAGTAGCTACCAGTGGGCTGCAGGCATTTCAGATGCTGTCCAGTTGGCAAAGAAGTTTACTTGGATTCTGGTTCCCATTTGGTCTTCTAGTGGGCTCGGTGCAGAGATCATTTTTGGCGGGTGTGGGCAGGGGTGCTCTGATGGCCCTTGACCCTGCACTTCCCTAATTCCATCTTCAGGAGATGCTTGATAAAGTGGCTTCTGAACTGCTCGAAAGCCTTCCATCATAGACTTTACGGGGAGCAGCTACTGAGGGGTGGTACGCAGAGCCCTTCGGCAGGAGGTGGCATGTCTGCACTTGGATCCCAGTAGTCTTCTCTGCCGGGACGAGCCTCAGGCTTGGTGTGGTGAATGAGGCAGGGGTTCTGTTCGAGGAGGTCCCTCTCCAGTCGCTCTTCTGTGTTGCTGCTGCCTATGTGGAATCCTAGTTAGCAGCCCAAAAGTAGTTTAGAGATTGGATAAAATGTTGAAGTACATCTTGATTTCAGACGTCACTCACAGCCGTAGATTTCTCAGGTAAAGAAAAAACACCAAGTACTGTTATGATATGTTGCTTACTTAGCGTCTTTATTCTCTACGTTCTAGGTTCGGAACCTCACTTACATGGTGACCCGCAGGGAAAAGATTAAGCGGTCTGTGTGCAAAGTCCAGGAACAGATATTCAATCTTTACACTAAGCTCTTGGAGCAAGAAAGAGTTTCAGGTATGCATTAAGCTCTTGTAGGTCAAACAATAGTGCAGGGGTTTGGAAGCCTTCACATTCTGGGAAAGAAAAAATAATAGTTTCTAATTTTCTTTTATATATGCTATAGGAGAATCTGAGAAGCACAGACTTTCCTATTCAAAGAAGATCTTTGGGCATCTGAAGCATCACGGTATAGGGAAAAGGGCTTTGAATGTGACCTGTGCGACCTCAAATAGGGATTGAATCCTATATCCTCTACTTACAGGCCAAACACAAGCAAGCCCAAATTTTCAGAGGCTCCCCCATTTCCTCCTGTGTAACGTGAGGATGATACCTCAGGCTTCCTACTGGGAGCTCTTGTGAGACTTGAGTGGAACAGCAACTTCTCTAGTGTGTTGCAAAGCACTTGATAAATATAGTGTTGTGGGGATGCCAAAGACTTACAGATTGTCTGGTCTTTGGATCTACCTATAACGTATGGCAAATAGGATTTGTTAAGACCGTGTGCTTAAGGCACACATCCATGTTGAGATAACATTCCCAGTGGATGTTTTGGTATAGGTTGAAGTTTGGATATTTTTGAGATTCAGCACGAAATATTTACTTAGCGCCCTCTCTTTTACCTTGCTCTGGGCTAGACGGAGTGAAAAAGGAAGCGAAGATACATACTTCCTCCATTGTGGAGAGCACATCCCTTACTTGGAGGCCGCACGCACAGTAGGGCAAGTCCTTGAACCTCTCTTGGGACCCTGGACCTGTGAGAGGGGGTGGGTTCAGAATCCTGACCTCCCCCGGGTCTCTGAGCACTGACTTTCTCTGAACGCGAAGCCCTCAGAGCCGGCGTTGGGAGGCTCTCAGGGAAGTTGGTGGAGTGGATTGGGCAGGTCTTGGGTCTTCAGGAGCCGGTCTCTGCGGCCTGGCCCTGCTCCCTGGGCTCGAGCACTTGCCTTGTGCCGCCACAGAAGGCTGGCTTTTCCTGCTGCAATGTTTTTTTGTCTCTGTAGATGGCTGATGCATAGAAACAGCAAAGAAGTGGTTATACCCTATTACATTGAAATCGAATTCTGGTTTACCTAAAACTACCCAGATGTATGGAACTAGACCATAAGTTGGTCAGCTGAGCAAAGAGAAACAAGTTTAGGGAGTTTTGAATGGTATCCTTGAGGTGTTACAATAGTTAATACTAATGGCATTAAGGTACTAATGTTACCGAGATATTTTCTTCCCGAGAAGAAATATTTTCCAGATGTATCATTAGCTAGAGTTTATAGTTGTAAAACTTAAATTCTTGTAAGTAGGGTTCATAAGTGAAAGCAGTTTGATTCAGATTGTTTCAAGTAAACTTCTTTCATTCCTTATTTCTACTTGAATGCAAATACACGGGACCTGTTTTACCCGTTGCCTTTGTTGCCTCCTGTAAGCATCGAGGGCTGTCTGCAGGTCCCCGAACCTCCAGCCGGCAGAGGCCAAGCTGCCAGCGCTGCCCTTGAGTGGGATCATTAATGTAGGTTGTGCCCGTGGAGTTGTGCCATGGGAGGGAGGGCCTTCTGTGACTCTTGTTATGTAATGAGTGATTACCTATAAAAATAAGCTGTAAAGAGCATTTTCATGTGATTTCACGTAAGAGTCATTTTTCATGAATACTGCAGGCAGCTTTTTGCATTTCATGGCTGGGTAAGTGATTGAGATTCTTAACCAGGTTAGGAAGTGTTTTTCGTAATACAGCTGTAATGAAATCTACTGCTACTCCAGAAAAGGTAAACAAACCCTCCCTCCCCTCTGAGATACGAACCATACTAAGTGTGATGGGTTGAAAGCAACATTAATCTTTCACAGGGAATGAAATGGAAACCCCTCAGGATGTCCAGTACCGCCCCCCCTCCCCGCCCCCCGCCTCTAGTTTTAGACTTTCCGTTGTGTTCTTACTCACCTGCAGGTGGATCCCCTGTCTTGTGAGATAGGTGGTTCCAGGTAAGAAGGAGATGGCCACGACTTAGACATGTTGGTCAGGGTCTGTGGTTTGGACGTGTGTGAAGCTGAGAACAGGCAGGGCTGTTCTGCTGGAGGAGCGTGTCCTCAGTGGGGACCGTACTTCCAGGTCAAGGTCATGAGGCCAAGGCTTTTCAGAGACATGGATACCAGGTAGATGGAACTCAGAATTTAGAAAATGTCAGTCCCTCTTATCTTTGTTTTCCCACAGTAGATGACTGAGGAAGAGAAATGCAAGTGTGGCGTGAAGGTTGACTCAAAGGTTTGATCCTTGAGAAAGCAGGCGTCTCTGGCCCAGCAGATCGTAGAACTCCCTCCCTTGTAGCGCCCACTGCACTTTCGTGTCCAGAGCTGCTCTGTTCTGTTCACATGCGGTGTCCGCGTCTGCGGAGCAGGGAGGTCTGGTCCGGGCTCCTGCCTGGCAGAGCCTTGCTTTCCTGGCGGTTTATACCTTATGGGAGACAGAACATGATAACAGCTCTTTATAGATGTCCCGGAGGCCTTTGCAGAAACGTGGTCCTTGTGATAAACTCCAGTGTGTTATGAATTCATTTAGTGTTTTTCACACTGAGGGTTATGATTCCTTAGTTGGTTAGGAGATGAATTCAGTGGGTCACCATCAGCACTGAAAGCAAGTGACATGTCAGTGCCACATCTGATGGGGAGGGCTAATATGATTTCATGAAATGTGAGCTCTTACTGGTTACACTGTGAAATTTTAGTTACTGTGATTTGCAGCAAAAATGTTTGCAAAACACCATTTTAACATATCCTCCTCATGTTGGATGTCAGTTCAGTTTACTTCCACAAATAGGCTTTGTATATAATAGTGAAGATTTTAAAAAGACACTTAATCTGTGTCAAGAATGATTTTAAACACCTTCCTTTCTCATTTCATGTACTTACAGTTATTTATCCTCATCATAGCCCTGTGAGGGTACATTTACTTTGGGGAAAGAAACTCTAAAGCTATTTATTTATTTATCTATCTATCTATCTATCTATCTATCTATCTATCTATCTATCTATCTATCTATTTATTTATTTGTTCATTCATTCATTCATTTATTTAAGACTGCCCTAGTGCAAGAGAGCATGCAGTGAGAAGGGGCAGAGGCAGAGAGGGTGAGTCTCAAGTGGACTCTGCGCTGACCGTGGAGCCTGAGGTGGGGCTGAGTCCCATGACCCAGAGATCACCATCTGAGCTGAAAGTCAGGAGTCAGATGTTCAACTGACTGAGCCACCCAGGTGCCCTTAGAGACGGAAACTTTAAAGCCCCAGTCACTGTTTTCAGCCTTGTCGCGGAGGCAGATACCTACGCAGGTGCAGGGGCAGAGGCAGTGCTTGATCAGGTGGATTCTGCATGGATTCCTCTTAGAAAGTCAGATCACTTATTTTGTTTGAAGGAGAATGTTTCTCTTGGAAAGATGTTTCATGAAAACTTTGGTGAGCTTCAGCTATTTTAGAAAATATAGCATATTAAATCGAGTCTGTAGATTGAATGCAGATTCTCAAGGCAGGTAATATCTCTGTGTAAATTTTTATAGACTGGGTGGTTGTGTATTGTACTGTTTGGTGGGAAGTTTGCATTAATAGGGCCATGCTAAGGATCTAGAACTTTATTTTTTTGGATCTGCTGCTGTAATTTTTCTTTCTTTGTGGTTATATGTTCATAGGTGTGCCTTCTTCCTGCTCCTCCTCCTCACTGGAAAACATGCTTTTGTTTAATAGTCCTTCTGTGGGCCCTGATGCTCCCAAGATAGAGGACTTGAAGTGGCATTCTGCGTTCTTCAGGAAGCAAATGGGTACTTCCTTGGTTCATTCGCTGAAAAAGCCCCACAAGCGAGAACCATTGCAGAACAGCACTGGGAGTGGAGGCAAAACCCTGCTGAAGCAGCCGGACCTGTGTGGGAGAAGGGAAGGGATGGTGGTCCCAGAGAGCTTTTTGAGTTTTGAAAAGACCTTTGCAGAAGCACGTCTCATATCAGCACAGCAGAAAAACGGGGTGGTGATGCCAGACCATGGGGACAGAAGAGACCATCGTTTTCATTGTGATCTCGGTAAGGCAGACTTAAAGGACAGACCTTGTAAACAGAGTCACAAGCCTCTCAGGTCCACAGACGTGTCCCAGAGGCACCTGGACATCAGTAGAGCTGCCGCCTCCCCGGGAGCGGGGCAAGCAGCACCTGGCACGAGGAAGGAGATAGTGCCCAAGTGCAACGGCTCCCTCATCAAAGTGAACTATAACCAGACTGCAGTCAAAGTGCCTACAACGCCTGCCAGCCCAGTGAAAAACTGGGGAGGATTCCGGATTCCAAAGAAAGGGGAACGGCAGCAGCAGGGAGAGGCCCACGAGGGGGCCTGCCACCAGCACTCAGACTACCCCTATTTGGGCTTAGGCCGAGTTCCAGCCAAGGAGAGGGCAAAAAACAAATTAAAATCTGACAGTGAGAATGACGGGTATGTCCCTGATGTAGAGATGAGTGACTCAGAGAGTGAGGCATCAGAAAAGAAATGTATACACGCCAGCAGCACTATCAGCCGGAGGACAGACATTATCAGGAGAAGCATTCTGGCCTCTTGATGAAACTGAGATGGCGTGGGGGTGCTGCGGGCTTGTCGTGGAGTTGCTACACCAGAGCTCTGATGTGGGGGACGAGCAGAACCCCATCACTCCTGAGCTACACAAACACATGTACTTGCAAGTCAGATTGAATTTTTTTTTTTTCAGAGTCCATTATAAATCATTGTTGGGAGAAGTGTGTTATCTGCAACTTGTTGAGGAAACACAAGAGTAGATTGTAACCGTTGACACTAGTACTTGAGGCTGAATTAAACACTAAAATAAGAATGAGTGAAATAAGTCTTTAAAGAGGGCAAGACTTACTTACCGAAGCCTCCTGAGTTTGTATTGCCCTCTGTATTCTTCCCAAAGCACAAACTCTTGGTTACCTGAATATGCGGAATCAGATGCAGTTCTTGAGAAACGCTCACGTACCACTTAATAGCCCATAAAACTTACTTCCTAGGACTGTGGTAGGTGTTGAAGTCATATTTATACTTTGGCTCACAAGGCTGTTTTTGTTGCATTGTAGTTAGAGGCAGCAGCTCCGAAACTTCAGTAACTCTAGGGAATTCATGTGTGAATTAGAACAGCAGATGGGGAAGAGAGAATTTTAAAAAAAAGGTCAGTACTGGAAGATCTGAAGGGGCAGGGTGGAGCTGCTGCAGCTTGCAGATTTAGGGTCAATGTAGCAAGCTCCTGTTGCCTGAAGCACTTGAGTGTTGTGGGTACGGGACTGGTGGAGATTGAAGCCATTAGAAAGTTCTGTGAGAAAGGGCAGTTGGTCCCATTTTTATCGGTCCTGTTGACCTTCCTCTTCCCTAACCACTGCCTTTTGGGGCCAACTTGGGATCTCCCTGGCCTTTGGCAATACCTGGCCATCTAGCTTCCAACAATACTAATGGCTCTTCAAGTTCAAGCATGAACTTCCAGACTCTGGTGACATATTTCCCAGAGCCAACCACTAGTGCATATGTTGGGGAATCTGGGCTTCCAACATGAACGGATTCCTTAAGAAAAAGGAAAAGAAAAAAAAAAAAAGAAAAAAAAAGAAAAAAGGAAAAAAAAAGCAAAATAGGTTATATTTTAAAAACAACAGAAAGGCAATAAGTTGCGATAACCTCTTACCATTGACCAAGGTTATACGGGAAAGACACTGAAGTGTAATAGGTTTCCTGGAGTCAGAGTTCTAAGCTCCAATTCGTAACTTGGACTTTCTAATTGCAAATGGCAATAACTAGTAAGTTATCAGCAATAATGAATTTAGCATTAAATTTGAGTACAATGTTTTGTTTTTGCACTCACTGCAGTGCGTATGTATTAAGACAGTGGATAGTGTTAAGGTCCTGTTAATTTTCTTTGGAATTCAATGTAGTTGTGAATCAAACTTACGAGAAGGAAAGTTTAAGTAGCAATGAAATTTAGAATTATGGGCGCTTGGAACAAGCCCGACTTCCCCTAAATTATCTTTAGTTTGTTAATATCAGTATTCAGATTCCTGATTCATTTATACATCTGTTTCCATGTGGCAGGGACATTCTGATACTTAACGAGTGATGCTTTGAGTTCTGTAGTTACCTTTCAAGTCTTCCAGGTGATTGTCAACAGCAAAAAAGGCTTATTGAATTCCATCTTGCTATGCAAGTTTTATCAGATGATCAAATAGTAGATCTGACGCATCCCCATTGTATGTATGACATTTTCAAACCAAGTCTTAACTTTTCAAATACATTTTAGTAGCTAATTCAGGGGAGGGGAAAGAATGACCCAGGTTTTTAGATTGACTATTTTTGAGCTATGGGGCTCATTTTGAAAGACTGCTGTCCAGCTAAGCTGTTGCTACAGATATTAGGAGTTTCTTAATGAATCCAAGTTGTACATTTACTCATAGCGTAATTTAAAAATCCAATTCAGGATATGAGCAAAAACTTTTTGCTGGATACAGAAGAAGGTGGACACTTTTTACAGTTTCCTTTTGACCACAGCAACAGCTCTGGGTGAGAGTAGACTATATAGAGGGGTAATCTGTCAAGCCATAGAAAGAAAATCTAAATTTTACTAAGTATATGACCTCTCACCATTTTAAGAGGTACCAGATTCATTTGCACTATTTAGGAATGCTAGTTTTGTGCAAAAATAATGCCTTACCTGTTTTTTCCCCACATTTAGGTTGAAAAGCTTTCAAACGTTCCAAGTTATGCTGAACCAAAAAAACAAAACAAAACAAAAAAAATAAAAACCCACACAAAAATAAAATACAAAAATAAAAAGCCCACACTTTTTATTCCTGCTTTGAAATGCAAATGGTTTAGAGCACGGTTTCTCTGACAGTGTAATGATAGCTTTGTAAGTTAGTTCACGTCCTGCTGGGAACTCTGTATGAGGCGGCCATACGCAGCACCCACCCACCCCACCCACTTGCACTCTTTTAGTACGAGCCATTCGCTCCGCTTTTTGTTTCTTTTCTTTGAAGCTTTATCTTTCCTTGTGCATCCTGACCAAGAAATATCTTTGATTATGATCAATGTATTATGTCAAAATGTAGGCTAGTTAAACTTTTGTAAAGTTGCCTGGAATGTCATTTGTTAGGTTATAAACACAAAATCGAAAATGAAGGGTTCTATGTGTTGTGTACAAATCTTAATTATTTTGAAATGGACAAACTTGTCATTACATTTGTAACCTTGTACAGAGGATTTTTCACTATGTGCCTAGCTTGGTGTCCATTCAGCTAAAATCGGGAAAAAAAAGGTGCATGAAGAGTTAAAAAATCAGAAATTAAACAAAGTATATGTAGAGATGACTATTTTATATTATATGGCCCAATCCTGTATTTATTTCTACCCCCTTTTTGAAAGTATTTATAAAACTAGTTGAGGACAGCTGTATTTTTTTGTTGAACTATTTAGTAGAATTTGTGCCTTTTTGTCTGTATGTGAATAAATGCTGTACATTTTGCAATACATTTTTAAGTGTCTTTTGAAATCTGATTTTGCTAAGTATTTAAAGATGTATATAACATAGCAGTCCTGAATTGGTATATGTAAGTCAATTCTCTCACAGTTTAGGAAGGAGTGCTATAAGGTACAGAACGAGATTGTGGAAGAGCACAGATTCACTGGGCCAACTCCGATGGTGAGACACTAGAAAATGATAACCATTCGATTTTTAGTCTTCCCCGCCTGGAGTTCTTTCCAGAATACAATTTTTGACCTGAAAGTAACCTGTTGAGTCTAAGCAACTTAAGACTGCAGGGTCAGAGAGACCTGGGTTTAAGGGCTGAACTGCAGCTTATCTGCTTTGTGACCTTTGCAAAGTCATTTACCCTGCATAAGCCTCCATTTTGCCTTCTGTAAGAAAGGATTACATCCCACTGTCTTTACTGTGATTTTTCAAGCAAGTTCATAAACATCTCCTAAAGCACGCAGTAGGCACTTAGTAAATGGTAGACTGTGAGTCGGAATAAGGCCTTCATTTCTCCAACATGTTGATGGGTGAACCTTCTGAGGCAAGAAATTTTTCAAAGGGTAGTTTCATTAAGTGCTGTCTTTTGATCACAGAATTCTGCAACACTAGGACAAAGAAGAGATCTCTGCAGTCCACAAAGGAGGTAGGTCCAAGATTATAACAGTAAGCATTGGCAGAACCAGACCTAGACCCTAGTTCTAATTTCTGGTTTTGTTTTCCCAGCCTGAAACAATATTTAACCACTGGAGGCAGAAATCAGCATAGAATGAAACACACTCTCCTTTATATTGGGAACAGCAAAGCTGCTATGGGTTTAGAGTCTGCATTCTCTTATAGATTATGAACCATAATAGGGTGGTGTTACTCCCCCTAATTTCTAATTTTTGTAAAATCTTGGCCAGCTTTTTTTTTTAAACATAAATTGTTCATACATTATTTGGCTAAAAGCTTGTTTATTTCTCTTCGTTCCTCCTTAGTGACTATTTACTTCCATGTTGCTTGCTCTGAGTAAGACCCCAGAGAGAAATAACTGTGGTTCTTCCTGCAAGGTCTTAAAGTTGAATGACCACAATAGTTCCCCGGGGAAATTAAGTCCCCAGGAGCCAAAGGAAGGGCCTATCATTGGCAGTTCTGCAATATGTGATGGGAAATGTGGCACCAGGGACTCGTGTTCATGTTTTTACCCAGATCACTTAGAAAACAGATTCTACCTTTGAAACATTAGCCATCTGCAGCAAACTTTGCAATTAACTTCAAGGTTGAAATCTTCAATATGATTTCCCTTTAATGCTCAGAACTGCATTAGATGGTGTGTTCTCGTCCAGGGTAGAAGAGACGATTGCCTGGTCACTGAAAATGAGTTTTAAGGCGAATCTGTTCTCTACTTGCTTGGCTTCAGTTACTCTCTGTGCAGTCCAGCTCTCACGGCCTGCTTACTGGGCATTTTCTCCTGGATGGAGATTGTGGAGCTCGTCCTTTTCCCTGCCCTGTCTTAGAGAATGTCATCTACACCTGAAACCTGGGAGTCCTTTGTGAGTGCATCCTTTAACTCCCACAGCCACATGGTGAGCCAGGTCTCTTGTTTCTCACTTAGTATTTTTCACTACTTTCAATCCCACTACCACTTGCCCTGTAATTCAAGCCTCATCATTTCTTGCCTGGATTATAGCAGCAGCCCTTTACCTGTTTCCTTCACTCAAGTCTTGCTGAAATTTATACCTCCCTTTCCCTGTCCCCAGTATCTACAGCCTTGACAACACCATCTCCATATTGAAAACCTGCAATAAAAACGGATTCTGTCATTCCACTTAGCCTCCAGGGGACTCTTCAGACTTCTGGAGATAAAAGGGTTTATCAAATGGCAGACACTGGTCTGTATTTTATGCATATTAGTTTGCTTAACCCTCACAATGTGAGGTAGGCACCATTATCTAATTTGCAGATGAGGAAACTGGAGGCGCAGAAATTAAGTCATTTGCTCAAGGTCAGTTGGTGGTAGAGCTGGGAGTTAATCCCAACAGGCTGCAGTTGAACTCCCCGGGCTCTACTGCCTCTCAGAATATAAAAATAGTTAACATCAAAGTGTGTTCCTGAGTATACTGAGGATTATACACGGGAACTTCAGTTCAATGAATTTCTGTAAAGTAAAACTAAAAAGGTTGGCTTAAAACATGTCCATGTACTGGTTAAATGACTGGACATATCCTAATGGATAATGAGCAACATGATGGGCTTGTGGTCAGTCCCTGCCTTCTAGGGAGAATGGTGTTGGTTTCATTTCATATACATTTATGTAACATACACATAACACACACACATATATATCTACAGATAAAATATATGCATATAGGATCAAAGAGAATAACAGTGCCATCAGAAACTTAATTCTCCTTATGTCCTGACACACGGTTCAGAAAATTAGAAAATTATTTAAAATTACACAGTTTCTTGATGATGAATCTGGAATTAAGACTGATGTCTGCAGACTTTGATGCATGCAAAACCTTCAAATCAGTGTTTCTGTAATATAATGTACAGTAAATCTCGTTAGTTTTTAGAAATAAGTCATCACTTCTCCATCTTTTGGCTAAGATCAAGTGTAGAAATCAATAAAGCAATGCCAAATTAAATAGCAAAGATAAAAGAAAAAACATGTATTATTCCTTTTTTTTTTTAACGTATCATTCCTAATATATCACTAGTGTATCCTGATATTCTCACTACTGTTGGGCTTACATATGGCTGTTTGAAATAGTGCATTTAAAATTATGGGTTAATTATGGTTGTTTTACCCACTAATCTGGCTCATGGCTCTAATTTCAGGTTTATTACCAGTGTGATACAATTTCTTTATGAAGTAAATCTTTTTCTCTGGTGTTTCCCTCCCCCACGTAGCAGCCTCAAAGGGCTCTATCCTTCTCTTGTTAATTATGGCTCTGCTCCAGCTTTCCTGTTTGCATTGTTTGAGCTTCTCTTTTTCATACTGAATCCCTGTGATCATATCTTTGCCTCAACTAGTCCCAACTACTTACTTGAAGTGAGTAAATATACTTTTCAAACATCATGCTTTAAAATACCATGCTTGTTTTGACATAAGAAATCACACAATATTTTATCAACTACTTTATAACTGCTAAACATATTTATGACTTTTTGGCACACATGACACTTTTTTGGGTGAAATTGTTACCGCTCATTCAAAAAGTATGGAAATCTTCAAAAGAGATTGCACTATATAGAAAACTTCTTAGGAAAAGCATCTTCCTATCTAGTGGCACTTGGTAATTTTTTCAAACCTTGAAAAGAAATTGGCCATAACCTAAAAAGTCAAGTAACTTTAGCGGAAAACAAATATCTAAGCAAAGGAAGATAGAATAACCTTTTCCGAAGGTTTTCAGATTTCTTTAGTGGGTGGTAACAATTTCACCAAAGAAAGTGTATTTACCAAAAAAACATAAATATGTTGTGTTTAAAAATTGTAAAGTGGTTGATATCTTGTATGATTTCCTGTGTCAAAACAAGCATGGTATTCAACATGATGTTTGAAAGGCATTTTTTCACTTTGACTACTTAGGACTAGTTGAGGCAAGTTGCTTAAGTTTCATAATACCTTATATGTTTGGAAAGGGAATGATAAACCCTCACCAGCAGGTCTGTTGAATTCTGTGAGGTAATAAATGCAAAATGCTAGCACGTATCTTACATATGACAATAAATAGACATTAGTCATACAGATCAGCATGATTACTGTAGATCCAGGGAAAGATTCCCCAATTCATTCTTTTGATTACTTGTGTAAACATTATAACTTTTCCCATTCTCTTTTATCCCCTATAGTTTATATGAAAGGAGATGCTACTCTCATATTTTTAATCTTCACAAATCTTAGTGCTAACAGATTTTCTATGCATCACATTTTGTTCTGATTTTAATTCTTTGAAAATAGGATGAAAATATTGAATGAAAATTTCCATGATGCCATATTAAAAGCTTCCAGAGTTTTAAATAAACATTAAAAAAAAAAAACCCAGTGATACTAGGCTGCTACATGGACCTACTAAAAAGAAATCTATCTGGGGGCACCTGGGTGGCTCAGTCAGTTGAGTGCTTGACTCTTGATTTCAGCTTGGGTTATGATCTCAGGGTCCTGGGATCAAGCCCTGAATGGGGCTCTGTGCTCAGCATGGTCTGCTTTTATAATAAATAGATAAATAAATCCTAAAAAAAGAAATCTATCTGACTACATTTTCTTTTTTTAAGATTTTATTTATTTATTTGACAGAGAGAGATACAACGAAAGAGGGAACACCAGCAGGGGGAGTGGGAGAGGAAGAAGCAGGCCCTCCCGCACAGCGGGGAGCCCGATGCGGGGCTCAATCCCAGGACCCTGGGATCATGACCTGAGCCAAAGGCAGACGCTTAATGACTGAGCCACCCAGGCACCCCAGTCTGACTACATTTTCTTGGACAGGATTACCAGATTAGGTCTGGGAAGTATGACAGTTGCGGCATAAAGGAACTTTCACTGGACAGAATGCTGGGTCTTTCTTGATAACTTTTATGATGGTGAAGCACCAGCAAATGGGTCAGATTAAAAATGGGCTGAAATGACTAGGCCTCATGGATCCTGATTAATTATCCATATGAGAGCTGGTGGTTAGTGTGTTCTAAGAGACCAACTGTATTCACACCTGTCTAGCTCTCATCTTTTTCATGATTATCATGAAAAAATGTGTGGTATGTTCACCAAATCTGTAGACAGCATAGCTATAAATACAAATGTCAATGGTACAAGATACATAGCACTAAGACAAAACAAAACAGACACGGTCCCTATGCTTATCAGTAACAAACTGGATGACAGAATTGGAGCTGAAAGGACCTCAGCAGCACCCTGTAATGACATAACAAAATTTAAGAGGGATGGATGACCTGTCTGGCTTCTGGGGCACAGATTTGGTTCAGCAACAAAACCTCTGGGAAAGACTTTAAGATTGGAGTCAACAATATGTTCAATATCTCCAACAGTGAAATTCAAATTCCAAAAAAGCGAACATGATTTTAAGCTGCATTTATAGAAGTAACTGCACACTCTAGAACAGTAATTTTCTTTTTTCTCATCCTAAATATTAATGAGAAATTATAAGTACATTTCCATGAATCACTAACTATAGTAACTCCCAAAGCATGCCTTCCTAAGAAACTATGTCAGACTGTCCTGGGGTTGGGAAAAGGGGAAGGGTATGTAGTTTGAACCATACCCTTGACCTGGGGATTCTAATACATTGTCTTCCCCACACTTAGGTATCAACTACTTACCCTCTCCCCACCTCTCTGTCACGATCTAGAACAAGGGAATAGTGTTTTTTACGCCTTGAATATAATTTTTGTTTCTGGGCATAAGACTGATGCATCCTAAGCATATCTGGTGTAAAGCAGGTGCTCAATATTTATTGAATGAATGAAGGAGGATATATGGAAATTGGAGCACTTTTCAGAGGCCTGGCAAAAGGATTCAAAACCCAAGTCCTCTGAGGAAATGTAGATGTCTACTAAGTGCAGGGAGAATGTGATGATTATTTTCAAAAGACCAAAGACCTGTCACATGTAAGATGGCTTAGGCTTACTCTGTTGCAAATGGTAGAACTAAGGCAGGAAGACACATCTCAGTTCGATGTAAGGAAGAACTTTCCAATGGTCAAAACTATTGGAAAGTGGATTGGGCCAGCCCCAGGGAGAGCACCCCCATCTCCTCTACCCCAGTGAATTTCAACAGCAGTGCCCAATAACAGCAGTAATTTGTTTTCTAAAAGTAGTGAACTTAAGAATGTATGTTTAGAAAGAAATAAACTAGAGAAGATTCAAAGTTAGCTCCATAATGTTATTTTCACATGCTTACATTCAAGTCTACTTTTTGAGTGGAAGAAACAAGAGTGGTGTTAGAACTAGTACATGGAAGTGTCTACAGGAAAGAGGGGCACATGAGCATGTTTTGTGGTGAACCCTTGGGCTACAAGACCACTTCCTTAGTGTAGATTGGTTTCCTTGTTAGCTGGGTGAGTGCCAGGGTTATAAAAATTACTTTAAAGATGCCTTCCCACTCACCCATGATTTTGTTCCTTAAGTACATACATATTTATTTAGTTTCCATATAAATACTAAGATAAGACAGTTAACATTGCCCCAGAGGCACACGTTTGAAGGGCTGGTAAAGGACAGATTTCATACATAACACTGGGGTAATGGCGTGTCTGTCTCCTCTCTGTGCACATATCTCTATGTATATATACATTTTTAAATAAACTAAAAAAAACTAATTATTTTTGATTAAAATGTTTGTAAAAAAGCCCATTACAGATTTACTATTTTGGAAAAATTGATAAAATACATTATGGCTAAAGAACAGAATTTATACCAAAATGTTTAAAGTATTTTTTCATTCTTCCTTGATTTGTCTGAGAGTTGGCTTGGCAGACTGCGCAGCTATGAAATATTCATATTTGCTGAATAAACGAATGACTGAATTGTTGCTAATGTTCTCCCATATTTGGGGTAGTTACAGTGATCACACCAGAGGAGAAATTAGAAGATTGTTGGCTGCCCCAATTTGCATATTTGTATACAAAGGGAAGAAGAGGTAATCATATCTCTTTTCTTCCTCAGGGAGACACAAATAAAGAAACATGAATAAATAAAATGAACTGCCTGTGTTGTCCTCAATTTCAGATTTACATCATTTCTTTTCTCTTTCCTATTCATTTCCTCTTGTCTCCTAAAATACAGTTCACAGAAAAATGATATTTACTATCTTTGTAAATGAAGGCAAGACTGACCAATATGAGAAACGTCAAAGACTCCACTACATTTTTACATTGGAAATTTAGCTAACAAACTTCTCTGAAAGAAAAATAGCCATGTATGTTCAGCTCTGTTAGTAAACACAGCTTAAGTCTGTTCAAATTCAGCAGAGGTAAGAAAGGCCTATCATCTGCCTGTTAGTAGCCTATCCTTTACTCGGAGACAATGTGAGTATTCAAGGGGATCCAACTGGAGAGAGGGTTATCAATATTCAAATGTAAAGAGTAGGTGCCTATGGCCAAAGTTTAAAGAAAGTGCTTATGCTGAAAGATTTACCTTGAAGAAATGAGTCTGGGAAGTTAGATTTTCTTAAAAAAGGACAGTAATCATACTTATATTCCATTTGTCTACAACATTAGTTTCTAAAGTACTTCCTTCTACAATCTAATTTTTTGGGTACAATATAATTCTAACATCTTCTCTAATTAAGTTTTTAAAAATAAATTTTATATTCTATAAACATGAATATGAACATAACTCTTATTACATGGAAATTAGTCTGTGAATGACATGGGAAGAAATTTACATTAGAGAATCAAATGAAAAATTCTGAGGAAATGGAAGTAAGCTAAGTGCCTAATTACCATTTAAGTATCGTATTTGTATAATTTCATCTCATCACTGCATTTGACACAAGCAACCATTTGTCCCCTCCAACGCATAAGATCGGAGTCCCTGCCTCCTTTAGTTTTGGTCATAGTGATTTCTCTTGGCTACAGCCTTCTCACTGCTTCTGTTCAGTCTCCTTCAAGTACTCCTCTCCCTGAACTCATTCAACAAAATGAAGACATTTTTCAATGGTCCTGTCCTTAAAATTTCTTTTTCAGTTTTGGAACAAAACAGTTACTGAATACCCTCTGCATGCCAGAAACTATGTTAAGTTGCTAAGAATACAAGGAAGGAGAACAGACATGGGTCTTGTTCTCAAGGAGTCTGCAGACTGACGACATTGAAGAAAAGATTCAAAAGGAGTTAATTACAAATTTTCCCAAGTGCTATGAATCAAAAATCCAGCACACTGTTAGGAGAACTACAAGGGACCTGACCTAGTCTGGAGGCTGGAAGGCTCTCTGAGGCAGGGGTGTCTGAGCAGTGGTGATCTGAAGAACATGCAGATGGCAAGGGAGACATGGAGATCCTGCGGGGAGAAAGGATGATGTACTGATGGAAGCAGAAGGCCACCATCAGAGCTCCAGCACAAGACACGAGGGGAAGAGGTAGTCAGCCACATCACATAAAGCCTCCAGGCAAGCTCCTAGACTCCATGGCTTCGATTTTCAGTCCCGTGCCAAAGACCCCTTACTATCCCGGTTTTCTAGCACCAGTCCTAAGATTCTGACAGCTGCTTGAATATTCACACATTAAGGTTTTCATGTCACTTCATACTCAACTCATTATCTTTTATCTCGCCTACTGCAATAGTTTCCTAACTTGTTAGCCAGATGCAAACTTATCTGCACTCATCACCGGAAAGCAGGGTGTCCCAAGTTCAAACCAGGAGCAGAGAATAGCTAACTATGTGGATCAGTGAAAATCAACAAGACTGCAATAATTCAATGCCCATGCATTCTCAGGCTTGAAGATTCCATTTGATTAGTACTGCTTTGAGTAATAGAGCAAAATAAAACATAAAATCTCCCATATTCTTAAATATCAATATTTGATAAATACTGGAAACTGTGTAAATTAAAAATGAATCACTACAATTATACATTAAAATACATGACAGCATCATTTTAGAAAATGCATAATTTATTACATTTATGAGTTTATAATAAAATGGATACTTGGGAACTTAAAAAATGAATTAGGAGTAACAATTAGATGTAAAATTCTCAAATCATGGAACCTGAAATATTAGAATTCTAGCATTGTCTTAAAAATCTCTTTCTCATGATTAGTATAGTTTGAAAATTATTATGCTCTTCCAAGGGAAGAAAGGGGGAACTGAAAAATAGACACGTTGATGAAGGCAATGAATTCCTCCCAGCTGGCTTTATTCTCCACTGAAGCTCAATATAAGGTTATATTTTCTTTACTTACAGGAAGCTGCCACTGTTCTGTTTTCCAATAACCCTCAAAACAGAATGGACAATGCTTATGCAAAATGACACAAGCCTTAACCATTCTCTGTAGGTTTTTACCATTTCAACATACTTCTAGTCCAACGGCTTTCCCAATTCTAAAGTTCTGTGAATGAACTATGAATATTTTTAAATATTTTCCAGATTCATCATGGAGGCTGCTTTTCTTCTCTGCACTGTAATCACACTGAGCTGCAATTAAAATAGACAATCAGTAAGTAGTTACTTTTTCTATGGAAAATCTTATACTAATACAAAGTATAATATATCACAACTTACAATTATTGAAAATAATCTTACTGGAGGGGGTCCTGTAAGAGGTCATTTTTTGTGTTCATGTCTGTTTTATCCTTGAGACTTTAAAATACTTGTATCACACTAGAGATATGCATGTCAAATATGACATTCCAGAGCTAACAGTGATATACAGTACTTAGAATTCCAAAACATATTTCATGGATGAAAACCATCTAGATAAAAAGTTAACTAGAAAAGTGAGTAAAATACAAATTAAGTGTGAGCCAACACAACACAAGGTTGGTAATAAGATGATGATAGATCATAATAAGAAAGCTCTAATAGGTAAATAGTCTTCAAATATCAATTGGAGTTGATATTATATACACAAAGTAAAAAAAAATCTAACAGTACAATAGAGTATACATCATAAAGAAGCTTTCTCACCACTGTTCTTCATTCTATAGCTCTCTTTCCAGATACAACCACTATTTCCATTTTCTATTTCTAGAAATAAATTCTAAACGAGAATAGATGCATATATTTCCTCACCTCTTTTTATTTAAAAAGTGATAAAGTACTATACATACCTTTTTCCTTCCAAATGATCTACTTTACAAATGACTCCATGTGAGACCTACTTTATTCTCCTTAACAGCAGCAAACTTTTCCTGTATCAATACTCCATAAATTTAACTGGTTTCCTATTGATGGGCATTTAGATGGCTTTTAATCTTTTAAAATTATAGGCATTGCTGCAATTAGTATTTTGACATGCTTCCCTGCACAGACTTCCCCAGGTGCAAGTACACCATCTGCAGAATAAATTCTTAGAACGACTGGGTCAAAGGTGATATACATCACAATTTTTTGAAAGATACTGCCAAATTGGGCTCCAAAGCGATTGCACCAGCACACATTTACATCAATGATGTGTGGAAGTGCCAGCATAATGTATTATCAAACTTCATGATTTGACATGATCGTGAAATGGTGAAAAATGATATGTGATTATGATTTAAGCTTGTGTTTGTCTTATGGCTGAGGATGAGCACCTTTTCAAATGTTTAAAAGCCATCTGTCTTTCCTTTTCTGTAAATATTTTTTATTCTTTGTCTATTGTACTGTTGCATTTTTTTTGTTGACTGAGCCATTCTTTACATATATGTTAAGGGTATACTTTTGTCACATGTTTTGCAGGCATTTTTCTCAGTTTGTCATTGACTTTATGACTTTAAAATGCAGATACCTGAAATTTTACATGTTCACACGTATTAATTTCTTTTCATAGTTCTTAGGTTTTGTGTTCTTGCAGAGAAAGGCCTCACGACACTGATTTTAGTGTCAAAAGTATACAGTATGGATTTCAGTGGTTTATTCTAATACACTTAAAACATATAACCATAGTCCAAAGATGAAGAATGTACAGAAAAAGTTGATCGGAACAGTACATTCAGAGCATGGAGGACTCGGTACAATGCAGTGCTCGTGTACAATGCTGGGCCGCACTGGTACATCTGACATGCACGTTAGAGTAAATAATAATCTAACTCCACTCCTTTCTTTCATTAAGTATCAGGCCCTTAGCAGGACAGTCTTTCTAATAGCAGTTTCCAGTTTTTAGAAGATGGGAAGATTAGAAAGGATTCAGAGAAAGCAAAGATAAAGATTTAAAAAAACTGAATATATGCCTAATAAAGAAAGTTTATAACTTGGACTCATTTAAGATAGAAAAAAATTAACTCCAGGGAATAATTCCTTTTTGTGGATGGGGAGAATGCTGAGTGATTACTTTTCATCTTTAAATGAAAACAGGATGGAAGGAGAAAAGCTTAAGGAAAAAATGGTAAAGTGGTTACTGACACAATATTAAAAAAAAAAAGCTCACAAAGAGAATGGTTAAATCTTTGTCATTAGAGAGTTTAAGTAACAGGAGAAAAACATCAGTGTTGGGTTGTTTGGGTTTACTTCTGTCAGGAGGGAGACTAAACGAGATGACAAGTGGATTTTCTAATTAAGGTTCTGTAACTGTACTCCTTGTACTACAGAAATCAAGGTAGTTGATTTTAAGCAGGCATTTTCTTTTATCATAGTCCTTAAAAAACATAAACTTGAAGCTCTAAGGATTGTGATGTAGAGATTTAACTTCTTATATAGTTATTTACTAACCACTTAATGATTATACTAAGTGTTTATATATGTTAATTCCTTTGATTTTTCAGTAACTCTACAAGGGAGGTGTTATTATTCTACATCAAACATGAAGACACTGAAGCTTAGAAAGGTTGAAATTGTCCCAAATCACATGGCTACTTAACGGCACAGCACCAGGCTATGTGCCTGACACAAAAACATACACTTTTAAGATACTGCCCAGTATACCTTGGCTCCTGTTAACTTATAATCTAAATAAATGAATGCTTTCTTGAATGATAAACTACTTAGTCCATTAATTCATAATTTAATACAAAATTAAATTTATTTGATAAAGCTATAATTACTTTCAAGAGGGAAGGGAACAGAAGGGCAAATTACTGGATTTTCTTTAAGTGCCATGCATTGTTCATATCAGAAGTAGATTTTAAAAAAATCTATAAATATCACATACATAAATTGAATTCAGTATTTAAAGCTGTTGTACTATGTATGGAATACTGTAATATCTATGTATATTAATTTTGATTGAAATAGTACATTTATAACCAAACGTATTTAATAAGGCAGTAATATGGTTTCTTTGCCTGCCTATGTCTATCTATCTATCCATCCATCTATCTAAACTGTTTCCAGCCTATCTTTATAATTGCCAGATGATCTCACATTGTTCCTAATAGGAGGGAGGGACTATTGCTCTCACTTTAGAATAAATGGCCCATTTCCTTTATATGATGTGTGTATATTATGAGTAATTACCCCTTAGTATTTTATTAATGCTCTGCATTTTCTACTCTATTTCCCATTGGACAACTTTTATATAGTATTTTAGATTTATATGGTTATATACAAATGTACATTAAATGAACTTAACTTATAAGTCATTTTTTCCATTTAAAAACTACAATAAAGGGCGCCTGGGTGGCTCAGTGGGTTAAAGCCGCTGCCTTCGGCTCAGGTCATGATCCCAGAGTCCTGGGATCGAGGCCCACATCAGGCTCTCTGCTCAGCAGGAAGCCTGCTTCCTCCTCTCTCCTCTCTCTCTGCCTGCCTCACTGCCTACTTGTGATCTCTCTGTGTCAAATGAATAAATAAAATCTTTAAAAAAAAATAAAAACTACAATAAAAACAAAGTTAGTGCAATTTGAAATGTCACATCTAAAACAATGTTTCTACTTCCAAATCTGTCATTGATAATGCCTGGACAGAACAAAATTCTAGAGCAGTGCTGTCCAAAAAAAGTTTTTGTGATCACAGAGTTCTATTTATGCTGTCCAGTATGAGGACCATGGTTATATATGGCTACTGAGCACCTAAATGCCAGCCAGTGTGGGGCGCCTGGGCAGCTCATTTGGTTAGGCATTTGACTCTTGGTTTTGGCTCAGGTCATGATCTCAGGGTTGTGGGATCGAGCCCCGCTTTGAGTTCTGCACAGCATGGAGTCTGCTTGAGATTCTCTCCTTCTCCCTTTGCCTCTTCCCCCACTTGCACAAGCACTCCCTCTCTCAAATAAATAAATCTTAAAAAAGGAAAAAAAAGAAATCCAGCCAGGATAATGAGGATTTCAAATTTTAATTTACTTAATTTTAATAATTAAATTTGAAGTACAGCTTATGGCTAGTGGCTATCATATTGGATAGCACAGTTCTAGATTTAGGTGTCAATTTAGGAGACTCATGTTGATTTTTGTTTTTAAAGTTTACTTTTCAACCTCAAATATTAAAGGGACCAATTTTAAATAGTTTAATCAAGTAAAAATAAAACTTCGAGTTCTCTAGGAACTTTTGAAGAATTTTTCTTATCTTTGATCTTCTCAGACTATTTATTCTCTAGGGATAATGAGGAAGCTCCCTACCTGCTGGGAAGCGGAAGCTGCTCTCTGTTCCGCCTGACTTAGACGCCTTTGAAGTCTGTTGGCTTTTTCTTGATGCTCTAGAATTAGTTTTTCATTCTGTTATGGGGAAATACAAAACAAGTTAGAAATCCATATGTGACAGAAAGGTTTTGTGGAATAATCAATGAAAAATCTGAATATCACTTTACTCCTTATAAAATGTAAAGATAATATATCTCCAAATATACATTTTTTCAAATTATGAACTCCAAAGTTCAAAATTGGTTTCACACTTTGACTACATTGCTTTTTTCCCCTATATGTTACCAAAGAAAGTGAATTAAATCTAAAATCAAAGTGAATCGGAAGTTAAGACCAAGATTTTCAAAATTTGATATTAACCCTTAGACGCTAGCTCACTGCTTCAGAATCACCGGGAATATGAAAACAGACTGTTGGGCCTCACAACCAGAGCTTCAGCAGGATGGGATGAATTTTGAGGCTTGGCACTCCTACTGAGTTCTTAGGTGGTATTGATGTTTGCTAGTGATTCAGAACTACTACATGAGAGCAAGCTTCTAGAGAAATTGTGACGTTGCCATTATTAAAGTGCAAAGAACAGAAAATATTCATTCTAGAAGTCTTGATTTTTAAAGAGATAGACTTGTCTTAAATGATTTGTATGTTAAAGGTGTTACTCCAAGGGGGAAGAACACTGTTTCTACATGCTCCCCCAAACATTTGTATACTCTAAAGGGTATCAGGGCTATCAACAGAATTATTAGGCATTGGTATGGATTGAATTATGTCCCTAAAAAAGGATGTTGAAGTCTTAACCCCCAGTAGTTATGAATGTGACCTTATCTGGAAATAGGGTCTTCGCTGATAATTAAGGTAAGATGAGGTTTTAGGGTGGATCCTAATCCAATATGCCTAGTACCTTCATAAAATGGAGAAATTTGGACATAGAGACTGACAAGGACAAAGGGAGGACCACATGAAGAAACAGGGAAAACAACATCTACAAGCCAAGGAACTCATGAGGCCACCAGAAGCTAGGAGAGAGGCATGGAACAGATTTTCCCTCTGAGTGAACCAATCTTGCTGACTTTTTGATTTGGACTTCTGGCCTCCAGAATTGTCAGACAATAAATTTCTGTTGCTTAAATCACCAAGTTTATAATATGTTGTTAGAGCAGCCTCAGGAAACTATACAGACATCATGAATATAAATCTGTCACAACATGCTGTCATGCAGATAAGGTCAAAGAAACTATCAATTATAAAATGTATTCATCCTCTTCATACTTACTAGCCTGAAAAAAAAGTTTTTGTACAACTAGAATTATTATGTGGTTTCCTCGCACTTGTCTGAATTGAGAGAATAATGCCACTTTAATCAGAAATAGTAAGAAAAACACACTTCCTATGAAGAACTAGATAGTTCCCAGGTCCTAACATATAAGTGATAACAGTGAATGTCAGGCCTAGTAATATAAAATACTGGAATAACAACATACTGCTAAAATGGGCTTATTATATTTCTTATTGTGCCCAAAAGCAAAATTAAATTTTATTAAGAGAGCTATACTGGCTGCTTCAATTTACCAAGATATTTAAATATATAGTCTTAAATTTAAAAGGCATATTGTTAACACTAGAGAAAACTTGGGGGGGAAATACCATTATCTATAATAATCACTTTCCTAGGTACCATCAGACTACATATAATACACATTTTTCTGTGCTATTACCAAAATGGTTAAGGAACAGTCCAGGTTAGGTAAATCATAATATATGCAACTGTTCTTTTTCAACTTATCATTTTGGTTGCTTTTGATCTTCCAACATATTAACATAATTGTGTTGAATATCTGCCTTTAAGTTTTTTTATATTTTAAATTGTTTCCTTAAGTACATATTCCCAGAAGTTTTAAAAACTACAATGAGTATTTTAATGGCCATTGTTTGTATTCTAAGTGGCTCATATCAAGTTATAAAGCTTTGAAACTTAAGAGCATTGATTTCATTATGGCTTCTATAGATGGCCACAAAAATATAGTGAACCATATAGCCTACTAATGAAATTCCAACACATATATTTGAAGTTAGAACATCAAACGAAGAACTAGAGTTCTAGAAAGCTCTAATCATTATCTAATAATTGTTAACTTTTTTCAAAGACTCAAAGAGAAAAATGATGAGCTCTTGCTGCATTTAGTTCTAAAGCATCAATCTGAAGGAGTATTTTAATATATTCCAGTAGGCAAAAGTAATTTCTTCATATCTTATGTGTTGAATTAAAACAAAATAAGAGGAATGGGATAAAAAATATAATCTTAGACATGCTTAGAAATGAAGGGAATCTTACATTTTCTGCGATACAGCACAAGTTATATTAGTGACACTGAAATAAGAGCTCTACCTTTTGTCATTTACATATGATGAATCACTGACTTTCAAAGCTTTTATTCACATTATAAAATGTGGACTTTTAGGGTTATGGATGACTTCTCTACAAAGAGTACTCACCTCTGTATGGTCATTTCCAAGTAGAGAATTAATTTGGAGTTGGCTCAGGTAAAATTCTATAACATGTGTATCAAGCTGCAGCAGAAAGTACTTCCCGGGAGAGTCATTATCTTACCTCAACTACCTTTTCATTTGCCATTTCCAGCTGAGAAAGCAGCTCTTGGGTATGAAGTTTCTGTCGACTCAGCTCACTCCTATTAATTAAGAGACAGTCCCCCCCAACCCAAGCCATTAGTATCATTGTTCAAAAATCTAACAAAATAGAATCTTTTTTAGTGAGATATATGTTTATGTATTAAACAAAAATAACTTAGGTGCAAAATAAAGTCTCTTTTTAATAGACCGTATTTTAAAGGACTCATTTATTTCTTTATGGAATGCACATGTATTCTGGAGATTAGCTGTACAACAATGTGAATACACTGGACACTACTGAGCTGTATATTTAAAAATGATTAAGATGGTAAATCTCACATGTATTTTATCACAACTATAAAAATGTTAAAATGTTAAATTTTATGTATATTTTACCACACAAAAAAAGCAAAAAAACCCCCCTCACACACATATATTCTAAAAGCACTTAAGTATTTTCAATATTATTATCTTGAGGAATTATTTGGCATTAAAATGAACATTTATTCATATTAAACAGATAAAGTATTTATTATAAAATCTCATAAGCTACTTTAATTCTTAGATTTAGTTTGCAATTTTTAAGATTCATATACAGTGCTTCTTAGAGGAACTCAATTTTTATAAATTTAAGGTAGTATTAATCACTCCAGCATCATTTCAGTATAGTATATTCAGGACTAGTATTTATGTTTTGGTTGTATATGTGCTATATTTTATATATTCATATCCTTAATGCTTTAATAGATGGATTTATCTTATGTATAGAGCTGGTTGTTTTCTTCTTCTTTTTTTTTTTCCCCCAACATATAGCATTATCTTGCTTTTGGCCAAAGATAATTTCAAGAGTCTCAGGTTAGAAGAAGAAACAGTATAGTCTTATTTATTTATTTATTTTTAAAAAAGACTTTATTTATTTATTTGTCAGAGAGAGAGGGAAAGAGCACAAGCAGGGGGACTGGCAGGCAGAGGGAGCAACAGGCAGAGGGAGAAGCAGGCTCCCTGCTGAGCAAGGAGCTTAATGTGGGACTTGATCCCAGGACCCAGGGATCATGACCTGAGCCAAAGGCAGATAATTAACCAACTGAGCCACCCAGGCATCCCAGAAAAAATATAGTCTTAAAAATAATTTTTAAAAAGATCAAATTTCTGAGGATTAAAATATCCAGTTAATTCAGGATTGGTTTTTATCCTTTGACCTTCTGCTTCTTAAATAAATCAACAGATTAACACTTTTAAAATAACTTCAGCTTTTAATTTTTTCCGAATGAACTGCACAGCCTAAAAAGTTGGTAAGCCCCTTAAATGACTTCTATGTATATGAATAATTGTTAAAATCAGCAATATGTTATGAGTACATAGGAGAGAATAAAAAATGTCATCCACAAATCAATTCCACAAAGATTTACTAAATATTATGTGTCAAGTACAAGGTATATGGTGGTAACCACATAATTGTTGCTATAATAGAAGAAGAGGGAAATGGCTTCATCAACACAGGACAAGGTCTGTAAGGACACTGAGTATCTATCATTGATTCTGTGATAGACAAACCGAAATGGTTTATTTTTTCAGTGATCCAAGAGTCATTGTTTATGCACCACACCCAGTGCTCCATGCAATACGTGCCCTCCTTAATACCCACCACCAGGCTCCCCCATCCCCCCTCCCCTCCATAATCCTCAGTTTGTTTCTCAGAGTCCACAGTCTCTCATGGTTCGTCCCCCCTTCTGATTTACCCCAATTCACCTTTCCTTCCCTTCCCCTAGAGTCCTCCAAACCCAAATGCTTTATCTTTGTTTTCTTTTGGTATAATAATAATGTAGAATAAATTACTGTGCTTACTTTCAAGTACCTTGCGTAGCTTAAAATTACTGCTACAACATAACATAACAAAAGGAAGAAAAGCAAAATGACTGAAGTAGCCAGTCTTCTAGGCCAAATATAATTAAAGGTAAAGTTATGCCCATTAGTGCTAATGAGAAATAACATTTGAGTACTACTGAGATTAAGATGCCACAATGATCCCATTTATAGCCAACATTCAGTTTATACAAGACCATCTCAGAAAACACCTACCACATAATTTGATACCTAAACCATTCACTTACACATGACATTTTACATGATAGTAATAATTTCTGACAAGTACTATTAGATAGTAATAATTTTCCACAAGATTTAAGACTACAAAGATTCAAATGATTAACTTTCAGTTATTTTTTTAATTTTTTTTTAAAGCTTTTATTTATTTATTTGACACAGAGAGATCAGATCACAAGTAGGCTGAGAGGCAGGCAGAGAGAGAGGAGGAAGCAGGCTCCCTGCTGAGCAGAGAGCCCGATGCGGGCCTTGATCCCAAGACCCTGAGATCATGACCTGAGCCGAAGGCAGAGGCTTTAACCCACTGAGCCACCCAGGCGCCCAACTTTCAGTTATTTTTAATCTGTGTAAATATGCTGTTGTGTATCAAGCTCTATAACCCCCACTGGATGGTGAGCAAGTCTGTTATTCATCTTTGTATCCTTAGAATCTGGTACTCAGTAAAGCTTGGGAAGTAATAGTAAAAATGATGATGATGGTGATAATAGTAGCAAACACTTTCATAGCGCTTAGTATGTGCCAGGCACTTCTGGGTATTTTATTTAAATCATTTAGTTTTCACGATAACCCTACGAGATCCCCAGTTTTACATATGAAACAATTTGAAAATAGAGAAATTTAAAAATAAAGTTAGGTCATGTAGCCGGTCCAGTTGTAGAGTTAGGATTCAAAAACTGGGCTGTTTTGTTTCAAGGTCTGTGCTCTTAACTACTCCACTACATTGCAACATGGCAGGCAATTGCTAAATGTTAGCTGAATGAAGAAGTGAAGAGTATATACATGTGAGTTTGTGTATTAGACATTCTAGGAATATAAAGATTTACACATTCACTTAAAAAACCTAACAAATTACATCTTTATTTCTGACTTCTTCCCTAAAGTTTCAGTCTTTTATTCAAATTTAATATGCCTAAAATAAAACTTTTTGCATTTCCTTGAAAACCTACTTTTAATCTTGCTACTCAATTTTTATATTGACAGTATCTCTGCCCTCACTGCCTATGTTAAACACCTCAATTCTATTTCTCACTTTCTCTAATTATTTTAAAGATTTTATTTGTTTGAGCGAGTGAGAGAACATGAGCAGGGGAGGGGCAGAGGGAGAGAGAGGGACAAACAGACTCCCCACTGAGCAGGGAACCCTATGTAGGGCTTGATCCCACTGAGCTAAAGGCAGACGCTTGATCAATTGAGTCACCCGGTGGCCCTCAACTTTCTCTTAAATGCAACATGTAGTTTGCATCTTCCTCGTCTCTTGCATCTGTTTTTCATTTCTATACAGTGTTATCATCAGAACTCGAGTTCTTTTTTTTAAAATATCTATTCATTAATTTGAGAGAGAGAGAGAGAGCATGCACAACAGTGGGGAGAGGGGCAGAGAGAATCTGAAGTGGGGCTTGATCTCACAGCTGCGAGATCATAACCTGAGCCAAAACCAAGAGTAGAGTGCTTAATCGACTGAGGCACCCAGGCATCACAACTCAAGTTCTTATAGCTTAATTTTTAGATTTATTTCAAAAGCCAACTGCTCAGCTTCTTAATAGAAAGTGAAAAAATTATGTAAACTGCATCACAATGCACATAGAAGTGTTCAATTAATACAGTGGCTTTCCATGTCTAATCCATATATCATGAACATAATCAGTTTAATAATTTGCTTTCTTAAGTAATAACTTCCAGTGGCTTTCTGCTTTGGACAATATAATCCAAATTCTTGAGATTGTAATATCTCTTTCCAATCTTATCTCCAATAGGAGCCTTCTACTTCATTTAGGTTTTCACTATTTCACACATTAACCATATATGTAATACCTTTAGGCTCATGTTTATGTCATTTTCTATATCCTCTTTTTTTTTATATTTCCCTTTAAAATCCTGCCCATTCTTTAAGATTCCACCTTTGCCCCCCCCTTTATTTTTAAAGATTTCATTCATTAATTCATTTCAGAGAGAGAGAGGGCATGCGTGCTAGCACATACAAGCACAGAAAGGTGCAGAGGGAGAGAGAGAGAGAGAACTTCAAGCAGACCCAATGTGGAGCCTGATGGGGCTGGACTTCAAAACCCTGAGATCATGACCTGAGCCGAAATCAAGCGTTAAATGCTCAACCCACTGAGCCACCCAAGCACCCTCTTCCTTCTATACCTCCTTTCCAGTTCATTTTAATCTAGACAGTTCTCTTCTCACATCAAAGCTTTGATACTTATTTTATGTTCTAAGACATTTAAGCAATTCTCTATTATAATGCTAATCAGTCATTATATGTGTGTGTAAGCTTACATAAATATATGTACACACACACACACACACTCCCCCAAATATAACAGAAATGTTTAAAAAGGGGATTATTTTTAATTTCCATAGTATTTACCATAGTGCTTTATATATAGGGTATCAATAAACATTTGCTGCTTTATGGCTAAATTTCTACAGAAAACCTGGCAGTTAGAAAATTTTATTACTTATTTGCTCAACAAACATTTACTGAGGAATCTACCACAAAACATATTTTAGATAAAGGTTACTTTTACTTATTTAGATTTACTTATATTCTAGTTCTTCCTACAAAGGATTTGAAGCGGCTAAGAAAAGGATATTTTTTAGTTAAGCATTTCCTTCAATCTCACTTCTGAATGAAATTTTAGAAGGTATTAAAGGGTGGAGAGAAAAGTGATTTTGCCAACTCTATCTCCTGAGACCTTCCTAGAGACTGCCTGTCAGTCCTCTGCAACTCCTTATTTCTTTGTCAAGATATTTCCCTGCAGGAATAAAGGAAAAATGTAGGAAGACAACCCAAATCGGTATTATCTATGAGAAATTTTCTTTTCATTAGAGAACATTACTGAAAGTTCCCTGTATGAGTCTCTAAATCATTAGTGATTTAGGATAAACATAAAAATAAGACTTTTTAGAGAGTTTCACAGTGGTATTACAACTCGAAACAATTGCCAACTAAAGCTATATAATCTCTTCACTGGAAATCTTTAAAAACAGAAACATTCTTACCTATCAGGGATTATTTAAGTGTAGCATGCCAGAAAGTAAAGAGATAGATGACATTTTGTTTCTATATGACTTTATGGCACTTAAAGAATATTTTATTCTAATTAAAGAATTTAAAGGAAGCTATACTCAATTTCTCTACATAATCATGTTATATGTTATGAAGTTTAAGGTAAAATTATTATCTTCTATCAATTTTAATGTAAGTGTATAAGAATGAGGAATTCCTTATATCACTGGGAATTGCTTACCCCATCAGTGTCTTAAGTATTTTTAGTTCAGTTATATAGTTCACGTGCATGTGACATAAAATCCTAGTCATGCCTACAAATGTAATATAGAAATACATTTGTAAAATGTAATTGATTTCCTGCCTTCCCTGTGAGCAAAATTTTACAAAATAATTTAGCAACAAATATATGCTGTATCTGTTAAGAAAACATTAAATGCTTTAGTAAACAAAATATTACAATCAACACTGATAAGTCATCAAATTCATCAACCTGAGATGAAAGCAGGTCAAGAGTAAGAACCTAAGGCAAGAGTTTCTCATCTGTCATCCACAGATAGGCTTTGGTATGCTCCCAAGCACCCTGAAATTATCTGCAAGATCTTGTGTGTATTGTCTTTTCTGGGAAGACAATTCATAGATTTCCTGAGATTTTTAAGAGGTTTGAGGCCTAAGTTAGGATAAGGATTTTGTCTGGACTTTTCATTTAAAATATACAAAATTTTATTAGATCTTCATGTTTTAAAGTATGAGCACACTGATTGGAGTGCTTCTTTTTATTTTTATTTTTTTAAAGATATTATTTATTTGACAAAGAGCAACACGGTGAGAGAGGGAACACAAGCAGGGGGAGTGGGAGAGGGAGAAGCAGGTTTCGCCTCAGCAGGGAGCCCAACGTAGGGCTCGATCCCAAGACCCTAGGATCATGACCTGATCCAAAGGCAGACGCGTAACGACTGAGCCACCCACGCACCCCTGATTGGAGTGTTTCAATGTTGAATGCCTTTCTTACACAAACCACATCCATAATGTATCATCTACAATTATTTCCACTTTTGGCTTCATTAATGTGGTTCAAGCATTTAAGGGCACCTGGCAAGCAATCCAAATACAGAGTTTGCTAGATTTTTTACAGTATTCCCTCTATTCTTTCAGGGTTGTTTGTCCAAATAATACTGCAACAGCATATTCTCCAAAGTATCCAATTTGGTTTTGAAAGACATAATTTTATCTTTCTGTACTCATATATCACTGGTATATTACTTATGTATTTCCAAAACAAGTACAACTGGCATAACCTAGTTTGGGAGCAAACATAGTGACACTTGAAAGCAAGTGACAGATGACAACATTAGAATGGAGTCGACTAAGGCAAGGGCATGTAGAACACTTTGGACACTGGTAAACATTCTTTGCACAGCAATTTACTTTGCTGGTTAATGTTGTTTTATGATTAAGCGGACATCAGACAGGAGAGGTTTCTATTGTACCTTGACTTTACCTTATTATCACTTCAAGCTTGCAAAGTAGTTATTATTCTCATCTTCTAAGTAAAGGAGTTAAGACTTAGAGAAGTTATTCAATGTTCCTAAGGTCATGCAGTGATTGAGTGAAAAAATGAGGTTCATACCCAGTCTTTAATCAAAATCTTCTCTCAATTACATTACACTGCCTCATAATTACAAGAGATATTAGTAAAGCATATCTGTGGCATCATACAATACCAAGACCTAAAAGACAAAATGGAGATTCCCTAAAAATTAATCCTAAGTATGTGGCAGAATAGTAATTGTGAAGACTGTGATCTCAACTTTGTATATGGCTTCAAAAGACCTGACTACTAAAAAACGAAATTCATCCTAAGGTTTCAAATCTCCTTCAGTTAACTAAAAATACCACAGGTTAAAGCAGACAGGCCAGCTTTAGATATATTAGAGCAGTCTTAGTCATAGTCCCAGGTTTTTTCCTTCCCTACCTGCACATTCCCCCTAAGTGATTTCATCTATTCCATGACTGTAAAGGAACACTAATGAGCACCTCAAACGTAACCTGTTGAAAATGTAAACTACTTATCTAGACCTCCCCAAGTTCCCACCTTCCCAGTACAAGGCCTCACCATCCACCCAGATGTTCAAGTCTAAGCTAAGGCATCATCTTTGACTCCTCCCTTGACTCAATCCCTGTATTTGACATTAAATAAATTTGTCTTATCTTCCTAGTAGATTTCATAACTGCCTACTTCTCTCCATTTCCACTGACTGCACTCAGCTCTAAGCTACTATCATCTATTGCCTGAAATACTGTAATAACCTAATATCTGGTCTCCCTCACTCTATTTTTGCCCCTTTCCTAAGTCCATTTTCAACACAATAGCTAAACTGATCTTTTAAAGATCTAAGGATGTTTAAAATTCTTCAGTGATTTTCTACTATTGTACACTGGTCTTTCTTTTAACTTAAAATAGTCTTACTTAAATATTTTACTTATAGTAAGTAAAAATATTTTACTTAAAATGCCCTATAAGATTCTCATAATCTGATCTATGCCTAGTTCCTCAACCTTGTATCTTCTCTCTTTCATTCACTATACTCTAATTACATGGGTTTACTTCTTTTTTTTTTTTTTTTTTTAAAGATTTTTATTTATTTATTTCACAGAGGGAGAGAGATCACAAGGAGGCAGAGAGGCAGGCAGAGAGAGAAGGGGGAGCAGGCTCCCTGCTGAGCAGAGAGCCCGATGCGGGCCTCGATCCCAGGACCCTGAGATCATGACCTGAGCCGAAAGCAGAGGCTTTAACCCACTGAGCCACCCAGGCGCCCTACATGGGTTTACTTCTTAATACTGGAGCTTTGTACTTGCTATTCTTCCATATGCCTGAAATATTTCCCTGGCTTTCGTGTATAGTTGATTTATTTCTATCATTCAGGCCTCAGTTAAATGCCAGCTTTTCTGACCACTTTTAAAAAATTGTGCAGCCCTTTCAGTCCCACCCCTGTCCCAGTTACTGTCTATCATATCAACTCATTTGTTTTCTTCATACCATTTAAAACATATAAAATTATCTTGTTTATTTGTTGGTTTACTTTTTTACTATTTGTCTCTCCCCATTAGAATGAAAGCTCTGAAAGAGGAGGAACTATATTCACAAGGCTTAGTAAAGTGCCTGGAACACATGGTGGTTTTTAGCTGAGGAAAATTTTAGGTAATTCCACAGAATCAGTTAACTAGTACGTTTTAATAACAACATTCCAATATTTTGCCTTTTCAGTTTTCACCACATATTTGCTCTCACAAGAAAACAAATTAGATAATTCAGTGATTACATTTTCAAAGTAGCTACCAAGTGGTATCATAAATTTGGGAGATTTCTACTAGGAAAATAAATGTGAGAAAGAGCTTTATGTACAAAAGTCGTTCGTGGGAAGCTTATTAAGAAGTTATTTGAAAAATAAACTCAAAGTTACAGAGTAATATGTGAACTTTCTTCACAACATCTACTTTTAAGTGCTGACCTTAGGATAAGATTGAGGGAATGTAAAGTTCATTCATTCAACAAATACTGAAATGAATGCCTGTCACATTCAACATATTATGCTAGATGCTAGGGAGACAAGGAATACCAAGACCCAGTTACTGGCATAGTGAAACTTATAAAGTACTAAATACTGAAAAGCTCCTACTTTATAATATAGGTAGTAAATGCTATAAAAAGTGCTATGGGGATGTACAGGGATGATTAGGGATTAGAGCTGTCTCTCCAGAGGAAGTAGGCTTTTAAGCTGATATATGAAAGAGAAACAGAAGAGTAAGCAGGGTAAGGAAAAGAAGAGTGTTACAATCAAATCCATGTGTGGAGGCCAGGCAATAAGAAAGGATAATAAATTGAGGGAACTGAAAGGAGTTCAGTATGCACAGGGCACAGTTACTAGAAGGTGGTAGAGAGAGTAAAAGAGGAGAAGCTGGAAACACAGGAAGTACATATTGCAAAGGATCTTCTATGTCTTGACAGGAAGTTGAGATTTTATGAATACACTGGGGAGACACTGAAGGATTTTTTTTTTTTTAAGTAGTCTCCACACCCAACATGGAGCCCAGTGCAGGGTTTGAACTCATGACCCTGAGATCAATACCTGAGCCCAAATCAAGAGTCAGACGCTTGACTGACTGACCCACCCAGGCGCCCTGGCACTGAGTATTTTAAGAAGGGAAGTGACATGGTTAGATCTGAATATCAGAAAATCTTGCTGATTAAAAGCAAGAAAAAGTAGTTAGGAAATATGACTGTGATTAATTAGACGGTTATAGCAGTCATCGAGGTGAGCAATGTTGATAGCCTGAACTACTGGGGGGAAATGGACAGATTCAAGAGATACTTAGGAGGTAGAATTAGTAGTAATTGATTTGGGGGTGTGAGGCGAAATTCAGGATGACATCTGGAGTTTTGTTTGAGCAATGGGGTAGATATTACCACTGATGGAATAGGAAATACAGGATGAAATAAAAACTTGGGCTATGTGTGAAATAATGGGTTTAGTTTTGAATATATTGATTTTGAGGTACCTATGGATATGCTCAGTAGAGAGTTAGAAATATACTTATTTCAAAAATGTTAGCACTAGAAGCTGTTTTCTAATAATACTTAACCCTTTTAGAAATGGATGTCATACCTAAACCATACTGAAAGGAAGAATTTCCACTCAAAATGTGGTTCAATTCTTAGCATCACTGGCATATATAATAATTGAAAACTATGGTTATGAGGATAAGAACAAAGTTTTCCCTACAATGCATGACTTTCTTTGAAAACACCATAAATAACTTTAAATAAAAAAAGAGAAGTTATGGTTCTTTAAGGAAAGGGAGCTTGAAATTTGGGCCAATATCTTAGACATTATCATCAATTACTGTAATTGCTCAGATCATTCTGTTATTATTGAGGCACAGTTTAAGATAAGAATAAGCTATGTATATTTTGGTTGATATAGCACAGGGGAAATTTTCTCAATGCCTGAAATCCTTCAGTGATGACTAAAGATTAAATCATATAAGGCTCTATTCTATATTATACTAGAGAATTAAAAACAAAAGGTGTACTATTCATTTCAAGGAAATGATGGATCTGCCAGCTGTAGCAAGTGCTTTCTTTGAAACTCTCTTATGACAAGTTAACATAGCATATGCCAGATGTTTTTTCTGTTGAATTATACTGTAATATGCTTCAGTTACTTTCAGTAATTATGCATTTTGTAATCTGCCAGTACCTGCAGCTGCCTCTCATTCTATTAAAAAAAAAAAGCAGTTATGGCAGCCAAACATTACAGATATATAGCCAAGAATAAAGTTTTAGAGACTGAAGAAAATTCCTTAGGCTCAAATGCTGTGCATTCATATAAACATACATATTCACATATATATATATATCAGTAAAACTGTACTGAATTAATATATAATATGTAATATTTTCATCAGAAAAATATTTTCTTTAGAAAATACTACATACTTAAATTCATTCATTCATTTAATACAATTTTATTGGTCAGCTATATGCCAGGCAAGATGTTAGCTCATGGTCTTATAGAAGAAATAGATGTTAAAAAAAAACCTTAAAAATAAAAAAAGAAGAAATAGATGTAAATGGGAAGTTCAGTAAGTGTCATAAAGAAGAATGAGCAGAACAGTATGGGAGTAAAAAAAAAGGAAAGACTTGATCTGTCAGGGGAATTAAAAATATCTTACAAAAAAATGATACTTGAGTTGGGTCTGGAAGGAAGAAAATTTTTTTCAGATGGGAGTTGGGAAAGGACATCCCTACAAAGAAATAGCATGTACAGACTACCTCTAGAATCATCCTTGATTCTTACCCTTTCCTTCATATTTCACATCCAATCCATCAGGACCTTCTATTATCTCTAAAAAAACCCTCCCAACAAATTCACCTTTTTCTTTTTTCTTAGTCTAAGCCACCATTAACTCTTTTTTTTTTTAAAGATTTTATTTATTTATTTCACAGAAGGAGAGATATCACAGGTAGGATGAGAGGCAGGCAGAGAGAGAGGAGGAAGCAGGCTCCCCGCTGAGCAGAGAGCCCGATGCGGGCCTCGATCCCAGGACCCTGAGATCATGACTTGAGCCGAAGGCAGAGGCTTTAACCCACTGAGCCACCCAGGCGCCCCCACCATTAACTCTTAATAAGAACTTTGCAGTAGCCTTCTAAGTTTTTCCCCAGCTTTATTACTCACTTTCATTTTCCACATAATAGCTAGAGTGATCTTAAAAAAAAAATCATATCAGGTAACTTTTTTTCAAAACTGACCATTGCCCTTCATTCACACTTAAAACCCTTTAACATGGCTAATAAAAACCTACTAGATCAGGTCCCCATCTGCAGCAGAGACAATGTTCAACAAATATTGTTTGTTCCATATATACTTCCTAGACTCTTAGGCAGTTAGATTGGGTCCATATGACTAATTTGGCCAATGAAGGTAAAAGGAAATGATGTGCATCACTTCAGAATTGAGTTAGTTAAGAGCCAGTGTTCTTCCATCTCTCTCTTTCTCTGTTTCAGTGACTTCAGGAAACCACACGTTCAAGATGGTAGAACCTCTACCAGCAGAGCCTTTCTGCAAAACTGCCTAATATGTATAGTATGAGCAAGATAGAAACCTTTGTTGTGTTAAGTCTATGAGACATCAGAATTTGTTTGCTGTGGTGGCTGGCAATACTTAATATAATACATTTCCCAAATCTGTCACTATTGCCTTTATTTTGCATACTATTTCTTTTACTTCAAACATACCAAATATATTCCTGTCTTGGGGTCTTTGTACTAACTGTTCTCCCTGGTTGGAATATTCTTTCTCCTGATGTCTGTTGGTTTATTTAAAGATTTTATTTATTTATTTGACAGAGAGAAACACAGTGAGAGAAGGAACACAAGTAGGGGGTGTGGGAGAGGGAGAAGCAGACTTCCCACTGAACAGGGAGCCCGATGCAGGGCTTGATTCTAGGACCCTGGGATCACGACCCAGGCTGAAGGCAGACGCTTAATGACTAAGCCACCTAGGTGTCCCTCTCCTGATGTTTAGATTACAGGATCCTTGTTGTCATTAGATTAAGATTTATTTTCTTATAGGACCCTCCTTGTCTACTATTCTCAGGTACCCATCCATTCATCATCACATTGACTGATTATAATTTTCTACATACTACTTATTATCTGATTGTAAGCACACACACACACACACACACTCTCTCTCTCTCTCACACACACACACACATGCAGTAATTCCATTTCCCCAACAATAATCTACTATCTTCAAACAAAACAAAACAAAACAAACAAAAAACCCAAAACAAAACAGGGGGGCCTTGGGCTTTGCTGTATCATCAGCACTTAAAGAACAAGGCCATTCAATAAATACGGGATGAGTGAGTGGAGTACAGACTAGGAGCTGTAAAGGGCTGGCTGAACATGCTGGGTTTACTGAAGTGGGAGTTCAGTGTGGCTGGAACACAAGGAACATGAAGGACAGGGGTAGATAGGCAGATTGCTAATAAGAAGGTGGAGAAAAGACTAAAAGACCTATAGATAACAGTAACGCAGAAGTCTTTAAGTAGGCAGGGCCAGAATCATAATTGCTTTTCAGGAAAATAATTCTGACAGCACTATGAAAGATGGAATAGAGCAAAATAAAACTGTTGGCAGAGAAACCAGAGTGAAGGAGGCTGCTTTAATAGTCATGATTAAAGATGTGAAGGACCTGACAGATGGCAAGGACAAATATGTTGCCACATGCTTACATATATGCCAGTATTTCTTCAGACAGATCCCTGTACCTGGAATTTCAAAAGCATACGTCCAGTTTAAATCTGTTAGATACTGCCACATTACCTTATAAAAAGGATTTGCCAGTTTATACTCCCACCAATACTGTACACCTTTCCTGTTTCTTCATGTATTTGCAGATAGTGCATAAATAATCAACTTTTACATTTTTGTCTATTTGCTGGGTAAAATTATTGCTTAAATTTGCATTTCTTCAGACAATAGTGTGGCTGAACCTGATTTGCTAAGTTTAAAGGTGCTTTGTATTTCTGCTTTTGTGAGCTGCCAGTTCACATACTTTGTCTATCTTTTTATTAGGTTGTTAATCTTTTTCTTAATTATGGAATTCTTCATCAATTCTGCATATTAGGCCTTCATTTTTGTTGTCTTTTATCTTTGTTTAGTACCTTTCTTCACATAAAATTTTAATTTTTATGGTTAAATCGATTTATCAATATTTTCCTTTTTTGTATTCTGGGTTTTGTGTTTTATCTAGAAAGACCTTTCCATTCCAGGATAATAAAAATAATCCTATTTCTTCTAATACTTTTATTTAGCTTCTTAATCCACCTGTAATTTACCTTATATATGGAATACAGGATTTTCTAAATTATTTAAAGTTTTTCCAACATCATTTTTTCACTATTGATTTGAAATGGCATATTATCATGAATAAAATTTCTGTTCAAGTTATCTACCCCTGTGTAAACACTACCACACAGCTTTATATATTTTAATATCTGGTAGGATAACTCTCATCTCACTTTTTTCCTAAAGAAGTTTTTGATTTAGGGGTGCCTGGGTAGCTCAGTTAGTTAAGCGTCTGCCTTTGGCTCAGGTCATGATCCCAGGGTCCTGGGATCGAGTCCCACATCGGGCTCCTTGCTCAGCAAGGAGCCTGCTTCTCCCTCTGCCTCTGCCTGCCACTCTGCCAGCTTGTGCTCTCTCTCTCTCTCTGACAAATAAATAAATAAAATCTTTAAAAATAATAATAATAACTTAAAATTATTTCCTCTTAGAAGCTCAAAATTCCATATTATAAATGTTTCAAGATAAAAGGAAACTAAGGGAATAATTATAGATGAATTAATAAAATTTTATAAATTAAAGCAAACTTCAAACTGAAAGAAGATACCACAGAAGAGTTCAGATTTTTAAAAATCTTTTATACTAGCTTTTTGAGACTAAGATGAAAAACTTCCTTCTATGGGAAATTATTTAATTATTTTGTGTTACATTTAATTATGGCTATACTTATTTATGGTAAGATCTTAAGAAATCATAGGTATCTGATAATTATGTTTAATTGTCAGTCATCAGATGGAACAAAGGTTTCCAAAGATAGCACAATTAGTCCAGAGAGGACTCTAGCATCCTAAAGTTTTTGTGGTTATGCTGGTATTTGGTTTTGTCTCTAATATTTTTCTAACTCTAGTAAATAGGTGGACCCATAATAAGCAAGAAAAATAGCCAACTTATAAGAATTTAATTTTATAGAGTAGAGAGGATAGAGGCAAACAAGTATTTTCAAGATTTGTTGAGTACACACTGACACTAAGTTTTTAACGGGCATATTTTTAGGGAGAAAGCTTTGATGCTTAAGATGGCACAATAATGGCACACTTGGAAGCAGGATGCTGGGACCTAACATTCAGAGCTCATTTTTGATAGCCAGTAATAAACACTTTTTGTTGGAACAGTAGAATGTATAAATTCATGGTATAATACAGAGAAACTCTTATAGGGAGAGTCAGATGCATCAAATGAGCCATTTGCTTTTTAAGCACTGCTCTGTAGTTTATCTTGTAATTTATTATTAGTGAAAGACCTAATAGGTTGAAGACTTGGATTGTACTATTGAATCATTCTGAAAACAAAACCATTTATAAGGGTAGCAAATGAATCCTTCCCCAAGGATACAGAAATACCATCTAGGAGTTAGCCTTGTGTACTATTGGTACAACATGGCATACATCAAATTGCTAATGGCCAATATGTATGCCACTGTAAATATGTCCACTATAGATCATCACATTCATAACATATTTTTTCATTGGAATAAGCATTACTTTTCTTTTTTTTTTTTAAAGATTTTATTTATTTATTTATATGACACAGAGAGAGAGATTTCAAGTAGGCAGAGAGGCAGGCAGAGAGAGAGGAGGAAGCAGGCTCCCTGCTGAGCAGAGAGCCCGATGCGGGCCTCGATCCCAGGACCCTGGGATCATGACCTGAGCCGAAGGCAGAGCTTTAACCCACTGAGCCACCAGGCGCCCAAGCATTACTTTTCTACTTCAAAAATTATAAATTTATTGTGGTGTCCATATAATTCTCTATTTTGACCAATAGGTGAGATATGTCAGTGAAAATATTTTAGTAGCTACATTTCTATTGCAGACAGATTTTTGACTTGATTTCATATATATTCCTCAGTGTTATTTATATCTCCAAAGAGGAGAGATACAATTTATATATATAAATCTTGCCCAAAATCTAGTGCTTTCTAAAAGTAGTAATGTTTTCATAAATTAAAAAAGGAATAAGCACATGAACTTCTCATATAAGTCTCATCAATTATACCATGGTTTACTTTGAATACAACAATCTCTTAGCATTTATAAAGGCTATTCCCAAAGCCCAGTGTTCCCTGATTGCTTCCTAAACATTTTACATGCTAGGCATGGAGTTAACATCTTATATTTGTTATCATATGAATAAAGACTTACAATAACATATGGGGTTTATAGATAAGTGGAAAAGATTGGGACTGTGTGGGATTCAAATTCAGGTTTGACTGATTTATGAGTTAGTGCTCTTATGTCTAATGCTGTACTGCCTCCTTATGTGCTAAAAACATACTGTCTCTCAACATTATTAAATATATAATCCTTTTGTGAAAGGAAATAAGCTTAGTGCAATTTTGAAAATATTCCTATGTTGAAAGTTAACATTTTAGTTTTGACATGTCTGAGCATACTAGTACAATTTAAGTGACACAGAGATATGGAGAAAGTTTTTCTTAGTATATTCTAATGTAATTCTATTTCCAACTGTGTGGTTTAAACAATCAACATAGGAATATCAAGCAAAGGTTAACTATAACCTATGAAAGCTAGATTTTCCTATGCAAAATTTAAAATACATGCAATGAAACCTTATTAGAATATAATGCTTTCTCACATTTTTATAATTTTATAAAAATTATCATATAATAAGAAATAGTTAACTTAAGCATAATTACTCCTTTTTAAAAAGATGTCTAAAGAAATATGACTAATCTGAAAATTCAAACATGTAAAAAATGTAACCTATTTGTTTTTTGTTTTTAAAAAGATTTTATTGATTTATTTGACAGAAGGAGGGAGATCACAAGTAGGCAAGAGGCAGGCAGAGAGAGAGGGGGAAGCAGAAGCAGGCTCCCTGCCGAGCAGGGAGCCTGATGAGGGGCTCCATCCCAGGACCCTGAGATCATGACCTGAGCCGAAGGCAGGGGCTTAACCCACTGAGCCACCCAGGCGCCCCATAACCTATTTATTTTTGATAACTGATTTACTTTTGAGCAATCTTTTTCAATCTACTCAATGGATCCAAAATGCCACAAACATGGGGCTTTTAAAATTTATTAAAAAACAATGCTCTGTCACAAAAGCAGGAGAGGTGATGGCTGGAAGAATCTGTGGATATTTTTTGTTTGTTTTTTGTCTTTTTGCTCCTGTCTTTAATAAGAGCATTCAGAGGATTCTTTCCATATGTATTTATTGTGAGTTTATTAAAAATGGTTACACTGAATTAGAATGGCAGAAGTAAATGTAGTGATAATAACTAATATCCATTTGAACTTGAAAGGATAAGATCATGATAAAAATTGAAAAGGATATTGAAAATCTCTCAAGGACAGTCAAGAAGTAGCAATTCAGAGACCGTAAGGCAATTAAAGAACAGAATCTGAGTATATTTCTAATTTGAATAAAAATATATACTTGCTAGATACTTTACAGTTTATGAGACACTCTGATATTTACACTTTTTCATAAATAACCATAGCAACCTAATGTAGCTTTTATTCTTATAAATGATAAAACTGAAGCTTGGAAAAACTGATTTAAACATAATCACACATTTGTGGGACAGATCTTGGATTTGAATTTAGTATGTTAGCTTTTTATATACCCCAACTGATTCTTACACTAAGGTTTTAAGCCAGTCACTTACGTTTAGGAGAAAATTTTTTAGGTCTCTACAAATGTATTTCAGTAGCTCATTGTTTAAGGCCACTGATAAATATATGAGTCTAAGCTTATATTTTTCAATATCTAAAAGGCTGTTGAATCAAGAGTTATGCATAAAAGATGCAAACCACTCTGGGAAACCATACATAGTCCTCTAAGATTCTATGTAAACTGGAAATAAAATGAACATAATGCTCTCAGTCATGTGCTCAATGGATGATTTGAAAAGTTCATATTCTGAAACATTATTTAAGAGCTTTGAGAACAATTCAAGTTCTTAGCAATGACATACAAATTGAGTTTGATATAAATTCAAATTCATAGAAATAGTAAAAGAAATAAAGAATTAATTCACTAAAAGTAGAGATCAAATTGCTAAAAACGTGGTAGTAGAGTAAACTTCCATAAGTGTAGATCTTTATAGTCTGACTCCCCACGTAGAATGTAGTATCTCTGATGGCAGGGCAATATTTGCTCACTTTTTTTTTTTAACTGATGTTAAAAGCTATTTTTAAAAATATTCCATAATACAAGAAAAATAATCTTACCCATTTTTGGTGTCAAGTGATGGTATTATTCTCTTGATTTTGAAGGAAATAATTTTATTTCCTTTCTTTCCTTTTATCTAAGAGGTAAGAAAAAATCACTAAATTACTGGAAATTTGGTAGATTTAACTTATTTAGGGTTTGGAAGGTTGTTTACCAAAAACTAGTTTTTAAGGCTGGACAGAAAAGAGGGTAGGTGAGGTTTGAAACTGAAAAAAATCCTAGTTATATTGACTGGATTCAAGGCACAACTGGCGTCAAGATACAAACTTTCTTGCCTGGACTAGGCAGGGCTACGTTACCTAACGTAATCAGCTGAGCAAATCTGACCATGGTGTGCTAGCACGGCAGGGGGGTGGGCAGGCAAAACAAATTTACACCCCAAGATTTCATTTAGGTAGGAATGTTCCTTAGAAGATTGCTTGGTTAGTTTTAAATTTCTTATTCCATGAATTATTTCTATTTATTTCTCTCTTGAGGGTAGCTGACCACTTCACATTGCTATATTAAAGCATTCTATTTTTTATGGAAAATTGTTTTCAAAAAAAGATTGTTTTTAATTGAGAATTCAATAGGAGGTGGTATGGCAAAATGGAGATGAAATCTATGGGACAAATGAAGAGTTTGGCCTCATATTGGAGCAGGAGCAGTTTCTTACTACAGCTGGGTATATGGGAAAGATGCACATAGAAATATAAATGTACCCTCCTACACTGTTGGTGGGAATGAAAGCTGGTACAGCCACTCTGGAAAACAGCATGGAGGTTCCTCAAAAAGTTGAAAACAGAGGTACTGAATGACCCAGCAATTGCACTACTGGGTATTTACCCTAAAGATACAAAGGTAGTGATCCAAAGGGACACATGCACCCGAATGTTTATAGCATTGATGTCCACAATAGCCAAACTATGGAAAGAGCCTAGATGTCCATCAACAGATGAATGGATAAAGAAGATGTGGTATATATATACAATGAAATACTATGCAGCTATCAAAAAACATGAAATCTTGCCATTTGCAATGACGTGGATAGAGCTAGAGGGTAATATGCTAAGGAAATAAGTCAATCAGAGGAAGACAATTATATGATCTCACTGATTTGAGGAATCTGAGAGTCAGGGCAGGGGGTCATGGGGGAAGGGAGGGAAAAATGAAACAAGATGGGATCAGGGAGGGAGACAAATCGTAAGAGACTCTTAATCTCAGGAAACAAACTGAGGGTTGCTGAAGGGGCCAGATGAGAAAATCCCTGTGGCCACCTTCTTCCTAATTGGGGGTGGGAAGGGGTGGGAAAGTAAAATGAATTAACAAAATTGATAAGAGGCATCTCTGGCATACAGTGTGGAAAATGGATTAGAGGGAAGACAAGTTTAGGGATCCAGAAATCAATCAGAAAGCTGTTGCAGGAATCCAGGTAAGAGATGAGGGTTGGCCTGAACTAAGGTACAGGTAGCAGGGATAAAGGCAAATGCCTTTGAAAAACATTAAGGAGGCAGGATCAGACAGACTCAGGAACTGACTGTGAGGGTACAGGAAGGAGGTACAAGAACAGGAGCCAGTGTAATCTCCACTTGTCGTCATTCTATGGACCATATCCACGTTGTTTTCAAGATTCTGACTATTGGAAACCACAGGACTACTTTCCACAGCATTTGAATTTTAGCTAAAAACATCACCAAAAGCCATTGAAAAACAATTTCCAGTGTTCAAAATAATTAAGTTATGGTGGTGTGATGACAGGTAGCAGACTGAAGTTCTTTTGTTTTTGTTTTTGTTTTTTTTTTTTACACCAGACTCATTCTAGGAAACTCATTTGAATCATACATACATGCAGCTACCTACTCTCCTTGCTCATAAAGCTGGCCTTGCATCCCAGAATTCAGGCTGAAGGGATTCTTCTTTGGTCTTGTACTACTGGCTAGCAAAAACTCCTCTAAAAGGTTACATTTCAATAATTAAACTGAATCACCTATAGAAATTTTACAGAATACTTATCAAGTGCCCAACACTATGCTATGGACTTTATGTTTACATAAATATTTATGCTCATATATCCATATTCATGTTCAACAAATATTATGTGACAATAACTACTGATGTTTTGGTGCCTGTGGATATACATGCAGAGTTCACAGAGATTTGTAATATATGACCAACATGTACCTGAAATTTTAGAACAGGAGTTCAAACATGAGTTTAAACATGGATAAATAATCTTAGACACATTGTTTCGTGTAATAGTTTGTCCTCTGAAAGTATGATCTTGATTATGAGAAGTACTAGTTTTAAAAAACTTTTTTCACTCAATCCTGGTGCCTATGTCTTGGACTACGTATTCCTTTATCATCAATAGTTTTCATAATAATTATCAGAATGGGTAGCATTTGCAATAGTTTATGAGATGAGAAAAAAGTTTAATTACAAGTTACTTTATAGAGCTGATATTATTGTAAGGGAGAAAAGGTAAAAAGTATAAAGAAATAAATATAAAATGAAATTAGTGTTAATGATGAATGCTATAAGGAGAAACAAAAGTGGGTAATGGGATGTAGTAATTTTTAAGAGGAGGGCCTTTCTTACTCATCTTTGTGTTTCTATAGCATCTAGCAGAATGCTTAGAAAAGAGTGGCCACTCATTTTTTTTTACACAAGTTAAAGTGAATTTTTAGGTATCTTTTGTTTCTGGAAGTACCTGTATAAATCTGTGAACTGAAGTATAAGACACTTTAAATTGCAGTTCTGAACTTAGTTCTGAACATAATGGAGTCAAGAAATAGCCAAGATACAAATAATCTTGCTGAACACTTTTGAAGGTGTATTAAAACCCCAAAATCAGAGCAAATCTGGATATTTTCAGCTAAGTGTACTAATATAATAAAATTATATATTAACATATATTATATTAATAATATAAAATTAATCATATACTAATTAATCACATATTAATATAGAGAATTTAATGTGCTTATATTCTTACAGTTTATATCATTTTAATAATCTACATGTAATTTTTAATACAAAGATAATATTAAACCAAACCGATTTACTCATTTTTTTTCCCCTGAGAACTATGGAAAAATCAAGTGTAATGAGACCCACGAAGAAGTAGCACTGCCTTTTTCTTAAGCCTGATGCAAAATATCTGTCAGGTGACAAAAGCTTTCTCAGAGTAGATTTACAGTTTCTAATCAAATCATACTGACTGAAGAAAAAGCTATTATGTTAGAAAATGGGATGTTAAATTTTTACAGGACATCCTCGGTATGGGAAGTCTCTCACTAAGCAAGAAGCATAGTTACAAATTATGCTACATTTTTCAAGATGTTTTTAAGATTTCGGCTAACATGACAGGCACTTTTTCATCTCTCATTTCAACACTGTGATATAAATAAATCAGAGTTAGGCACTTCTGTCCTATTTAAATGATGTGTTCTTGTATTCTAGGCTGATGACTCCAAACTATTAGTTGCTTCAAGGTGTAATATAGTTTTTTTTTAAGGTTTTTATTTATTTGACACAGAGGGAGAGGTAACAAGTAGGCAGAGAGGCAAGCAGAGAGAGTGAGGAGGAAGCAGGCTCCCTGCTGAGCAGAGAGCCCGATGTGGGGCTCGATCCCAGGACCTTGAGATCATGACCGGAGCCGAAGGCAGAGGCTTTAACCCGCTGAGCCACCCAGGTGCCCCAATATAGTTGTTTTTAAATGTTGTCTTGACTCAGTTCTGAGACCCTAGCTAGAGGCCCAACAGTTTCCCTTCTTGTGCAGCTGATTAAATTCACACTCCCAACCACTTTGCCTATTGGGCTCATAATCAGGGCCACTATACAGCTGTCTTAACTGCCTCAGGGCCAGATATCAGACCACCAGAGCCCAGTGAAATCATTCAAATTAGCCATTCCTGAAACTACTTACCCTGCCTCATTCCTTCCACAGAAATTACAAAAAAGGGCCTTGCCCACTGCTACCCCTACTTCCTTTGCCTTGTGACCAATCCTGGTGCTTTCCCTGAGTGGCCTGTGTTTGCCACACGGAACTGTGAATATAATTAATTATAGAACTCTTTCCCATGTCTCTCTCTTGATCTGTGTCTGGCCTCTCTATGTGTCAAAGTAATACAGCTAAAACACAAAGTTATACAACATAGTTTAGTTAAGAAATAATACTAATATCAATTGCCAGTATTTATTAATTAGAAGTAATATGTTGTATAAGTACAACATTGGTTCTAATGACCCTGATGCTAACTAATTCCCGGTAACTGTTCTAATTGATCCATTTTGTAGCTACAGTCCATTTCAAATTCCAGGATGCTGCAATTGACCAGAGACACATGTAAACAAAAATTATCTAAAGCTTTTTATCAGGTTTTCACCAAAACACATCAATCACTGTGCTAAATGAGGTGGGTATTTTTTTTTTTTTTAAAGATTTTATTTATTCATTTGACACAGAGAGAGAGAGAGATTACAAGTAGGCAGAGAGGCAGGCAGAGAGAGAGGAGAGAGGAGGAAGCAGGCTCCCCGCTGAGCAGAGAGCCCGATGTGGGCCTCGATCCCAGGACCCTGGGATCATGACCTGAGCCGAAGGCAGCGGCTTTAACCCACTGAGCCACCCAGGTGCCCGAGGTGGGTATTTTTGAAGAGTATATGCTTGGATCCAGTAAAAGCACACGAAGTCATGCAGATTAATCAATTTATGAAAAACTCTATAACACTTGAAAGCATTAAAGAAATGAAAATATAGCAAAAAGTCCCAAGACAATTATTGAATGGAAGTTTGTAATGAGAAAAATAAGCAGAACACTGGAACACCAAAGCTTCTTATGCCCTGGAAGGCACTTACAATACCCCACACATTTAGGGTCTGGTTCTGTTACCACTCAGAGAAGGGGGTGTGGGACCACACCCAACATTTATCTGGGACCCCAAGGGGGTACTCCTTCAGGATAAAGGTGAACCATATCTTTCTTAATCCACATCCCTTCTTGCAAAGTCATAGAGAAGCTACTCTGGACATAAGCAAAACAGGAGAAGAAAAAAAAAAAGAAACATTCCTGTGAAATGGCCATAGACCAGCCATCTTACAGATTTACCACAAAGAACAAATACCTAGCGAAGGCCAGAAAGCCTACCTTTCATCATGTGCTCAAAATCAGAAGTGCTCTATGGCACCTAAAAGTAGCAAAGACAAAGCCTCTCTGTGTAAACTCCGTAACAAAAATTTTCCAGGGCAATTTCTAGCAAGTAACTAGAGAAACCAGACAACATGCAAAGAACCAGCAGAAACAAACCTGTCTGATATTGAATCTACCAGACGTAGACTTTCAAATAATGTTTACTATTTTAACAGAAAAGCAAGGCAAAATTGGAAATGTCAGCAAGAAACAGGAGGCTCTAAGAATTTAAGATGTAAAATGTAAAATGGCAGGTATGACAAAGTTAAATAGAACTTCTAGGAAAAAAAACCAACAACCTTAAGATAAAAACCCAATAGACACATACAGCAGAGTGAACACAAAAAGAGAACTTATAAAATATTATATTTGAAGAAACTGTCAGAATACAGCACAGTGAAAAGAAAAAGATGGAAATAAAGAGACATAGGAATGTAATATAAAAGTCTAACATAACTTTGAACAGTCTCAGAAGGATGGGAAAGAGGAAATTGCACAGAGGCAATATTTGTTTTGTTTTTAAAATCAACCTTATTGAGATACAATTATGGAAATATAATGTAGCCATTTTGTGTATAGAGCTTGGTAAGGTTTGACAAATGCGTATACCCACATATCTTTAATCACAGTTAACATACAGCATATGTCCCTCACCCCAAAATATTCCTTCGTGACCCCATGCAGTCCTTTTCCCACCCCCAGCCCTAGGCATCCACCATATTGTTGTCACTAGATTAGAATGGTCTTCATCTCATTTTTGACAATCACCCATGTTGCATTTATCCGTGGTTTGTCCCTTGTATCGCTGTGTGTTTATCCACACAATTCTTGATGCGACATTTGGGTTGTTTCCCATTTTTGGCTATTATAAATAAAGTAGCTACAAATATTTGTGCACAAGTTTTTTTGTGAATATGTTTTCATTTCTCTTGGGTAAATATCTATGAGTACAACTGCATGGGCATATAGTAAGTACATACATAACTTTGCAGTAAACTGCCAAACTGTTATTATCATTATTGAACTGTAAGATTTGTTTTTAATAATCTGAATACAAGGGCGCCTGGGTGGCTCAGTGGGTTAAAGCCGCTGCCTTCGGCTCAGGTCATGATCCCAGGGTCCTGGGATCGAGGCCCACATCGGGCTCTCTGCTCAGCAGGGAGCCTGCTTCCTCCTCTCTCCTCTCTCTCTGCCTGCCTCTCTGCTTACTTGTAATCTCTCTCTCTGTGTTAAATGAATAAATAAAATCTTTAAAAATAAAAAAAATAAAAAAAAAAAATCTGAATACAAGTTCTTTGTCAGTTATACTATTTGCAAATCTTTTCTCACAGTCTTGTTTTCATTTTCTTCAATGGTGATTTTTGAGGAGTACAGGTTTTTAATACAATGTAGTCTATCAATTTTTTAAATGAATTGTTCTTGTTGTGTCCTATGTAAGAAATTTTTGCTTACCACAGATTTTCTTCATGTTTCTTCTAGAAATTTTGTCGTTTTTCCTTTTATGTTTAGGACTATGATTCATTTCAAGTTACTTTTGTATATCGTGTGATGTAATGGTGTGGTAGGTAGCCTCTAAAATGGCCCCCAATTTCCCTACTTCCTGGTATTCAGAACCCCACACTCAAGGGGGAGAGAAGGGATTATACTCAATGACTTGCTTCTAATTAATGGAAAAAGGTAAGAGTGATGGGAGTCACTTTAAAATTAGGTTAAAAAAAGACCACAGCCTTTGTCTTGCTTTCCCCTCTCTCCTTCCCTCCCTTTCTCTACCTCTTTCCCTCTCAGCTCTCACTCCGAAGGAGCAAGGTGCCATGCTGTGAGTACCCATAAAAAAAGGCTCATGAGGCAAGGAACTGACATCTGTCAACAACAGTTAACACCTGAGGCCTGCCATAACTTTAGCAGGAACTCGGGAGTGAATCCTCCCCTTTGAAGCCTTGAGATGATTGCAGTTTCATGACAAATCCTGAGTCAGAGGCATTCTGGTTCAGACATGCCTGGATTCCTGACCCACAGAAACTGTGAAATAATAAATGTTGTTCTAAGCCACTAAGTTTTGGAGTAATTTGTTATAGAGTTATCAATAACTAATAGAAAGACTTTTCATCAAATATGGAAAACTTTGGGCCATTATTTCTTAAAATACTCCTAACTCCCACCTCTACCCTTCTTTATACTGCTTGATATTATCCCTCTGGTCACTGAGACTCTCTGCTTATTTTTCTTTTTTTCTGCCTTTTTTTTTTGTCTTCAAGTTCTCTGATCTGTTCTTCTGCAGTGTACTTTGTTAATCACATGCAGTAAATTTAAAAATTTCCAATATTATAATTTACATGCACAAATTTTCATTCAGTTCCTTTTTGTATACTCCATTTCTTTTCATTTTCATGTGTTCCTTTAAATAATTGAGCATATTTATAATTGCTAAAGTTCTTGTCTATTAATTGTGTCACCTCTGTCATTTCTGAGTGTGTTTCTATGCATTGCTTTTTCTTCCTGGCTATGGGTACCATTTTTACTTACCTAGTAATAAAAGTTTTAGATTTGTTCTTGCAGGCAGTTAAATTACTTGAAAACATGCTAGATTATTTTGAGGCTTGGTTTTAAGTCTTGTCAAGGTGAATTTAGAATACCTTTTGTTCTGGGCTCGTTTAATTCAATTAATAAGGTGAAGTGATTCTGGAATCTTTACTGCATGCAGTATGTATTCAACAAGGATTCTCCACTCTGGCTGAGCAAAACTCTAATTTCCCAGCCCCATGTGAGCTCTTGATGTTTTTCAGCTTACAACTCCCTTGACATTGTTTGCCTGGCTTCTTTAAATTTTATTCTACGTATGGGTGAGGAACACATTCAAAAGGACTATGCAGATTTCTGAAGCTCTTTCTCTGTGTAGTTCTAAGTTCTCTGGTTCTCTGCCTCGAAAGTCTCAGTTACTCAGGCATCAGACCTGGCAGTGGCTGAGATTACCTTCTCTATGGTCCTGAAAGGATCCTTAGGCAGAAATCCAAGGTGACTCTACATTTTATCTTGTTTTTTGTCTCTCATGGATCAGAAAAAACAATTGTTTCAAACATTTTGTCCAGTTTTCTTGTTGTTTTTGGTGGGAAGTTAGGTCTGGCACCAGTTTCTCCATCATAGTAGGAAGTAGGGATTCCCAGAGGCTATATCTGAAGAGTTGATATCTGGCAATTTTCTGAACCAATACTAATCTACACTAACAAAAGGCACAAAATACAACAAATGAAATGAAACCTATACTTAGATATATCACAGTGAAATTACAGAAAAACAAAACATTTCAATAGCCATAGGAAAAGAGATTACTTTCAAAGGGGTGACAAGTGAAATGGACAGATGATTTCTATAGAGAAACAAGAGCAGTCAGTGGTTAACAGAATGTTGTTTTTAATTTTCTGCAAGAAAATAGCTTCAACTTGGAATTCTGTCAGCAAGCAAAATATTGTTTAAATATGGACATAAAATAAATATATTTTATAAACAGAAGTTGAGAATTCATCACCAGCATATCCTCACTTAAGCAACTTCCAAAAGATTTTATTTTTTATTTACTTATTTATTATTTTTTAAAAAAGATTTTATTTATTTGACACAGAGAGAGAGACAGTGAGAGAGGGAATACAAGCAGGGGGAGAGGGAGAAGCACGCTTCCCGCGGAACAGGGAGCCCAATGCGGGGCTCAATCCCAGGACCCTGGGATCATGACCTGAGCCGAAGGCAGATGCTTAATGACTAAGCCACCCAGGCACCCCCAAAAGATATAATTTAGATAAAAGGAAAGTAGTCCTACCTGGGATGTTTGAGATATAAGGAGAAATACAGAACAAAGAAGGTGGTAAATATATGGGCTAATATAAATGAACTGTAATTATATAAAACAATTAGTGGGATGAAATAAAAATACTACAAAGCAGACTTTAAAATCTGGCCACAATAATATATAAGTTGGGCAAAGGAAATAAATGGTATTAATATGTTTCAAAGTTCTTGCATTATCTAGCAGGAGGATAAATGCTTTGATTAACTTTAGGTTTTCCTATGGTAAATATATACGGCATAACTTCTAGGGTAACAACCTAAAGAAAACAGAGTTACTTAATTTCCAAAGGGGGTGAAATGGAATGATTAAAAAAAACCCCAAAACATCAAGTCAATAATAAAGATGAGAGAGGAAAGAAAAAGAAAAGATGACAAAAATAGAAAGTACTAAAATAAAATAAAGATAACAAATCTCAATATACTTTGGATTACACTGAATATAAATGAACTAAATGGTCTAAAACAGAACATATACTGTTTCTAAGAGACAGATCTATGGAAAACAGAAGTAATTAACAAAAAGATAACTAAAATATCCTCACGTGTTTAGAAATTTAAAAATGTACTTATAACACATGGATTGAAAGAAGAAATAATGAAAATTAGAAAATATTTTGAAGTAAATAAGAGTGAAAATACTAGGGGTGCCTGGGTGGCTCAGTGGGTTAAGCCTCTGCCTTTGACTCAGGCCATGATCTCAGGGTCCTGGGATCGAGCCCCGCACTGGGCTCTCTGCTCAGCGGAGAGCTGCTTCCTCCTCTCTCTCTGCCTGCTTCTCTGCCTACTTGTGATCTCTCTCTCTCTCTGTCACATAAATGAATAAAATCTTAAAAAAAAAGTGAAAATACTAGATATATCAAAACTTGTATGCTAAAGCTTTGTCAGTATCTGGGAAAAATTCTATAACATTTAAGAATCTATTCAAATTAAGAGAAAAGAAAAGGTGAAAGTTTGTGAGCTATGCTTCTATTTCAAGAAGATAGAAAAGGAACAACAACATGAAAGCAGAAAGAGAGAGGTAATAAAGAGCAGAAATAAAATATATAACAAATATAAAATTAAGAGAAAGGTTAGTTATTTATAGAGTAATGAAATTGATAATACTCTGGTGGGAATGACAGAGACAAAACAGACAAGGTACAGATAATACTAGCATCAGTAATGCAAAAAGGGTTATCATTATAGATACTTCAGACATCATGTATTATGAACACACTGCATCCAAAATACTTGAAAATTTAGAAGACATGGATACATTTATAGAAAAATGTAATTTACCAAAACTGTTTCAAAGAAGAAATAAAAAATTTGATGAGTTCTATAACTGTTCAATGGAATTAACAATCAAAGATATTACCATAGAAATCCCAAAACACCACCACCATTACTCCAGGCCAAGAGAATTTCACTGGAGAGATCTACCATAAATTCAAAGAATAAACATTTCTAAAATACAAAGTTTATGCAAAAACAGAAAAAGCACTGGTCTCCAATTTCTTGAGGCTGGCATAACTTTGATACTACAACCTAACAATTAAAGTTCAAGAATGGAAAGTTTCAGGTCAATCTCTCTAGTGAACATAGATGAAAAAATACTAAACAAAATACTAGCAAGCCAAATCCAGCAATACATAAGAATGCATTCCAACTGTGTTGGTTTTATTATAGGAATGCAAACTTGGTATACTAACAAAAACCTTTAAAATTTATCCCACTAACAGATTAAAAAGAAAAAATAAAATGATTAGCTCAAACAATACAGGAAAAGCTTTTATAAAATTAAATATTTATGATAAAAACTAAGTAAAATAAGAAGGAAACTTCTTGAATCTAACAGAAGTTATTCTCCAACACACAAAACATCATACACAAAGATGAAGATTGAAATCTTTCCTTCTGAAATTGAAAAAAAGGACAAGAATCCTTAACTATCACTCTGATTCTGCACTGTACTAGAGGTCTCATCAGTGTTAATAGGTGAGAAAGGGAAATAAAACATATGATGACTGGAAATAAAACTGTTATAGTCAGAGATGGCATAATTATATAAAAACAAAATACAACACATGCATTAATTTCTTAGAGAAAGCAAAATATGCAGGTATATGAACCAAAGTTGTAATAATACTGGCTTTTAGACTAATTACTTTTTAAAAAATGTATTAGTCTCTTAAATCAGGTAAAAAATAAAAAAGTAGAGTTATATTTTTTCCTATATAATGTAGGAGACTTATGCATTTTGGAAAAATTATTTGTTTTTGGACACAATGCATAGAGGTATAATTTTGTGATATCAACAACTGAAAGGAGTGGGGACAGAGCTACGCAGGATCAGAGTTTTTGTATATTACTGAAGTTAAACTGGTATAAAGCCAAATTAGAGTGTTATAACTTTAGGATGTTATGTGTAATCCCCATGCAAATCACAAAGAAAACAGCTATAAAATATACACAAAAAGAAATGAGAAAGGAACTCAAAGGTTTCATTAAAGAAAATCAACCAAACATAAAAAGACAGTAATATAAGAAATGAGAGACAAAAAAGCTGTGAAGTATACAAAAAACAAAAAGCAAGTCCCTCCTCATCGGCTTTAAAAGAGAAGGAGATTCTGGCACACACTACCACATGGATGAGCCTTGGAGACTTTGTGTTGGGTGAAATAGGGCAGTCACAGGGGGACAAATACCATGTGGTTCCACCTATATGGGTTCTTAGAGTAGTCAAGGTCAGGGAGACAGAGGTGAAGTGGTGGTTTCCAGGGACTGGGGAGGAGGAAGAGGGCACTAGTGGAGTTTAGTTTAATAGGTATGGAGTTTCCAGTTTTCAAGATGAAAAGAAGTTCCAGAGAAGGATGGGTCGTGATGGTAACATTACAAAGTGAATATACTTAATACCACTGAAATGTATACTTAGAAATGGCTAAGATGGTAAATATTATTTATATGTATATTTTACAACAATTAAAGAAAAAGTGGAATCAATCCAAAGGCCCATCAATTAGTGAGTGGATAAATAAAATGTGGTATATATCCATTCCACTGTCTCATCAATAAAAATATACTCAAAACTGATCTATGATGCAATACGGATGAATCTCAAAAACATTATACTAAGGGAAAGAATCCAGATGCAAAAGAACACATAATGTGTGATTCCACGTATAGGAATGTCCATTAACAGGCAAATCTATAGGGTCAGCAAGTAGATTATTGATTGCCAGAAATAGGACGTTGGTCCTGCCTACAAATACGCATGGGGGATTTTGTGGTTTGATGGATATGTGCTGAAACCTGATTGAAGAGATGCTTGCACAACTGTGTAGATACTATAAATCAGTGAACTGTATGCTTAACGGAGTGAGTTATATAGTATGCAGATTATACCACAATAAAGCTGTTGAAAGGAAACATCCAAAAGAATCTACAGCTTTTTGTACTGAGCAATGTAAGTGGTTTAAAAAATCAGTATCAAAAAGCATTTCCATTTCTTTATATAAGCAAAGGTCAGAAAATAAAATCAGAGGTTTTATTTATAATATCATAAAAATATTGATTACTAAAAAAATACCAACTAAATCTAACAAAGAAGTGTAAGACTTTGTACAAAGAAATTAATAAACCTTATATTGAGATGTGCTAAAAAAGATGTAAACAAATGGAGAGATTCATGTTCAAAAGATTGGGATTTTAAAAATTTTAAATTATTTTAACTTGCTTCAAATTTACTTATAAAGTCAATGTAATTCCAATCAAAATCTCATCACATTTCTTTATGGAACTTAAGAACACAATTTTATGAATGTGAATTTATATAAATACGGAAATGTCCATGGTTAACAACAGATATTTTTGAAAAACTGAATAACAGGAGTGGTTCTATCAGATATCAAATCACATTTCTAATCTTGTATTTGTTTTCAAAGTGTCTTCTAAAGCTATGAAGAACACAGCAGTATGGTACTCACACAGGATAGGCTGACAAACAAGTGAAACATAAGAAAGCTCAGAAAGAGACAGAAACACACATACACATTTGGATACAAATTACGATGAAGGGGATACTACAAAGTAGTGAGGAAATGACAAGTCTGTCATTAAAGGTTGTAGGGATTAATGGCTACCACTTGGAAAAAATAGACTTCTACCTTACTCTGTACACAAAATCAATTCTGGATTAAATAAGGACTTAAATGTAGAAGGTAAAACTATAAAGGTTTTGGCAGTTAAGCTGAAAGAGAATGTCTTTAGAGGTCATTATAGAAAGGGAGTTCTTAAGACACACAAAGCGGTCATCATAAAACCAAAGAGATAAACATGACTCCATTAAAATTAAGAACTTCTGTTTATCAAAAGAGAGGAGCTTGGGAGGAGAGAAATGATAAGCCACAGAATGGGAAAAGATATTTGCAACACTTGAAAAAAAGGTAAACAAGAAACACTTCACAAAATAAAAGTTCACGAGGCCAATAAACATATAAAAAGATGCTCAACATTGGTAGAAATATGAGAGTGGCAAGTTAAAACTACATGAGAAACCAGCAGACTTTAGAGTAGCACAATTTAACACATTTGACTTAATTCACTGAGTAAAGATGAGGATTATCAGAAATTCTCATATACTCTACTACTTGCAAGAATGTAAACAGCTACAATTATTTTGGGAAACAGTGAGGCATTTTCTACTAAGGTTGTAAATATGCATACCTTATGACTTAACAATTCCAGTTTTAGGAATGTGCTAGAAGAAGGAATGTCTAGGTGTATCAGGATAATATAGAGTAATAAAAATGAATTCCATTATCCAGTGTACTGCTAATGGGTATTTACATTTCCATGAGCATTCTTTTTTTTTTTTTTTTGGGTGCAAAATGGTGGTTTATTAAAACACAAGGACAGGACCCATGGGCAGAAAGAGCTGCTGCCCCTCCATGAGCATTCTTGCAGCAGTTACAAGTATGATCTTAAAGCTATGGTTTATTTTTGCCTGGTTTCCTTCCTTCCTTCCTCCCTTCCCTTCCTCCCTTCCTTTTCTCCCTTCTCTTCCCTTTCCTTCCTCTTCCTTTCCTTCCTTCCTTCCTTCCCTCCCTCCCTGTCTCCCTCTTTCCCTCTCTCCATTCCTTCTTTTCTAGTTTCCCCCAAATGGGCCACAATGAAAGCTTTAGGGGAAAGAGATTAGTAATTCAGCAATGAAGTGGATAATAAAACTCTTGAACAGAGATCAAGTGAAATCAACTCCGTGGAAATAGTAGTTCATAACATAATTAAACAAGAACTCTCTTCTGTGGTATTTCTTTCTTAGATATCTGTAGTCATTATTTCTTAGTGTCAAGATTTGTTGCATCTTAAAAAAAGATATATTTCATTATATAAAAATTTACTATTATAGAATTTATAAACAAGGAATCATTAAAGAGGTCATTTACTATTAATTTTTAATTACCGATATCTTTATGTTTCAGCAAATATGTTCCTCCAAAATTGTTATTCACTGGTGAACTTTGGATCTTTTCTTCTGCAGTGTATTTCCCGTCTTCAACTCTCACACCAGATCAATGTTTATTCCTAAAATCTATTATGCTTGAAATATGTGAAAACTATGTTTTGAGTAAGCAAAGAAGCCTTTTGTTATCCTGAATTAGTTCACTGGAAAGAGTTTTACCTAAAGGATGAATGACTTTCCAATCCAGTATCACCTTGTTAATATTATCAGCAAGTTTTAAAGGAACTGAGTGATTATATCAAATAATCACAGCTACCCCTCACACCTATCAGAATGGCTAAAATCAACACCACAAGAAACAGCAGGTGTTGAAAAGGATGTGGAGATTAAAGAACACTCATGCACTGCTGGTGGGAAAGTAAACTAATGCAGTCACCCTGGAAAACAGTATGGACATTCCTCAAGAAGTAAAAAGTAGAACTACTCTACAACCTAGCAATTGCGCTACTGGGTTTTCCCCCAATGAATACAAAAACACGAATTTGAAGGGATACATGCACCCCTATGTTTATAGCAGCATTATTTACAATAGCCAAGATACAGAAGCAGCCCAAGTGTCCATCAGTTGAAGAATGGGTAAAGAAGATGTGGTATGTATGCATACATATACATATACACCTACAGTGGAATATTACTCAGCCATAAAAAAGAATGAAATCCTGCCATTTACAATGACATGAATGCAGCAGGACAGTATATTGCTAAGTGAAATAAGTCAGTCACAGAAAGACAAATACCATATGATATCACTCATATGTGCAATTTAAGAAACAAACGAGCCAAGGGAAAAAAGACAAACCAAGAAATAGACTCTTAATTATAGAGAACAAACTGATGGTTAAGAGAGGTGAGAGGAATGGGGCATTAGGCTAAATAGCTGATGGAGATTAAGGAGTGCACTTGTGATGAGCACCGGGTGCTGTATGGAACTGCTGAATCACTATATTGTACATCTGAAACTAATATAATGCTGTATGTTAATGAATAGGAATTAAAATAAAAACTTAAAAAAAACTTAAAAAATAAAACGTTAATTGACATTACAAAAGCAAAACAAAACACCACAGCTAACAAAGTTTCATGTTTTTAGATTTATTCTGCATATTATCATTAAAACAGTATTTCACTTAATTTCTTTTTATGATTATAGCCTACCTGGTTTAATGTCACCAGTGTGTTCTCCATCTTCCTCTAAGGTGATTTCAAGTTTACTCTTTTTTTTTTTTCATCTTCACTCTGTTTTGATCTTTTATGTAAACTGCATGTGGGGACATCTCTATTTTGTGCTCTGCCACAGTTTACGTTTTGGAGGAAAAATAATTTGCGAGAATCACTGATTTGTCTATAATTGAAAATGACTATACAGATTTTCCTTCCCAGAGCACTTACTTCACAGGTTATTTTAAAAGAATGAATCAGAGCATTTAAGATGATTTCAGATGTAAAAATTCAATTTATAGGACATTTGTTGCATAAATTAAGGTGTTTATTGATCAAAAATATTTACTCATATATGAAAATATAAATGTACAGAATCTAAGATCTATAAGACTTAAAGTCTAAGATATCTATGATTTTTGAAGATGTTCTTTGATCTTCCTGAGTGGATAAAATGTCCTACCAAAAAATATGGATGATCTTACAACTCACAGACATCTATGTAATAATGGGACAACTCCAGGGAATCATGGAAAAATTCCTTGATAATAAAATGTGACTATTCCTGAAGTCACAAGTTGTAAAGGGCCTTAACAAGCTTTCTAGCCCAGATGAAAGCAACAGATAGGGTTGTGTTAAAGCTATTTTGACAGACTCCACGCAATTACATTCTATATTCTACGTGCTTCCTTTTGGCAAAGTACTTTGCTTGATACTTCACAGTATACAAACTAAAATAAAACACATTCACTATCAATAACCTACTGCAAGTAATTAGCTGGTGTGTACAAGTTACATATACAATATAGCCAAGCCTAGGACATCCAAAAAAAATATTTTAGAGGTTTAGAGTAGGACAGAGATTATAAGAGTCAGAAATATTTCTCAGTAAAACATACAAATAGGCAATATAAATGAAATTTTTGTATGTGTATATATGTGCATATGGGTATGTGTGCACACATAGATATACCTATACCATAAATAGCTGCCTGTCAGTTTAAGTCAGGTTTTGTTACCCAAAGTGTAGGCAGCTAACTTAGGAAAATTCTATTGTCAGAGTTTTTTCAAATCTAAAATTGCAGACAATAGATTATGGATCTTCATAAATTTTTTAAAGTCTAGAGTTACCAAAAAAACCCCAACCAAACATCAACAACAAAAATAAAGTCTAGAGTTTCCTCATGTGTAAAATGGAGAGTGTGATAGTTAATTTTATGTGTCAACTTGTCGGCCATGGTGCCCAGATGTTTAATCAAGCACTACTCTGGCTGTTTCTGTGAGAATATTTTATTTATTTTTTAAAAGATTTTATTTATTTATTTGTCAGAGAGAGAGAGAAAGCAAAAGCAGGGAGAGGGACCGAGGGAGAAGCAGGCTCCCCACTGAGCAGGGGGCCCGATGTGGGACTCAGTCCCAGGACCCTGGGATCATGATCTGAGCTGAAGGCAGACACTTAACCGCCTAAGCCACCCAGGCGTCCCTGTGAGAATGTTTTAGATGAGATTTTTATTTAAATCTTTGAGCAAAGCAGAATGCCTTCTACAATGTGGGTGGACCTCATATAATTAGTTGATGGCCTAACAGAACAAAGAGCTTACTTCTCCCAAGCAAGAGGGAATTCTGCAAGAGATGGCCTTCGAATTTGAACAGTAACAATGGCTCTTCAGGTCTCCAGCCTGAATGTCCTTAACACTCAAACTGCAAGTCCTTTCTGAGTCTCTAGCTTGTCAGTTTTTTCCCTCAGAAAAACTTTAAATTTGCTAAGTTCTACAAGCACATAAGCCAATTCCTTAAAATAAACCTTTTTACACTTACACACACACATACACTTAGTTCTGTTTCTCTGGAGAACCCTAATACAGGGAATATTACAGCATTTACTTCATAAAGTTTTTGTGAACATTACATGAGTTTGTAAAGTGGCAAATAGTATATATTCAACAAGTTATAGCTATCATAAATGTAATCTTTAGACTTATGATCATTTAAGTCTATTTTATATTATATGGTTTCCTATTTCCTTATGTAAACATTGTGAACTGCTCAACATAACTAAGTTATGACAAATACAGGATGGCAACTTTGGACTACAACAACTTAGCTAAGCTGGAACTACATTTCCCAGCATTCCCTTCCTTGCCTGAGTCCTGGGTTGGTGTTGACCATAAAAGAAATTTGTGCAGCAGGTTCTGAAGGCTGGCAGGGCACCTGGCACTGTGACAACTCATGCACATTGTTGCTGATATGTTAGGACACTATGTTGTTGTGGAGCACTACTTGGATCCACAGCAATTCTGTCTTCTGCCTCTTGGCAGATGTCCTCTTTTAGCCTCTTGAGTCATGTGCAGATGCACAGTAAAGGGCACCAGCTTTTCCTGCAGGTCATCTATGGCAGTGGTTGGAGATGATGACAGATAAACAAAAACAGGGTTCCAGTTTGTCCTTTGAGTTGCTTTCATTCATATCCAGCTTTTCTTCATGACTTCTAGCTTAGCTGGTCCATAGTGACTTCAGGCTTAACACCAGAGGCAGAAATAACTGCATTGCACTGACTTCTCTACCAGCTCCTACAACTATGTCAGACCTAATTCCCAAATTAAACCCCTGTATTCTATATCACTCAGAGTAGCTCTGTTTTCCTGAATAAGCCCTGATACATATAGGAATTGGTTTCAATTCCAGAAGTAGTCCCAGAGGAAATAACCTCACCCCTCGAATGAGTACTGTAAACTGGTTCTGGATTATCTGGAATTGGTTCTCTGCTTCGATTAGATTTAAAGGCCACTGGTAAAGGGTACACTGGTAATCCATGCTACACAATGGCAAAATACTTACTTAAATTATCACCTATATAATCAACTGCCTATAAAGGATAAATTTTTGAGTGACCAAGTAGTTAAGGACATAAAACACTAGTGAATGAAGAACATAATGGGACTTCTAGGTACACTGGAGAACTTTGAGGATCACAATAAAGAGCTCAGAGTTTTAAATTCTGAGCTCAAAGTGCAGGTTAGGGACCTGAAAGCTATTATGCCTACCTTAAAAGAAATCCTGTCTCCTCCGATTGCAAAGCTGAGATTTCTTTTTTTTTTTTTTTTTAAAGATTTTATTTATTCATTTGACACAGAGAGAGAGATTACAAGTAGGCAGAGAGGCAGGCAGAGAGAGGAGGAAGCAGGCTCCCCGCTGAGCAGAGAGCCCGACGTGGGCCTCGATCCCAGGACCCTGAGATCATGACCTGAGCCGAAGGCAGCGGCTTTAACCCACTGAGCCACCCAGGCGCCCAACAAAGCTGAGATTTCTGATAATCAAATGCAAAGTCTAATCCTGTATGTGGCTGAATTATAACACGAACTGAATGCCCAGCCTTGCAGGGTCTCTCTTTTCCTGAAAATTGAGATAGGACTATGTGTTCAGACAAATTCCAATGAAGCTGGGGCCTTGAATCCCTAAATTCTACCATGTCTTCTTTGCCAGTAGAAGCAGTCCTTCTGCACTATTTGGTAAGGTTAAGTATCCTCTGCCCTAAGGAGTTTGTAACAGTCTCCCCAGAAGGAGCTGCTTTACAAGAAAGAGATGATTCCCTTGTAGAGGTGAAGAGGTGATAGGCTCTAGGGAATGACCTACAAAACAAGACCTGTGTGAGGAGGCGGAATACCCTAAAATCATTACATGATTCTGCCAATTGTATGTAGACAGAACTTGGGGAGTATGTGCGAGAATGGATCCTAACTGTATTACAGTGGAAATAACATTAGATCAGGCCAAATTTTTCAATGTGGGCTCACAAAGCAGACATTATGGATTCAGTGTGTTAGCTCAAGTGTCCTGATTTGTTTGGTTAGCTGAACAAAATTTGGGTTCAAGGGTGACCTATACTGAATGATATCGAAAGGTAGGAAGATCCTTGTTATGGTGTAAAGCAAGGTTTGTCAACTTTGGCACTTCTGACATCTTTGGCTGGAAAATCCTTTGTTGTAAGAGGCTGTTCTGTGCATTATAGGATGTTTAGCAGCATCTCTGGTCTCTGTACACTAGATTCAGAATCATCCCTACATGTCTTTGGATATTTTCAAGACAAATGTTCCAGGGACTGGAGAAGGACAAAGTAATCCCATTTGAGAATCAGTAGGATAGAGGAAGTTACTAAAGGCTGGGGGAGACTGGAAGATTACAGTCAGTTTTTTTTTTTTTAATGTAAAAGCAGCTCATCCATCCTTCAACTCTGGCCCTGAGGAGGGTCCAGAGGACATTTTCTCCACAAAGACTGTGTGAAATACAGTCATGAGAGTTGCTCCAGTATCCCTGCAGAGCTCTGTAGTGTTTATTCACTGTGGAACAGAAATGACAACTGCTATCACGGATCTGGGGTTCCTGAATTCAGTGTTGATGATAGGATTCTCAATGGCAAGGGTGATATATCAGCCTTAAATCTCCAAAGAAAATGTGGTCATCATTACTAGAATAGGTTGCAGAGTTGAAGTAGTTATCAGGAGAGTCTGATCTGCAGAGATCTTTGGTATCTGCTAGTTTGATCACTGTGACCACAGAACTGAAATAGATGGGTGGTCTACTGCTTGACTTGGAGAAGTAGAAAAGCAAACCTGACTTGATACACTACAAGAAAGTGTCACAGCCCTATACCCATTTCTCAAACTTGAGTCAGGTTACAGACTCAAAGCCTCTTGAATAAAGAAAGGGGTTGCAGGTTCCTTTAAAAGGAATCTGTTATACATCCATATATACTCCTGGCCTTCCCCTAAGAGATCTGTGAAGACCTAATTCCCAAAATTAGGTGACCATGCAGTGGGGAAGGAGAAATCTAGACATTTTCAGGATTAGTGGACACTGTTGCTGAAAAAATTCCTAGAGAAGCCAAATAGCACTGTGGTCCACCAACCAGGAGAGGTTTATGTAGATTGGGTTATCATTTAAGCCATCATCTTGGCTTAAATCTCACAACTATGGTGTCTATAATCCTATCCTGTGTTTATTTCTCTGGTTCTGGGATGCATAATCAGAACAGACACATTGAGCAACTAACTAGCAAAACCCCTATGCTGGTTCCCTAACCAGTGAAGTAAGGGCTATTACAGTAGGAAAGGCCAAGTAGCATTCCATTAAGTATAGTGAGTAAAGAAGAGGTACAATAAAAGCTTCATTGTCCCCTTTATCTTTTTTTCTGAAAAAGCTGGTTCCATAGTATCTTCCAAAGGTGACCAAAGGCTCCTTTTGTTTATTTAATATCATTATGAAGTCATGGATTTTTAATATATTTGACATGTTTCAATTTACTGCAAACAGTCTTTTTGATGTTCAAATTGTTCCCACATTAGCCAGAAGGGGCCTACTTAAGTTGGCTCCTGAGTCCTTCTGACATGAGCCAAATAATCTTGATGCCTTCCTTCCCTTTTGCTACATCAAAGTGTTTTGTAGGCTCATACTGTACTTTCCTATCTTAGATCTGTAATCAGTCATTTCCTCTAGAGAGTCCTGGTTTCTTTTAGGATACCTCATTGCAACTGAATACTGGTCACTGCCTCTTAGGTCCCTTAAGTGGACAGAGCCAGGAAATACATGTTTTCATGAGTAAAACACATCATGAGTTCCCATGATAATATTCCCAATTTCAATGCAGAAATACAAGTTTTGAGTTTCTTCCCTCTTATTATAAAAATCTTGGTTCTTAAAGAGATTTCTATAATTACTCAATTCCTTTATAAGTTTTAGAATAATAATAACACCAATATTATTTCTAATGATATAAGCAGTTTATGGTTTTTTACATTTTCTTTTATCCTCAGGATTTATCTCAGTAGGTATATACAGTCTAATTATTGTGTTTAATGTCACTTGAAATAATTTATCTGTGTAGTTAAGGCATCAACTTCCTGTACAATTAAGTTCATTTATTTAATTTTACTTTTGATTTTTAGGTTTTTAAAAAATTTTTATTTAAAAGATAATTATATGAACATTTAAATAGTTTCAAACTCAAGCCTATATATCTATAAGACAAGGTTCATTTAAAGAAGTCTAGCTTTACTCTTTTCCCTCTCCTCATAGATAACCTTTTAATGATTATTTCAGTCACCTCTCTATTTTTAAGAAGAGAATGTGCACATATGTGTATGAACATAATGTATATATAGCATGCTTGCATATACATATACACACACACATGTACACTTTCTCCTCTTAAAGGGCAGAATACTATATGTACTATATAGAATTTGTTCTTTTTTTCACTTAATATACTTAGGATACTGCTCCATGTGCTAGGATTTTGTCCGGATTACACTGAATCTACAGATGGCTGGAGGGGGGAGGCTGTTAACGAATTTATAACATTGAGTATTCTGATCAATTAACCTGATCTGTATTTACTTAGGCCTTCTTTAATCTTCTTGATATCATAGTTCTCATGTAGAAGTCTCACACATTGTTAGATTTATTTCCAAGCATCTGATGTTTTTTGATGCATTGTAAATTTTACTAAAGTTTTGTTTTGAAATATTTGTTAAAGATACGTAGAAATACAATTGATTTTTGTATATTTGCCTATTATCTATTAATTATTTTGGACTTACTATATATATAGTCACATTGTCTGTGTCTGTTTTCTTCCTTCCTTTCTAGTTTTCATATCTTTTATTTCATTTTCTTGCCACAGTGCACTGATAAGGACTTCTGATACAAATATTAATAGAAGTGGTAATAATGAACTTCTTTGTTACCTTCCCAATCTTCAAAGGAAAATTACTACCATTTATTTCACTATTAAAAATAATGTTTGCTTTAGAATAGATACCTTTACAAAATTAAAGAAATTCTATTCTCATTTGCTAGAGTTATTTTGAAATATATGGATATCGAATTTTATCAAAAGACTTTTCTGTATCTATTGAGAAGACCTTACGATTTTTCTTTTAAAAAAGTTTATGTGATATATTAACTTATTTTCTAATGTTTTAATAATTTTGTATTCCTGGGATAAGGCCAAATTGGTAATAATTATTTTTGTTAGTTCTTTAATGCTCTTAGTAAATGTATTTTATAATTCATTGAACTTTTTTAGTTGTAATGGAGGTTCAAATTGCTTAGCTCACCATTAAACTAGAAGCAGAAATTCTCTACTTCTCTCAAATTCATTCTAAATACATTTTTATGCCAGCATTCTACCAAAACTGCTCTTATCATGGTTCACAAAGACCATCAAAGGGTGCCAAACTAAAAGGTCCATTCTTTGTCTTCACCTTACTCAACCAATCAGTAGCATTTTATTAAACAATGGTTAAGAGCATACTGTCTTTACTGGTCATTTTGTTAGCTATGTGACTTTTTTATTTTTTTTTTAAGATTTTATTTATTTATTTGACAGAGAGAGAGAGAGAGAGAGAGAGAGATCACAAGTAGGCAGAGAAGCAGTCAGAGACAGAGGGGGAAGCACACTCCCCGCCGAACAGAGAGCCTGATGTGGGCCTCGATCCCAGGACCCTGGGATCATGACCTGAGTGGAAGGCAGAGGCTTTAACCCACTGAGTCACCCAGGTGCCCCTAGCTATGTGACTTCAAACAGGTACTTAACCTTCCTCAGTATCAGTTTCTCTATCTGTAAAATATAAATGATAATGTTATCCACTTTGTAGGGTTGTTGCCAAGATTAAGTACATGTAAGTCATTTAGAACAACAAATATGTTATGTGCTAATAAGTAAATATCACCTATTATTATTGCTTATACTCCTTCTGAAAAAAATTTTTTTTTAAAACTATGCTATCATGATTCTTATTTCTCTGGTAATTCTTTCTCAGTCTCTTTCAGTGGAATTTTCATCTCTGCAGACTTGGAAGTCAGTCCTCAGACAGCTTAATTTACCTAGACTTCCTTTCTACATGTTCTCATCCCATGACTTTAAAAATTATGTGGGTATGTTAATAACTCCCACATTTATGGCTCCTGCTGTAATCTCTTCCCTGAACTCCAAACTTACAGACTCAGCTGACTAGTTGATACCATGATTTAAATGTTTTCTAGGCAGCTCATATTTAACATGGCTCAAACTTTTTTTTAATGATCTCCAACCCTTTAAAGCCTAATCCAAGTTACCTTTTATATATCGATTATACAGTACTCACCTACCTTCTCTCTTCTACCTTTGCCCCTCTACAGTCTATTCAAACTGCAATCAAACTGATTTGTTAAACATTTAAGCCTCATCATATCACTTTGCTCAAAGCTTTCCAAAGCATTCCATTGCATTCAGCATAAAAGCTCAAGTACTTTCTGGGCAGGGGTCAGCAAACCTTTTTTTAAAGAGCCAAAGAGCAAATATTTCAGGCTTTGCAAATCAATCAGATTCTGTTGCAACCACAAAACATTTTTATGCTATGCTTACATACAAAGAGTATTAAGATTCTAAACTGCTATGGCCAACAAAAATCACTGTATTTTGTGGAATATGTATAAAATTTATAAAAATATACAGCATGAGGTATTAATATTTAATAATTTTCAAAGCAGTTCAATGAATAGTTGCTTAATAAAAATATAAGATTTTTATAAGAACATTATGGCAAGGACATTAAATGTTAATTTATTCTGTAAAATGTATCAAATAATAGTGGACTTACTTTAGATTATTGATTCTAATTTCTGCACTTTCAGTAAGTTTCTTTGTTTCTTCTTTCCACCTACTGGCCGCCTTCTGTTGAGTCACTAAGAGATGCCTCAGCTCAACAGTGGAATTTCGATTACTGTCTTCCAGCTCTCTCAGTTGAACTTCAAATCCACGTTCCTTTATTGAGAATTCATGTTCCATTGTACTGATCTAAGGAATAAAATGAACATAGCATCTTCTTTTTCTTTTCTGTTACTGTAGGAGATATACTGATCAATGATAATACACAAAAGGAATCATTCATTGTGTTGTCTGTGGCAAAGAAATGTTTGGATAAGAAATCTATATAAAAATTAAGTTTATAATATGTCTTCACAAATGAAGACTTAGCCTATACTAATTATATATTTATATATAATTATATTTATCATATATAAATTTATAATACAATATAAAGTTAGTAAAACCAGAATTATGATGGACCATAATTATTTTGCAACACTTTCCTCAACACCTTAAAATGCCAGTAGGAAAAAAAGTATACTATCTAATATAAACTGCTCTTATTATCATCTACTTTAACTTCTGTTGCCAGAATCCATGGAAAATATTCATGTTGTCAGTAACTGAGAGTTTTTTAGTCAAGCCATTAAAAAAAGTTTACAGAGCTGCGACCTCTCCATGTGCACCACCCTCTTGGCACATTGATGTCTTCAACAACTCAAAATCTCAAGTCACCTCATACTAAATTTCAAATTGTCTTTCAAAGAGTTTTGTAAAAAAAATCATATATAAGAAGTTGTTTACCACTTCAGTTGTGATATAAATAATTTTTTTCAGGAAAAAAGACTATAATGATTATCAGAATCTCATATGGAAATATCTTCCATTATTTCTAGGTAATATATGTCATTATCGTAAAAATACATTAATGCAGAATAAACATAAGTAGATGTTCTCTGGATACTCTAGAAGCTTTCTGGACTGGGGATCAGGGAGAAAATGAAGCCCTAACATTCTCTGGTATTCAATGTATGTAATAAATTGTCTTCTCTTGGATGCATCTATACCTATTACCATCCTTGAGGCAGTTGAGAAAATAGTCACTAGAACAATTTCTTTGGTATACTCTAGGGCCGTCTTTATCTTACTATACTAAAGAAATACTACAAAGACTATCTTGTGGTATTTTAAAGTAATGTGCTTTAAAAATCATCACAGCTAGTATAGTTCCTAATAATCTGTTAAATATGGCAACTTGCAAGATCAAAAAAGGATGAATCAGGGACTCAACTTTCTCAACACCAAGGAAAACACAACAGCAAAATCCATGGTTTGTGGGGTAAACTGCAAACACAGTGTTCTTACCACTTCTGCTTAAATGCAATGCGTTTCCTAAATTGCTTAAATTTTCTTTCTCAAATAGTACACAAGTGGAAATTTAAGACTTTATAAATACTGGCCCTGGGAAAACCACCTTGGATTTATTAATTCTGTATAGTACTAAAGCCTCCTGAGGCTCCTTGACGCCCTCCACTTTACTAATTTTTATATTATTGAATTCTGTAAATTCAGATTTGAATATACTCCTTCTCCTTCTGTGCCTCAATCTCAACTTTGTCTGGAGAAGCCATGGTTATGTTAGGCGGAACTGTGTGTTTCTGTCTTTGTCTCTCTCACATATATATTAAAAACTGATATATACATCTATATAGTTTTAGAAGTCAGCCTGCCTATTAACTCCCCATTTCCTCTTGGAAAATCTATTTGTAATTTGACAAGCCTTGTTCTGAGGTCCTTCATGATAACCTGGTCTCTGCCTACTTCTACAAGCTTATGTTGTGCCACTATTCCCTTTCTGTTTCTGTCACAATGCCTTCTCATTCTTGGCTCATTTTCACATGTTTTTCCTTTGCCTGGAATAATCTTACCTCTCTTGCTTGTCTTAGGTATTTGTATTCAACTTTTAAAACTTAGCTCAATTATTGCTTCTATCTAGACAAAAATCAGGTCCCTGTTATAAGCTCCTACAGAGCCCTAAGTTTTTCCTAAAGTGCATTTATTATTTTGTAAGTATATGTTTAAAGTTTGTCCCTCTCAATGCAAAATTATGTTTTTAAGGAGGGGCTTGGGTCAAAGGGACCATGTCTTCATTACATCGTCAGCACCCAAAACATAGGAAAGTTATCAAAACACTTGTATAGACAGAGTGAATGATGGCTTTTGGTAACAAAATTTAGTCTTTAAACACACCCCAGATACTTCAGCTGATAAAATTCCAATTGTTAAATTGGATAGGCTGGCAGTGATGTTGGAAGACTCTGGGTTACAACTAGGTCTCCTATAACAAAAATACCACTGATGATTAAATTCAGTATACTGATAGGAAGAAAGTATTTATGGTCTCCATCCCTTTTTCCTTTGTGTTCTTCCTCTGCAGAAAATCACTCACACAGATTGGAATGCTAAAACTATCCATTTCCTAATTTTAAGAACTTATGAGGAGCATTTAGACACAAAGAAATGGAGAGCCCTGGCAGAAAGAACAGAGAAGTTAGAAAAAGGGAAAGCTAGGGCTAAAAGGAATGCAGTGGCCTCAAGATCAGATGAAAGTTTCATATAATAAGTTGTAAGGTTCTCAGCCAACTGACCTCTCGATATCCAACTGTCTTGATCTTTTTGGCTCCTTTCAGTTTGTCTATGGAAGATCACACTCTTTTTCAAGAGGAAGAAAAGCAGCGAAGTGTAGCACTAGGTTCCTATGTTGGCAAAGAAGGAATCAGCTAAAAAGCACCAGTTATCTGACAGTGATCCTCCTTTATAAAATAGAATTTATAGCTATCTAGTTAGTTAAGAGGTTCTGCCCTTTATTTACCAATAATTCTTAAGCTAGATGCAGACTTGGCAAAAAGGCAGCAGTTTTGGTGGGATACATGGGATAGATAAGCTTTTGGTTATTCTTTTGTACTCTAAACATCAATCACTATCCTGAACTGCTAAAGATAGACAAAATATAGTACTAGGTAGCGGAAAGTCACTGATTCCTCTTTCCCCCTTATAAAAACCAAAACCCCAAAGCAGATGTATATTGTAAAATAATGGAAAAAATTATAAACAAATATAAGGTCTCTGTAATCTACGACTCAGAGATAACTACCTCTACTTATATGTAATTGTTTTTACTTATGAATTTTAGAATTTAGATTAGTGTATATAGAATTGCAATATATATATAAATATATATTCAGGTGTTTTTCTTATTATCTTTAAACTTAGGACACAGAAATATAAAAGCATTGTAAATTATTTGGAAACAATTTTTAATGATGATTCAATAAAGTATTTTATAGACGTACCATTTCATTGTTCCTTTATTTCTATTTTTTTTAAAGATTTTATTTATTTATTTGACACAGAGAGAGAGATCAGATCACAAGTAGGCAGAGAGGCAGGCAGAGAGAAGGGGGGGAAGCAGGCTCCCCGCTGAGTGGAGAGCCCGATGTGGGCCTCGATCCCAGGACCCTGAGATCATGACCTGAGCCGAAGGCAGAGGCTTTAACCCACTGAGCCACCCAGGCGCCCATTGTTCCTTTATTTCTAGATAGGTTGTTTCTAGTTTGTTGTTATGAATAATGCTGCAATTAACTTTTAAAATTATGAAATATTCTAATTATTTTCTTATGAACAAATTTTAGACTGTACCATTTAAAAAACTCTCAGTTGCACACTTACACTGGTAACTATGCAGTTAATCAATAGTGAGTTTAAACTTTTAGGAAGTTGTTTATTAGCTTTGTTTCCTTAGTTTGTGAATTCTGTTGTCTCATACATGTTTTACTTATAGGTTACATATATTCATCTTTAATATTTTCAAAGCTCCTTATATATGAATGGTTTTTGTCCTCTGTCATATTTACTAAAATTAATTCCATTAAAAATGGTTCTAAATATTTAAAAACTTTATATACTTAAATCTATTAATATATTCATTTGCAATTTCTTCCTTTTTTTTTGGTTTCGTTTGTTAGAAAAGTTCTTTTCCATCTATCAGTTATACATTTGTATACATTTCCTACTAATGTTTTACAGTGTCACTAGTAGCTTTTAGTTATTAATCCATATGAAATTTATAACACGAAATTTAAAATATAAGAGGAAGATATAACATTTTTTCACCAAAGTACACAGACTTATTTTAGTATGGAAATGTTTTAGTATGAGAACTTCCAAGCATATACAAAATAGAATATTACAATGAATTCCTATATGCATATCACCCAACTTCCATAGACATCAAACTCAAAACTATTCTTGTTTTATTTATAATCCTACTGACCTTCCTTTGCCAAGATTTACCTTTTGCTTATAATGAACTACACAAGTCTTAGGGGTACAGCTCAAGTTTTACACATATACTGACATAAGAGAGTCACCACCCTGATTTAGATAACCCCTGGAGGCTCCCTCATATGCCCTTCTAATCATTACTCACTCTGTGAAAATGTAACTGCAATTCTAATCTCATCCTCATAGGTAATTATGCCTATTCTTCACTTTCATATAATGAAATTAATAGACTATGAGCTTTTTTAAGTCTGGCTTATTTGTTCAACATTAGGTTTGTGAGACTCATCTATTATTACTTATAGACATAGTTCATTCTTTTTTATTCCTGTATCTATTTCATGAAATGAGTACACCAACATTTATTTATGTAATCTCATGTGGATGGACACTTGAGTTGTTTTCAATTTTTGACAGGATTAAAACTTCTATGAATATTCTTATATACATGTTTTCATGAACATAAGCACTCATATCTGTGGGTATGAAGCCAGCATTATTTGGCGTTGTATGTATGTACATCCAACTTTAAAAGACACCACTAACTGGTGGTTATTTCAACTTATATTCCCAAAGTATTATATGGAAGTTCCAGTTGCTTTACATCTTTGTCAACACTTGATACTCTTAGTTTTTTTGGAATTTTAGCCATCTGGTAAGTATGCAGTGGTACCTCATTGTAATTTTAATTATACTTTGTTGGATAAATAATGCAGTTGAACATTTTTTCATATAGTTTTTGTGAAGTACATATTTCAGTATTTTGCCCATTTTTGTACCTGTTTTTCCTTATTAATTGCTGCTTTATCATTATTAATTGGTAACAGCTTTTATATTCTAGATATTAATCCTTTTTGTTTGATTATATTAAGGTGTATATTTTGAATTATAAATATTATTGAATTATAAATGTATATTATACATGTATTATCTATATTTTATGTATTGCAAATATTTCCTGTATTATAAATACTTTCACTTTCACTCTCTTAATGGTATCTTTTTTTTTTGGACAATGTAGATTGTGATTTTTAATAGGCAAAACTGGCAAACCAGACCCAGCACTGTACTTACTAGTATCTTTTGATGACTCAATAATATTAATTTAATGAAATCCAATTAATACTCATGATTATTGCTTTTTGTGTTCTCATTAAGAAATTCTTTCTTACCCAAGATCATGAAGATTTTCTCTTTGAAGCGCCACTGTTTTATACGCTGCATTTAGGTCTACAAGGCAGCTCAAATTAATTTAAATGTATGGTATGATACAGAGGTCAAGGTTTATTTTTAAAATATGGACCCAACTGATCTAGCATTATTTATTATAAAGGTAATGCTTTCCATATTGAACTACAGTGGTGCTTTTGTTATATATGAAATGATTATGAAAAACGTTTGTTTCTGGACTCTGTTTTGTTCCATTGATCAAGCTAATAATTATTATGTTGATAGCACACTGTCTTAATTACTATAGTTTTATATCAACTCTTGAATCCCCACAGACTAAAGCATAAATTAGAAACTTCTCTGTATGATATAACGCTCTCTTTCAGAGTTCAAGCTTTTATAAATAATTACAGTGTTTGATGCTTGCAGCAGGAGGCATTCAATAAATGTGTTGATATGAATTAGGTCAGAATGTGACTTCTTATGAGTATACAGCAACAAAAAACAAAGTGAAACATGAATACTGCCATCTCATATACTTTTTGTGAAACTGGAAGCTACAGGTCTTTATCATAGTTAATGACAATTTTTATAAAAGTTGCAAGGAATGGGGTAAGGCAAGCAACATGTTGAAAATGACAACTGCGCTTCTTGAAACTCCCTTCAACAGGTTATCTTGTTCCTATTTTCAAAGCATGTTAAATATTAACATGAGGAAGGATAAAGGAGAATGACAATAAAGGAGAATTTTTTTTCTAAAGGAGACTTTTGTCCCTTGCCCTCCCCCTAGCATGGAAATTTTAAACTACCTATGAGAGGTTCTCAGAGCATACTGATGTAGCATCCTCTATAAAGCTAGTTTTAGAGTTCAATTTTTAAGAGGCTATTATAGAAGGAGAGAGGATGGCAGTCTATAAAGTAATCTATCATTTTGCTAGCACTACTTAAACTGCTTTGGCAAGAATATCAGTGTATTTCATGGTTGCAAAGAATTTTGTGTGTGTGTGGATAGTGAAAGCAATCATTTTCAAGTATGCTTGCCAAATTCTACAATACAAAAAAGACTGGTTAATGTTCTGCATTTTAATTTAGTGCTATCTGATGAAAAGGCCCCATCCCCAAAAAAGGACTTAAAAATATTTTACTGGGTGTCTCTAAATATTTTTTATATTTTGACTTTCACAAGTACACATTTAACTCTAACCAGTCTTCAAAATACCTTTAATTTGGCTTTTTTTTGAGTCTCGAGAGCAGTCTTTCTTAAATCCTCAGTCTCTTTCTGTAACTGTTCATTTTCTTGCTGAAGTTTCAGCCTTTGTTCACTGACAAATCCACAGTTCTCTCTCTCAGACTCCAATACGTTTTGAAGTTTCTGAATCAATTCTTTGCAACGTGATATCTCTTCTGAAGAACTGATTAAAAAAACAAAAGGAACCTTTAAGGTTAATGATCTGTAATGAAAGTCAAGAAATTATGTTTTACAGTATAGACTTTTATATTCTTTGTTCCGACCCATTTCTCTTCACTGTAGACTTAAACTATGTAGTTTGACAATGTTGTATTATCCCAGGCAACTATAACCAATTTAACAATCTCAACTAATAAACTGAACTGTTACCACTCACCTAAAAAATCTATGTGAAACTTTTTTTCAAATTTTTGCTAACAGTGAGAATCACTGTGTAACAAAGACTTCAAGGGGATAAACTGAAGCTAATGGTAAGGAAGGTGAAGTAGGTAACGATAAAAATTCCTTTATTACTTAAATCAACTCCCATAGGAAGATACATTAGCTGTCTATATTACCAAATCACAGTAAGACCTATTTCATATTTTCCTGTTGTATGACTTAAAAAAATGTTTTTTTAAAATAAACTTCCAGTTCTAAAAACCTCTTGTTTTATCAGCTTAAATAGGTGATATTTCTTGAATTTTCTCAACAATGGATTACTGAGTGACACAAACTTCAAACATTTATATTGCTTTAATAGATCACTAATTTTTATTCCTATCTTTAAAAACTTCCATCTTTTCAATCCAGCTAATCAAATACTGTGAACATTATCTGGTCAACAGGTGTCAGAGGGAATATATAAGGTCTTTTATTTCCATAATACTTTGGCTCTTTTTTCCTATTTCAACTTTAACTGATAAAGTTCCTAATGATACATCTAGGCAATGATCATCAATGGATGATAAAACCAGAGAGATGCTAACATCAGAAATAATGACATACTCTGTGCCTCCAAAGTGAAGTCCAAAATACTACCATTTGTGAAGAACTCTTACTAAAAAATGTGAACTGGATCAGGTCAAGCCTTTTTATTTGATTACTAGTTTTTAGGAATTACATGGGACAGAGAAACAAGATAAATGACATCACATATATGCATGCAGGCAGAGGAAACTAGAATACAAACAGCCTAGGTTTTCAACAAACTGTAAGAAAAAAATAGAGAATGGGGGGATAACTAGAAATAAATATCTATTTACTCTCCCCCTTCTACATCCATTCATCTGTTGATGTACACTTAGGTTGTTTTCATATCTTGGCTCCTGTAAATAATACCACAGTGAACATAGGAGTGGAGACATCCTTTCTGAGACACTGATTTTGTTTCCTTTGGATATGTGCCCAGAAATGGATCATACGGTAGTTTTAAAAATTTTTTGAGGAAACTCCGTACACTGTTTTCCATAGTGGCTATACCAATTTACATTCCCATTAGCAATGTAGAGGGTTTCGTTTTCTCCATATCCTTACCAACACTGGTTACCTTTTTTTTAAAATTTTTTTTATTTGACAGTTCATTATGATTTATGAGTGTCATTTAAAAAACATCAGTCCATTAAACTATGTAGAAATAAGTATGCAAAGAGCCTGCAAAACAAAACATACTTTAACCATGGTTAAGCAGAGAGATTATCTTGAAATTCTGGATTTTCCAATCACTTCATTATTATACTAATAACAGCCTAGTAATCCTTAACTTCAGTTGAAGTTAAGTCTCCTAAATCTGGCTTCACTGCAGGTTCCAACTTCTATGTTATCTTCTGTCATCTGCCCTTCAAAGCTTTCCTTTAGGGTGAATATGGCCATATGAATGGAATCTTCGAGTTCCAGGTCTTTGTTATTTTTCTTGAGGAAAGTCTTCCCATTCACATAGTTCTTTCCCATTGCTGAGGCCTTCCAGGCAAAGTGAGCTCCAGATGGATCTGACCGAAACAAATACAGTTACCCTTCATTCCAACCACAAATTAGTAAAGAAACTCCAAATGGATGAACACCACCTGAGTATATTTTTCCATCACAGAAATTACTCCCTATACCAGCTGAACTGCTAGAATGGGTTCTTGGTAAATGAGATAATATCGCTGAACTAGTTTTTGAGCTCTGTGCACAAGCACTCTGTAATCTGGGCCCATGCCACTACACACCAAGCCTACATGCTCCACTTTGGTTCCACTTTGTGTACACCTTGCTCATCATACAGAATGGATTTGTTTCGTCTCAGTTGCTAATATCACACTATTTGCAGCTTTAATTCCCACCAGAGGGGCTCCTCCAGCTATAGCAGCAAAAGCATACTCAATCTGGGTAAGTTTACACTTGCTGAATGTACAGCCAAAAGCTGTAACCATGCTCTGCCATCTTTACCTGGAGTCTATCTTTTGTCTTTTTGATAATAGCCATTCCAACAGGTGGAAGGTGATACCTCAACGTGATTTTGATTTTCATTTCCCTGATGATCATTGATGATGAGCACCTTTTCATAAACCTGTTAGCCGTTTGTATGTCTTCTGAGAAAAATGTCTTCAGATCCTTTTCCCATTTCTAAAGCAACTTATCTGTTTTGCTATTGAATTGTTCAACTTCCTTATGTATTTTGGGTATTAACTCCTTATCAGATGTATTGTTTTCAAATATCTTCTCCTATGCTGTAGGTGGTCTTTTTAAAAAATTTTATTTATTTGACAGAGGGAGAGAGAGAGAGCGAGCACAAACAGGTGGAGTAGCAGGCAGAGAGACAGAGAGAAGCAGGCTCCCTGCTGTGTAAGGAGCCTGATGTAGGGCTCGATTCCAGAACCCTGGGATCATGACCTGAGCCGAAGGCAGTTGCTTAACCAACTGAGCCACCCAGGCACTCCTTAGGTGGTCTTTTGATTCTCTTGATTTTCCTCTTTGCTATGCAGAAACTTCTTAGTTTGATATAATTCTAGTTGTCTACTTTTGCTTTTGTTTCTTGTACTTATAGGGTCAGATCCGAAAATCACTGCCAAGACCAATGTCAAGAAAATTTCCCCATTTGCTTCTTGTAGTTTTACAGTTTCAGGCTTTACATTTCAATTTTGATTCCATTTTGAGTTGATTTTTGTATAGGGTGTGAAATAAGGGTTAAACTTCATTCTTCTGCATGTGGACATCCAGTTTTCCCAACACCATTTACTGAAAAGACTATCCTTTCCCCATTGCGTATTCTTGGCACTCTTGTCAAAGATCAGCTGACCATAAGCTCTCTATTCTGTTCCTTTGATCTATATATCTACCTCTTACACTGGTACCATATTGTTTTGATTACTGAAGACTTGTAAATATATTTTGAAATCAGGAATTGTGATGCATTCAGCTTCTTCATCTCAAGATTGTTTTGTCTATTCAAAGTCTTCTGAGGTTCATTATGAATTTTTTAAAAAAAGATTTATTTATTTGACAGAGAGATAGCACAAGCAGGGGGAGTGGCAGGAGAGGGAGAAGCAGGCTCTCCACTGAACAGGGAGCCAAACACAGGGCTCCTTGATCCCAGGACCCCAGGATCATGAGTCTAGCCGAAGGCAGATGCTTAACTGACTAAGCCAGCCAGGTGCTGCCACTATGAATTTTAAGATTTTTTTTGTTTTTGTGAAAAATGCTATTGGAGATTTGATAGGAATTTTATAGAATCTGAGGACTGCTTTGGATGGTATGGACATTTTAACAATATCATTTCATCCAATTCATGAAGATGGTATCTTTACATTTATATGTGACTTTCTCAATTTCTTTCACTAACGACTTATAGTTTTCAGTGTAAAGTTTTTTCACTTCCTTGATTAAATTTATTCTAAGTATTTTATTCGATTTGAAACTATTGTGAATGGGACTGTTCATTTCTTTTTCAAATGGTTTGTTGTTAGCGTATAGAAATGCAAATGATTTTGGTATGTTGATTTTTGCATCCTACAGCTTTACTGAATTTATGTATTAGATTGAATGAATTTTTTGGTGGCGTCTTCAGGGTTTTTTCAATATATAGGATCATGCTGTCTATAAGCAGAGTGAATTTTACTTTTTTTAAAAAGATTATTTATTTATTTATTTGACAGAAAGAGATTACAAGTAGGCAGAGAGACAGGCAGAAAGAGAGGAAGAAGCAGGCTCCCTGCTGAACAGGCAGCCTACCCTGGGGCTCGATCCCAGGACCCTGGGATCATGACATGAGCCGAAGGCCGAGGCTTTAACCCACTGAGCCACCCAGGTACCCCAATTTTACTTCTAATTTGGATGCATTTTTTTTAAAGATTTTATTTATTTATTTGACAGAGAGAGATTACAAGTAGGCAGAGAGAGAGAGGAGGAAGCAGGCTCCCTGTTGAGCAGAGAGCCCGATGCGGGCCTCGATCCCAGGACCCTGAGATCATGACCTGAGCCGAAGGCAGAGGCTTTAACCCACTGGGCCACCCAGGCGCCCTGGATGCATTTTCTTTCCTTTTCTTGTAACTGCTCTGACTAGCACTTCCATTACTATACTGAATAGAAGTGGCAAGAGTGGGCACCATGGTCTTGTTTCTGACCTTAAAGGAAAAGATTTTAGCTTTTCACCATTCAGTGTGATGTTAGTTGTGGGCTTGTCATATATGGCCTTTAGTGTGTCAAGGTATATTTCTTTAATTTGTTGAGAGTTTTTATCATGAATGGATTTTATATTTTGTGAAATGCTTTTTCTGTATCTATTGAGATGATCATGAGTTTTATCCTTCATTCTTTAATGTGGTATAGGTCATTTACTGATCTGCATATCTTGAACCATCCTTGCCTTCCAGGTATTAATTTCACTGGACAATTGTATACCATCCTTTTAATGTGTTATTGAATTTTGTTTGCTAGTATGTTTTTTGAGGTATTTTTGCATCTGTGTTCATCATGGACATTAAGCTGGAATTCTATTTTCTGGTAGTGTCTTTGTCTTGTTTTGGTATCAGAGTAATGCTGGCCTCATAAAATGAGTTTGGAAATGCTCTCTCTTCTATTTTTTGGAAGGATTTGAGAAGGGACTGGATTTATGTCTCCTTTAAATGTTTAGTAGAATTCACCAGTGAGGCCAACTAGTTCTGGACTTTTCTAAAACCCAAGGAGGTTTTTGATTACTGAGTCAATCTCCTTACTTGTTTTCAGATTCAGTCTTGGAAGGAATTTATGTGTTTCTAGGAATTTATCTACTTCTTCAAATTTATCTAATTTTCTGGCATATAATTGTTCACAGTAGTCTCTTCTGGTCCCTTGTATTTGTATGGTATCAATTGTAATGTCTCTCCTCTTTTATTTCTGATTTTGAGTTTTCTTTTTTTCTTAGTCTAGTTTAAAAGACTGTCAATTTTATGTTTCAAAAAACTGAGTCTCAGTTTTGTTGATCTTTTCTATTGTTTTGTAAAAATTCTCTGTTTCTACTTTTATCTCTGTTACTCCCTTCCTTCTGAGCTTAGTATTTTTCTTCTTTTTCTAGTTCTTGAGGTGTAAGGTTAGGTTGTTTATTTGAGAGATTTCTTAATGTACATTTATTTTTATAAACTTTGCTATAAACTTCTCTCTGAGAAGTGATTTCGGTGCATAAGTTTTGGTATATTATACTTCCATTTTCATATGTGTCAGGATATTTTTGATTTCCCCTTTGATTTCTTTTTTGATCCATTGATTGTTCAAGAGTGTGTTAATTTTTCAATTTTCCTCCCATTTTTGATTTGTAGTTTCATACTATTGTGTTTGGAAAAGATACTTGATATAATTTTAATCTTCTTAAATTTTCTAAGACTTGTTTTGTGGCCTATCATCTGATCTAATGGTTTCTATTTTTTTGTTAAACTTCTCATTTTGTTCATGTATCATTTTTCTGATTTCATTTAGTTGAATGTGTTTTCTCATAGTCCATTGAGTTTCTTTAACACAACATTTAAAATTTTTGTCAAACAGTTCATGGATCTCCATTTCTTTTGGGTCAGTTAGTAGAGCTTTATTAGTTTCCTTTGGTGTTGACATGTTTGCCTGATTCTTTCTTGGTATCTGTGTATTTGAAGAAGCAGATTCCTCTTCCAGTCTTTACAGACTGATTTTGGCAGGTAGACTTTCTCCCACAAAGTCCTACAACTGATGGTGCTGCTTCTGGGATTGTGGTTGAGCAAGGCTGAAACCATGTCATGTGGCTATTGCCAGGTTCATGGTTGGCAAGCATGTCATCAGGGGCACAGTCAGGTGTTGTGTCTCATGGGTTCCTAAGGGTGCTCCTGTCATGTCACTGGGCTGGTCCATGTGGGTAGGACTGCTTTTGGACTGTGGTAGAGTGGGACCAAAGCTGGGTCACAAGATTGCCTCAGGGATTGCAGTCAGGTCTGAGGTCAGTGGGTGTGTAACTAGAAGTATCTACAAGTGTGGCTTCTGCTGGGTCTTTTGGGTGGATCCCTGGTCATGAAAGACTACCTCAAACTGTGGAGAGCAGTGCTAGATCCATGTCTTGTGGTTTTTGCTAAGTCTGCAGTCAGGTGTGACTTCTGCTGGGCAATAATTAGTACTCCCATCAGTTCACTGGGCTGGTTCCTGAGACAGCAGGACTGCCTCCAGACCATAGGAGAGTGGAACTAGAGCTGGGATGGAGGGACAAGAGTCAGATCTGAGGTTGGCAGATCTGTTATCAGAAGTATCCACAGGAATGACTTCTGCTGAGTCCCTTGGTGGAGGGCCAGGTGTAGGACTGTGGATAAGTAGGGTTAGAGCCAATACCACAGGGAGATGGGCCTGCTTTGGTCTATAGATAGGACTATAGTGTGCATTGCCACTGGTGCGCAAGCTTCCCTCCCTGTTTTTGGGCTCCAACAGTGTTTTGTAACCTCCTACCTGGATCCCAAAGCTCTTACAAAAGTACTTCTGTCCAGAGATACCTTTCATATATTTTCTTGTAGAGGGACATGGGCTGGGTTCCTCCAATTCATTCCACTGTATTGCTGACATTATTCCTCTTTATTTTAAAAATATCTATTAAACATATTCTGTAACAGATTGAGATTTCATGTAATTCAAATTAAGTTTTACTGTATTAAGTAACACTCTGGAAGAGAAAGGTAGAAAAATACTCAGAAGGGATATGCCAGACTATAAATTTACCATTTTAATAGACAATGTAATAAATAAACATGATGGATTATTTGGGATATTCAATAACAAAAGAAACATAAGTATAAACTGAGTATAAAAGCAATAATTATAAGGAAGCTACTGTAAAAGCTGCATAGTTAGTATGAAAAAAAACCCCAATCTTCTATTCTATTCTATTCTATTCTATTCTATTCTATTCTATTCTATTCTATTCTATTCTATTTAACTGCCAGAAAGGAGAAATTTAAAATAAAATGGTATAATACTGTTAAATCTTTTCTTCCTCAGGAAATTAGTTTTCAGAAAGAAGCTTAAAGCATCTGCCTTCAGCTCAGATCATGATGGTCCTGGGGTCTAACCCCACATCGGGCTCCTTGCTCAGCAGGGAGCCTGCTTATCCCTCTCCCTCTGCCTGTTGCTCCCCCTGTTTGTGCTCTCTCTCCCTGTAAATAAAAAACATCTTTAAAAAAAAAGAAATAAGCTTAAAAAATTCTACTTGGTGCTAAAAAGTTTCTTTTTTCAACATATATGTAAGTCCTATTTAAAAAAAGTAAAGAATCTGTCAGAAAGTGTATGAATTCTGAAAATGTTAACAGAAAATCGAAAAGAATAACTTACTTTATTTCAAGTTGTTTTATTTTATTTTCTGCTGTCTTAAGTCTTAGTTGAAGATCATCTTTTGAACGCTCTGCAACCAGGCATCTTTGGTGCATTTCTTCTAGTTTTCTGTTATCACTTGCATTTACTCTGCCTTCACGATAAATCTGCAAAAGATTATATGTATATTACCTTACATAGGACGCAGTGCTTTGACTTTAGCACACTTGTCTGGGACAGTGGGAGAATTAGGGAACCATGCCTTTTCTTTACCTGTTTTTTTTAGTCTTGTTATATATTTCCTCAATTAAGCCTATTCCTTTCTATGCCATGTGATTTTAAAAATTCATTGCAGCCATGATGTACAGTAGGTAGCAATCAAAATAGGATCTAACCCTATTCCATAACAGATAGTAAGTCAGAAAGAATCAACCTCACAGGAGAGTGGTGACCATAAAGGTCCTACCTGGAACATGACATATATACTTTTGCTATGTGGTGCTTTGTAAGTGACTCTTTTACTATCTGATGTCATGATCTTTCTATGTCAGTAATACAGATATGTCACATGCTTTTTATACTACGAGTTCTTCTTTGAAAATTAAATTCTGACTCTACCATTTACTATTTGTTAGCATGGGTAAATTACTTAACCTCTATGAAAGTTCCTAATGCAGCACTTAAAACACATTATATGCTGCCTTAAGTTTCATTTCCCTTTTTTCCCAAGGCATTTTAAAAGAGTGGTGTATTTACTGATGATAAAAAAGTTATTTAAGTAAGAAATAAAAATTTAAACAATAGATTTTTTCACATTATTTTTTCTCAAATGTCTGGATAATATTTTCCTACTTAAGAAATAAAAATCTATACTTTTAAAAGGTTAAAATCAGAGTAATGTTATGATTTTCTGGTTGTATACACTTGTTTTTATAGATGGCTTAAACCCAATAAAAGTTGACATTAAATTTAAAAACAGGAGGGAGACCAAGTGAAATTTACTATTGGGATGAAAAGTTTAAACAAGGAATATAGCTACTTCATAAAATTTATACCTTTAAGTAAAAAGTACAAATACTGTGGCCACTCTTATAAAGAAATGTATTCAGGCAATACCAGTATTTAAGTGCTGACTATGAATATATTCCAAATATAAACACTGACAATGCAGGGGTTGCTACTAGATAGTGTGGTGAAAATGGAGAGTAATAGTGAGCATTTGCAGTTGAGTTTTAGGTAGGTATTTTTTCTGTTTTACCTTTTCTAGTTCTTCTTCCACTGCTTTTTTCTCCCTAATGGCTTGTTCAATTTGGCTTTGTTTTTCAGCACACTCCTATAAATTCAATTCATATTGTAAATAAATATATTTGTAAAATCTTAAGAAAAAATGGATAAATATAATGATTTGTTCATAACAAGAATAGCACACTTACCCTATCAAGACAGCAGGACCATACTGATTATTAAACAAAAACAAAAAACCTCCATCTTCAAAGAGCTACCTGTCTCAGGAGTTCTAAGTAAACATTCTAAATTGGTGAGAGAGAGATTTTTCTCCAGAGAGAAAAAATAATGAGAATCTTTTCTCATTATTAGTTCTATTCATATACTCTTACCACATATTTTAAAAGGAAACACAGATCTGGACAGTGACACAACACTCTGAGGATAACCTGTGGCCTTAAAAGGCACACAGGTNAAATTTTTTTTTTTTTTTTTTTTTTTTTGCAAAACTTATAAGAGCCAAGGGGCACCTGAGTGGCTTAGTTGGTAAGCATCTGACTCTTGATTTTGACTCAGGTCATGATCTAAGGGTTGTGAGATCAAGTCCTGCTTTGGGCTCTGAGCTCAGTGGGGAGTTTGATCAAGATTCTCTTTCTCCCTCTCCCTCTGTCCCTCCCCTCCTCAGCTTACATATTCTTCCAAAAAAAAAAAAAAAAAAAGAAAAGAAAAGAAAGAAAAAAAAGAAAAAAGAGCAAATAATGGACACAGTACAAGTTTCATTAGCATGATCATAAAGCATTTCTACTCAAAAGGTTTTAATCAGTAAAACTGAGCAAGCATATTGCAAAATTTAGTATTTTGCAAATAAGAGTAAAACTGAAAATAACCATTATGACTGGTTCCTCATAGCTATTTGGTTTTTTGTTTTTTTTTTAAATTTTATTTTTATTCTTTGCCCAAGGGGTACAGGTCTGTGAATCATCAGGCTTACATCTTTCACAGCATTCACCAAAGCACAAACCCTCCCCAATATCCATAACCCATCCACCCTATCCCTACCCTCCCACCCCCCAGTAACCCTCAGTTTGGTTTTTATCTATTTATTTTTGAGAACAGGTATGATTATTTTCTACTAATTGTAAATTATGCTTTGGATGAACCTCCTTAGTGGCAGTACACTACTGATATTCAATTATCTTTAGCATAACTTTATTTTACGGAAGTACTGTATATCGATGTTTTTAAAATTTAAAATGAGCTTCTAAATTGTGACCCCAAATGAATTCTGATTATAATGAATTAACCTTATGTTACTTAACCCTATGTTACTAGTCAGATGATTAATCTAAATTTATTATCTTTCATTAAGGCAGAATTGTTAGTGTACAAGAAACGAAACTTTAATCTTCCATATATGTTCATACAGTAAATTGCTAATCTATGAAAAAGGTGGTTTTATGGTGTGAAACTTGGGATTTCTCCTATGTTCATAACTCATCTTGTGTGATTGTTAATAGACTACTTTTAGAGCAATTTTAGGTTAACACCAAATTGAGAAATTAGAGATTTCCACTATACTTCTTGCCCCCATATATGCAGAGCCCTCCCCCATTTTCAACATCCCTCACTGTAGCGGTACATTTACTAATACTGTTGAACTTACATTGACACAAAATTATCACTCAAACTCCATAGTTTACATTAGAGTTCACTTTTGGTGCTGTACATTTTATGGGTCTGGACAAATTTATAATGACATGTACCCACCATTATAGTACAATACAGAGTAGTTTCACTGTTCTAAAAATCCTCCGTACTTCACTTATGCTTATTCATCCCTCTCTCCTCCTAAACCCCTGATAATGTCTTTTTACTATCTCCATAGTTTTGCCTTTCCCAGAATGTCAGTTGGAGTCACAGTATGTAGCCTTTTCAGACTAGCTTCTTTCACTTAGTAATATGCATTTTAGTTTCCTCCATGTCTTCTCATGGCTTGATAGTTCATTTCTTTTTAGTGCTGAATAATACTCCATCGTCTGGATGTACCAGTTTATTTGTCCATTTGTGTAACTAAAGGACATCTTGGTTGCTTCCAGGTTTTGGCAACTGTGAAGAAAGCTGCTATAAACACCCATGTTCAGGTTTTTGTGTGGATATGTTTTCAATTCCTTTGGGTAAATACAGAAGAGTCCAATTGTTGGACCATATGGTAAGAGTATATTTAGTTTTGTAAAAAACCATCACATTGCTTTCAAAAGCGGCTATACCATTTTGCATTCCTGCCAGCAATGAATGAGAATTCCTGTTGCTCCACGTCTTTCCCAGAGTTTGGTGGTGTCAGTATTCTGAATTTTAGCCACCGTAATAGGTGAATCAGGTACATATATGGTGTAATGAATAGCAGCTTATTATTGTTTTAGTTTGCATTTCCCTGGTGAAATAGGATGTGTAGCATCTTTTCATATGCTTATATATGCCATCTGTATATCTTCTCTGGTGGGGCGTCTGTTAAGATCTTTGGCCCACTTTTTTTTTTATTATGTTCAGTTAGCCACTGAATAGTGCATCATCAATTTTTAAAGTAGTGCTCAATGATTCACTAGTTGCACACCCAGTGCTCATCACGTCTCTACTTTTTAATTGAGTTATTTCTTATTGTTGAATTTTAAGAGCTCTTCATATATTTTGGTTAATAGCCCTTTATCTGCTATGCCTTTTGCAAATATTTTCTCCCAGTCTGCAGTTTGAATTTTCATTCTCTTGACAGTGTCTTTCACAGAGAAATTTTTCATTTTAATGAAGTCCAACTTATCAATTGTTTCATGGGTCATGCCTTTGATGTTGTATCCAAAAATTCATTGCCAAATCCAAGATCATCTAGATTTTATTCTATTTATCTTCTAGGAATTTTATAGTTTTGTGTTTTACGTTTAGGTCAGTAACCCATTTTTAATTAATTTTTGTGGAGGGTGTAAGGTCTGTGTCCATATTCATTCTAAGAATATGACTGTCTAATTGTCCTAGAACCATTTGTTAAAAAGACTGTCTTTGCACCATTGTACTGCTTTTGCATCTTTGACAATGATCAGCTGACTGCATTTATGTGGGTCTATATTTTATTCCATTCTAGATTCTGTAGTTTATTCCATTGATCTATTTGTCTATTTTTTCACCAATATCATGCTAGTTTGATTATTATAGCTTTAGAGTAATTCTTGAGATCTGGTAGTGTCAGTCCTCTGATTTTTTCTTCTCCTTCAATATTGTGTTCACTATTTTGGATCTTTTGTCTCTCTAAATAAGCTTTATTTATTTATTTAAAAATTATTATTTTTTTGAATTTTTATTTAAATTCTAATTAGTAACATACAGTGCAATATTGGTTTCAGGAGTAGAATTCAGTGATTCATCACTTACATACAACACCTAGCACTCAACATAACAAGCGCCTTCCTTAATACTCATCACCCTCCATTGGCCCTCGGTTTGTTCTCTATTGTTTTTTTCTTTTTTTCCCAAGATTTTATTTATTTGAGAGGGGTGGGTGATGAAAGAGAGAGAGAGAGAGAGAGAGAGAGAGAGAGAGAGAGAGAGAATGCATGTGTGCATGCATGGGGGAGGGGGAGGCAGAGGGAGAAGGAGACACCCTGCTGAGTAGGGAGCTGAGCAGGGAGCCCGACCTGGGATTCGATCTCAGGACCTTGGGATCATGAACTGAGCTGAAGGCAAACACTTAACGAACTAAGCCACCTAGGTGCCCCATTCTCTATTGTTAAGAGTCTCTTATGGTTTGTTTTCCTCTCTCTCTCTCTCCCCACTTCCCATATGCTCATTTGTTTTGTTTCTTAAATTCCACATATGAGTGAGATCATATGGTATTTGTCTTTCTCTGACTTACTTTGTTTAGTATAATACACTCTAGCTTCATCCACATTGTTGCAAATGGCAAGATTTCGTTCTTTTTGATGGCTGAGTAACAATCCCATATATTTATACACACACACACACACCACCACCACCATCACCACCTCTTCTTTATCCATTTATCAGTCAATGGATATTTGAGCTGTTGCCATAGTTTGGCTATTGTTGATAATGCTGCTATAAACATTGAAGTGTACATACCCCTTCAAATCTGTATTTTTCTACCGGTTGGGTAAATACCTACTAGTGTAACTGCTGGATCATAATGCAGTTCTATTTTTAACGTTTTGAGGAACCTCCATCCTGTTTTCCACAGCAGCTGCACCAGTTTGCATTCCCATCAAGAACGCAAGAGTGTTCTCCTTTCTCTGCATCCTCCCCAACACTTGTTTATTGTGCTGTTAATTTTAGCTATTCTGACAGGTGTGAGGTGGTATCTCATCGTGGTTTTGACTTGTATTTCCCCGATAATGAGTGATGCTGAGCATCTTTTCATGTGTCTGTTGGCCATCTGGATGTCTTCTTTGGAAAAGTATCTATTCATGTCTTCTGCCTATTTCTTAACTGGATTATTTGTTTTTTGGGTGTGGAGTTTGATAAGTTCTTTATAGATTTTGGATACTAACCCTTTCCTCCACGTAAACTTTAGAATCAGTTTATCAATATCCACAAAATAACTTGCTAGGATTTTGACTGGGATTGCGCTCAATCTATAGATCAGATTTGGAAGAACTCACATTTTGACTTTGAGTCTTCCTATCTATGAACATGGGCTATCGCTTCATTTATTTACTTCTTTGATGTCCTCTATCAGAGTTTTCCTCATAAAGATTTTGTTAGGTATATAATTAAGTAAGTTTTTATGTACTAAGGTAAATGACACTGTGTTTTTAATTTAAAATTCCATTTGTTCATTGCTGGTATATGGGAAAACAATTGACTTTTGTATATTACCCCTGTATCTTGCAAACTTGTACGCTATAATTGCTTCTTTGTTCCATTTTTTTGTTCTTTTTTTTTTTTTGGTTTGTTTTCTACATAGACAATCATGTCATCTGCAAACAAATTTCTTCCCTTCCAATCTGTACAACTTTTATTTCCTTTTTCAGTCAAATTGCATTAGCTAGTACTTCCAGCTTGATGCTGAAAAGCAGTGGTGAGAGGGCATATGATTGCCTTGTTCCTGATCCTACTGAGAAAGCTTTTGGTTTCACAGCTGTAGGCTTTTTGTAGATATTCTTTGTCAAGTTGAGGATGTTCCCCTCTGTTTCCAGCGTACTGGGAGTCTTTTTTTTATCATCAATGGGGATTGGATTCTGTCAAATGCTTTTTCAGCAGCTATTGATATGATTCCCATATGATTTTTAATGTAGATATTAATAACAAGGTTGGATCCCACTTCTGAATCTGGTGAATGACATATAAAGAAAGGTTTGTGATAAATACATTATGCATATTTCTCCACCCAATCCACCATTTCACTGATAAATGATGATGGAAAGAGAATTGATTAACCTCAAATAACAAAGTTGAAATAAGACAGAAAAATTGAAACCTTTATAGAGAAATATACTAAATCTATTAAAAATTCACTGTAATAGCAAAGCAAACATTTAAAATTACTATTATTAAAAAGCTTTCATGGATATTTGCTATTAATCACCACCAATATTCCTATCTTTTGGGAAAGATATGACCAAATGATACTAAATATTTTTTCAAGTACTCATGGAATATTTTCAAAATCATACCCTATAGTCTCCCATAAAGAAAATCATAACAAATATTAAGAATCAATATCATATAGATTATAATCTGTGGCATCTATTTAACTGGGTCAGAAAACAATAAAGATATCTAAATACCTACAGATGTGGAGATTCAAAATTAAAAAAAAATTTTTTTTTAAATTCACTGATCCAAAAAAGATCATAATGAACTTTTCATTTAACTTGTATAAAATTAACAACCAATCTTCTTACTCATTTGCTGTAGATTAACAGCAATCTCTGCTAGTTGGCAGAATTAAAATCTTGAGTATTCTTAGAAGAAACTGTACCCTGTAGGAGAAAATAAAAGCTGTGTTGCTTTCCAAGGGGAGATTTGTGGCTAGGCTGGCTCTGGCCTTTTCCTAAACCTATAAAAAAATCTGCACACTAACCTAAAACACAAGTTTTTCTCCTTCCTACAAGCATAGCTTAGTTTTGGGTTAGCTACAGTATGCTTAACTTCTCTCCTTGACTTCATCTTTATGGTATAGGTGGTAAAATTGGTATTTAAGAATATAAATCAATAGCCGATGTCAGATTTTTATGTCTCAAACCATAGTCTGAGTTTTTGAGTTACCTGAGAAAATCTGCTCTTTAAAGTAGTCGAATACACTTTTTAATTAATCAGTACAGTTTTCCCCATGGAATCAACATGACATCAGATAATATTTAATATTATATTATATTATAATATTATATTATATTAATATTTAATATCTTTAGAAAAATCCAGTTAGCTATGGATTACAATAGTTTTACTATAAATCGTAAGAAATACCTTTTGTAAGAAACTGAAAATTTTTGCTCTAAAGTGAGTTTATATAACTCTAGTTGTGGTTGTTAAGAGTTATTATTCTTAAAATCGCTGCAGATCTTGTCCAACACACATTCCTTTGGAAAATGAGAAAGAAATAGTGTTCTTGTCCTTCCAGAGTTTATAAGCCATTAAATGATGTTGGAAGGGGGTAGGATCTTCTTTTTCTAAGCTGTGAATCTGTTGATAGCTAAATCAGTCCCCATAAGAGAACAAGCAAAACAGAAAGGTGATAGAAGAGGAAGCAAAACTGAAAACAACAAATAATTAGACATGACTAATTGACCACACAGCATCCCATTAATTTTACTTAATGTTCCTCCATCCTTTAAACAGATGACATTAAACAAACAAAAAGTAACACTGTTTCTTGTTCTATTACTCTCAGGATCTATACACAAAGACAAAAGTCTCATCATGTACATTACAGAGTTTGTAGAATGTGGAAAATGTGCTTCTTCTTTCAGAGTTGTTTAAATATCAGCCAATAAATATTTAAAAACATGCTGTGAAAACACTGTGCTAGGCAATGGGGAAAATAAAAAGCATAAGATTTTTCTACTCTGAGGTATTTACAATCTAATTGTAAGATTTTCTTGAAGAAAGAGAAAGGGAGAGGGAATGAGGGAGACAGGAGACAGAAAGAACATAATGTAACATATTTATTACAAGATATAATTCATTGCTAAGTTTTGTAGTCAAGATTAAAAGTGATACAGAGATTCAGAAAATATTAAGAGTTTGTGCAATTGAAAATATCTTCCCAATCTCTGAAAATTCTTGTAATTTTATTCCACTTTAAGCAAGGCTATTAAATTCCATTTCATCGAATCTTGTTATTAAATTTACATATTTTATTTCACCTCTAGACACTCAAGTACTCTTTTCTTTTCTCTTCTTTGCCTATTTATCCTTCAGTACTCATCTCTTTTGTGTAGCCTGTCTTCTTTCCCACTGTCATATATACTTTTTCTTTTCCCCTCATCTCCCAAATGAACCTGGCATATGGTAGCAGTTGCAGATGGGTGCTTCAATAGCACCCCGTGTGTTCTTTGTCAAAAAAAGTAATTGTAGTAAAATGTGATAAATGCCATCCATCTTTCCTGCTAGACCATAAGTTCCAAGATTGCAGGTAACATGTTTATTTTGATTTTTACTCTTCTCCAAGCACCTAGAATAATTCCTGGTTTAATAAGTATCTTCTGAATGAACAAGAATGCCATTACAAGATTCATTAAAATGTATCCTGGCCTTTAAAATCATCAATATTCAGAAGAAAATATCAATCTAGTTTTCTAACATACCATTTGAAGGGCTGAAAGTTCTTCCATTAGTCGAGAAATCTGTACATTATACTGTTTTCTTGCACTTGCAACCTACAAATTAAGACATTTACAAGTTGTTTAGGTTCTCAAAAAATGATTAATACCCAATAAAAATATTTAGGATAATAATTTTGGTAAAAAATAAAATTGTAACTTTTAGGTTATAAAAAGTAAATAAACACATGGTATATTAAGAGTCAAGACTTTACCATGATAGTGGAGGGAGAGTGAATTTCTATTAAAACTTACCATATTAGAAGTGAAAATTGGGAAAATTTCAAAATATTTACTAACCCCTTAAAGATAATAACTAAAATCATTACAGGTTAACATAAATAACATTTTGTATGGAAAATAAGTATATTTTCCAAAATCGAAAATTTTTTAGAAGAATGGTATTTTACACTTTTTCAAGTTTCCTTAATGCCTGGCTCAACAGAACACAGCTAGATTCTCATATCTACTTCTCTGCTCAACCTGTTATTTTGCTATATATATTATCAGCCTCTGTAAAATAATACTGTATACTCATGAGAGAATGAGTATGAAAAAAGCAAACAGTAAACTGTAAGTATGAAAGTTAGGTTTGACTTTGCAGACTCTCTGAACAACACTTTTTGAGAACTCTTGCCATAGAGAAAGTCAAGAGAAAAACAAACATTTTTAGTGTGTACACTAAAAATGTAGCTAATAACTTTTAAGGCACTTTTGTTTTATAAACAAAAGAATATTTTTATATTGTACATATTTCAGTACTAAGTAAATTTATTTGAATTAACATTTAAATTACTTCAGAAACAGTATAATTTATGTATACAAAATATTTTGAAGAATTAGTTACATCTCATCAAAATGGCTCTTATGACAATATATATATATATATTTTTTTAAGATTTTATTTATCCACTTGAGAGGGAGAGGATGAGAGAGTGAGAATATGAGAGGGGGGAGGGTCAGAGGGAAAAGCAGACTCCCCGCTGAGCAGAAAGCCCAATGAGGGGCTTGATTCTGGAACTCCAAGATCATGACCTGAGCTGAAAGCAGTCGCCCAACCAACTGAGCCACCCAGGTGCCCCAACAATATATTCTTCTAATAACTACTCACACTTTTTAAAAAGACCACGAGGAATACTGATACTGATGCTATGCCATTAGTAAACATGTATGATCCAAAGATTTTTGGAAATTTTCTAGGATCTTATAAAATATATTATTTCTAAAATATGAGGTAAGCCTTCTTTATTTATAACATTGACATATTTTTTTACATTCACATATATTTAATTTGGTTAATTAATATGAGATACCTTCCTGAAGACATGACAAACATCTGTGGGTCCCTCTGAGCTCTATTTTAGATTTTAATATGGTGCAAACTTTGTCTATGAATAATTATATGAAGGATCAATCTATCCTATTTATTGGTCAGTGATAATCACAGTTAGCATTTACTGAGGTCTGATGTGCGAGGAAATGTTTAGAGTGCTTATTTAAGTGCTATTACCTCATTAATTCTCACCAAGAATCTGATTAAGTAGTTATTATCCACATTATAGATGAGGGAGATTAAAGCCCAGAGAAATTAAGTCATGGTTTTCAGAATACAAAAATTTTAGTTCCTATGAATGTAGTATGTCTGTCTGTCTCTCACACCAAAGCTGTATAGAAAGCTTTTAAGGGAAAAAGAAGCTACTGAGAGCAAACCCAAGCAGATTACTTAGCCTGGCTTCTGGCAAGGGTGGTGCAATTCTACCTCAAGCAAAGATATTCAAGAATCACTGCAACAGTCCCCTCCCCCAGAAGATCAGCAAGAGCATCCAGCCAAGACAAAGTTTACTGATCAATGAGAACTGCAAAACACCAGTGCTAGGGGAGTACAGCACACAGAATTCATGGCTTTTTCCCCATGATTCTTTAGTTTTTCAAAGTTAATTTTTTTACATTTTGGTTATTTTTTTTTCTTGAATCTTTCCTCTTTCCTATTTTAACTATTTTATCTTATCAATATCTTTTTAAAAATTTTTAAATTTTCATTTTTATAGTCATATCCTATCTCTCCATTGTATTTAACCTTATTTTTTGTATACATATAGGCTTTTCTTTCTTTAAAATTTTGGGATACAATTTCTTCTAACAGACCAAATATACCGTAAATCTAGCGTATGGCTTTGTTCTAGTCTCCTGCCTGATCACATTCTCTCCTTTTTTTCCTATTTCTCTTTTTTAACCAACTTCTTATCTCATCAATTCCTTTTTTAAAATCTTTTTTAACTTTCATCTTTACAGTCATAGTCCATCCCTTCGTCGTGTTTACCCTTATTTTTATAGACATATAAGCTTTTCTTTCTTTAAAATTTTGTGAGGCAGTTTCTTTTAACATACTAAAATATACCCAAAATCAAGTATGTGGTTCTGGTCTATTCACCAGCCTAATCATATATATATATATATATATATATATATATATATATATGTATTTCCCTTTTTTCTCCCTCTGGTTTTGAGTCTCTTCTGATTTGGCTAGTGTATACATTTCTGAGGTCGTTGTTACACTTTGAACATTCTGTTCTCTCATCCATCTATTCTCTGGACAAAATGACAAGGCAGAAAAACTCACGTTAAAAAAAAAAGAACAAGAGGCAGTACTGACTCCTGGGGACCAAATCAATACAGACATTAGTAAGATGTCAGAACTAGAGTTCAGAATGACAATTATCAAGGTGCTAGCTGGGCTTGAAAAAACCATAGAAGATAATAGAGAATCCCTCTCTGGAAAAATAAAAGAACTAAAATCTAACCAAGTTGAAATCAAAAGAGCTATTAATGAGGTGCAATAAAAAGTGGAGGCTCTTACTACTAGGAAAAATGAGGCAGAATAGAGAAATAGTGATATAGAAGGCCAAATAATGGAGAAAAAAGAAGCTGAGAAGAAGAGAGAAAACAGCCATCAAGAGGGGAGAATTCGAGAGGTAAGTGACACCATAAGACGAAACCATATGAGAATAATTGGGATCCCAGAAGAACAAGAAAGAGAGAGAGGGGCAGAAGGTATACTGCAGCAAATAATAACACAGATCTTCCCTAATTTTGGGAAGGAAACAAGCATCAAAGTGCAGGAGGCACAGAGAACCCCCCTCGAAATCAATAAAAATAGGTCAACAAACCACAATCTAATAGTAAAACTTACGAGTCTCAGAGACAAAGAGAAAATCTGAAAGCAGTTTAGGACAAGAGGTCTGTAACCTACAAAATAAAAGACTGGCAGCAGACCTATCCACAGAGATCTGGCAGGCCAGAAAGGATGGCATGATATATTCGGAGCACTAAACAAGAAAAAAATGCGTCCAAGAATACTATATCCAGCTAGGCTGTCATTGAAAATAGGAGAAATAAAAAGCTTCCAGGACAAACAAAAACTAAAAGAATTTGCAAACACCAAACCAGCCCTACAGGAAATATTGAAAGGGGTCCTCTAAGAAAAGAGAGAGTCTAAAAGTAACAGACCAGAAAGGAAAAGAGACAATATACAGTAACAGTCACCTTACAGACAATACAATTGCACTAAGTTCATATCTTTCAGCAGTTACCCTGAATGTAAAGGGGCTAAATGCCCCAATCAAAAGACAAAGGGAATCAGAATGGATAAAAAACAAAAAGACCCATCAATATACTGTCTGCAAAAAACTCATTTAAAGACCAAAAGACACCTCCAGATTGAAAGTGAGGGGGTGGAAAACAATTTACTATGTTAATGAACATTAAAAGAAAGCTGGGGTGGCAATTCTTATATCAGACAAATTAGATTTTAAGCCAAAGACTATAATAAGAGATGAGAAAGGACACTATATCATACTTAAAGGGTCTGTCCAACAAGATCATCTAAAAATTTTAAATATCTATGCCCTTAACATGGGAGCAGCCAGCTATATAAACCAATTAATAACAAAATCAAAGAAACACACTGAAAATAATACAGTAATAGCAGGGGACTTTAACACCCTCTCACTGAAATGGACAGATCATCTAAGTATAAGATCAACAAGGAAATAAAGGCTTTAAATGACACATCGGACCAGATGGACATCACAGATATATTCAGAACATTCCATCCCAAAGTAAGAGAATACACATTCTTCTCTACTGCACATGGAACATTTTCCAGAATAGATCACATCCTAGGTCACAAATCAGGTCTCAGATGGTACCAAAAGACTGGGATCATTCCCTGCATATTTTTAGACCACAATACTCTGAAACTAGAGCTCAACCACAAGAGGAAAGTTGGAAAGAACTCAAATACATGGAGACTAAAGAGCATCCTACTAAAGAATGAATAGGTCAGCCAGGAAATTAAAGAAGAATTTAAAAAATTCATGGAAACAAATTAAAATGAAAACACAACTGTTCAAAATCTTTGGGACATGGCAAAGGCAGTCCTGAGAGGAAAGTATATAGCAATACAAGCCTTTCTCAAGAAACAAGAAAGGTCTCAAATACAAAACCTAACCCTACACCTAAAGGAGCTGGAGAAAGAAGAGTAAAAAAAGCCTAAACCCTGTAGAAGAGATATAATATAGATCAGAGCAGAAGTCAGTGAAATAGAAACCAAAGGAACAGTAGAACAGATCAATGAAACTAGGAGCTGGTTCTTTGAAAGAATTATTAAGAAAGATTAATAAGTGATAAACCCCTGGCCGGACTTATCAAAAAGAGAAAGGACCCAAATTAATAAAATCATGAATGAATAAGGAGAGATCATAACCAACACCAGAGAAATACAATTATAACAATATATTACGAGGGTGCCTGGGTGGCTCAGTGGGTTAAGGGTCTGCCTTCGGCTCAGGTTATAATCTCAGGGTCCTGGGATCAAGGCCCGCATCGGGCTCTCTGCTCGGCAGGGAGCCTGCTTTCGCCCTCTCCCTCTGCCTGCCTCTCTGCCTGCTTGTGATCTCTCTCTGTCATATAAATAAATAAATAAAATCTTAAAAAAAAAAGTCCTGACATTAAAAAAAAAAAGAACATATTACAAGCAACTATACCTGAGCAAATCTGACAATCTTAAAGAAATGGATGCATTCCTAGAGATGTATAAACTACCAAAACAGAACAAGGAAGAAATAGAAAATCTGGACAGACCCATAACCAGTAAGGAGATTGAAGCAGTCATCAAAAGTCTCCCAACAAATAAGACCCCAGGGCCAGAGGGCTTCCAAGGGAATTCTACCCAACATTTAAAGAAGAATTAATACCTATTCTCCTGAAACTGCTCCAAAAAATAGAGATGGAAGGAAAATGTCCAAACTCATTTTATGAGGCCAGCATTACCTTGATCCCCAAACTATACAAAGACCCCATCAAAAAGGAGAATTACAGACCAATATCCATGATGAACATGGATGCAAACATTCTCACCAAAATACTAGCCAATAGGATCCAACAGTACATTAAAAAGATTATTCACCACAACCAAATGGGATTTATTCATGGGCTGCAAGTTGGTTCGACATCCACAAATTAATCAATGTGATAGAAAACATTAATAAAAGAAAGAACAAGGAACATATCATCCTCTCAATAGATGCTGAAAAAGCATTTGACAAAGTACAGCATCCTTTCTTGATCAAAACTCTTCACAGTGTAGGCATAGAGGGTACATACATCAATATCATAAAGCCATCTATGAAAATCCCACAGTGAATATCATTCTCGATGGGGAAAAAACTGAGACCCTTTCCACTAAGGTCAGGAACATGGCAGGGCTGTCCACTATCACCACTGCTATTCAACATACTACTAGAAGTCCTATAGCAATCAGACAACAATAACAACAAAATAAAAGGCATCCAAATTGGCAAGGAAGAAGTCAAACTCTCACTCAGAATCAGGGAAATACAAATCAAAACCACAATGAGATACCATCTCACAGCAGTCAGAATGGCTAAAATTAACCAGTCAGGAAATGACAGGTGTTGGCGAGGATGTGGAGAAAAGGAAACCCTCCTACACTGTTGGTGGGAATGCAAGCTGGTGCAGCTCCTCTGGAAAATAGTTGAAAATAGAGCTGCGGTATGACCCAGCAATTGCCATACAGGGTATTTACCCTAAAGGTACAAATGCAGTGATCTGGGGGTGCCTGGGTGGTTCAGTCGTTAAGCATCTGCCTTAGGCTCAGGTCATGATCCCAGGGTCCTGGGATTGAGCCCCGCATTGGGCTCCCTGCTTGGCGGGAAGCCTACTTCTCCCTCTCCCACTCCCCTTGCTTGTATTCCCTCTCTGTGTCCCTCTCTGTCAAATAAACAAAATCTTAAAACAAAAACAAAAACAAAAACAAAAAGAAACCCCCAAAACAAATGCAGTGATCCAAAGGGGCACATGCACCCTAATGTTTACAGCAGCAAGGTCTACAATAGCCAAACTATGGAAAGAGCCTAGATGTCCATCAACAGATAAATGGATAAAGAAGAAGTGGTATGTATAGGTATACAATGGAATACTAGTCAGCCATCAAAAAACCTGACATGTTGCCATTTGCAATGTTGTGGATGGAACTAGAGGGTATTATGCTAAGCGAAATAAGTTAATCAGAGAAAGACAATTATCATATGATCTCACTGATATGGGGGAATTTGAGAAACAAGACAGAGAATCATAGGAGAAAGGAGGGAAAAATGAAACAAGATGAAACCAGAGAGGGAGACAAACCATAAGTGACTCTTTATCTCAGGAAACAAATGGAGTGTTGCTGGAGGGGAGGGGGGTGGAAGAGATGGGGTGGCTGGGTGATGGACACTGGGAAGGGTATGTGCTATGGTGAGAGATAACAATAAAAATATATAAATATTAAAAAAATAAATGGATATAAGAATATACTACATGCTCTATATTATATATATAGTTCATTAATATATAATGAAAAATAATACCTACTCTTTGAAATTTCGCACAGTGCAGAATTATAACATGTAGAAAGAGAAAGGTTCCTCATTATTCTATCTTCTAAGCTTAGCACTATTTGAAGGTTGATGTATATATCTCCAGAATTTTTTGTTTCACAGATAGCTATACCACATTATTAATAATTTGCAATTAAATGAAAAGTCAGAGGACAATGCTAAAAATAGTGCTTTTCTCTAGATAGTGGAATTGTACATGATTTTTAAGTTATTTTTTTGGGTGTTGAGTTTGATATGTTCTTTATAGGTTCTGGATACTCGCCCTTTATCTAATATGTCATTTGCAAATATCTTCTCCCATTCCATAGGTTGCCTTTTAGCTTTGTTGAATGTTTCCTTTGCTGTGCAAAAGCTTTATAACCTGATCAAGTCCCAATAGTTTATTTTTGCTCTACTTTCCCTTGCTTTTGGAGACATTTCTAGTAAGAAGTTGCTGCAGCTGAGGTCTAGGATTTTGATGGATTCCTGTCTCACGTTTAGGTCTTATATCCATTTTGAGTTTATTTTTTGTGTACTGTGTAAGAAAGTGGTCCAGTTTCATTTTTCTGCATGTAGCTGTCCAGTTTTCCCAATACCATCTGTTGAGGAGACCGTCTTTTTTTCCATGGGACATTTTTTTCTGCTGTGTTGAAGATTAGCTGACCATAGATTTGGGGGACCAGTCTGGGGTCTCTATTCTGTTCCACTGATCTATGTATCTGTTTTGTGCCAGTACCATACTGTCTTGATGATTACAGCTTTGTAATACAGGCTGAAGTCTGGAATTGTGACACCTCCAACTTTCATTTTCTTTTTCAACATTGTGTTGGGTATTTCGGTTCTTGACTAGTTCCATACAAATTTTAGGATTGTTTGTTCCAACTCTGAAAAATGCTGATAGTATTTTTTTACAAAAGATTTTATTTATGTATTTGTCAGAGAGAGAGAGCTTGCACAAGGAGGGGGAGCAGCAAGCAGTGGGACAAGCAGGCTCCCTGCCGAGCATGGAGCACAATGGAGGACTCAACCTCAGGACCCTGGGATCAAGACCTGAGTGGGAGGCAGTTGCTTATTAACCAACTGAGTCACCCAGGTGTCTCAGTGCTGTTGGTATTTTGATAGGGATTGTATTCAATGTGTAGATAGCTTTGGGTAGCTTACACATTTTAACAACATTTGTTCTTTCAATCCATAAGCATGGAATTTTTTCCATTTCTTTGTGTCTTCCTCAATTTATTTCATAAGTGCTCCACAGTTTTCAGAATACAGGTCCTTTACCTCTTTGGTTAGGTTTATTCCTAGATATTTTATGGTTTTTGGTGCAATTGTAAATGGGATCGCTTGCCTGATTTCTCTTTCTTCTGCTTCATTGTTAGTGTTCAGAAATGAAACTGACTTCTCTGCATTGATTTTATATCCTGTGACTTTGCTCAATTCCTGTATCAGTTCTAGAAATTTTTTGGTGGAGTCTTTTCGGTTTTCTACATAGAGATTCAGGTGATCTGCAATGAATGAGAGTTTGGACTTCTCTGTTGATTTGGATGCTTTTTATTTCTTTTTGTTATCTGATTGCTGCAGCTAGGAATTCTAGTACTATGTTGAACAACAGTGGTGAGAGTAGACTTCCTTGTCATGGTCCTGACCTTTGGAGAAAAACCCTCAGTTTTTCCCTGTTGGTGATGGTATTTGCTGTCAGTCTTTCATACCTTGCTTTTATGATATTGAGGTTTGTTCCTTCTATCCCTACATGGCAGAGAGTTTTTATTAAGAAAGAATGCTGTATTTTGTTCAATGCCTTTTCCTGCATCTACTGAAAGGATGAAATGGTTCTTGTTCTTTTATTTAATGTGGTGTATCATACTGATTGATTTGTGGAGGTTGAACCACCCCAGCAGCACAGGAATAACTCTCATTGGTCATGGTGAACAATCTTTTCAATGTACTGCTGGATTCTATTAGCTAGTATCTTGTTAAGAATTTTTGCATCCATGTTCATCATGGGTATTGGTATATAATTCTCCTTTTTGGTGGGGTCTTTGTCTGGTTTTGGGATCAAGGTAATGCTGGTCTCATAAAAGTTTGGAAGTTTTCCTTCCATTTCTACTTTTTGGACCAGTTTCAGAAAAATAGGTATTAATTCTTCTTTAAATGTTTGGCAGAATTCCCCTTGGAAGCCCTCTGGCCCTGAGGTCTTGTTTGTTGGGAGATTTTTGATTACTGCTTCAATTTCTTCACTGATTATGGGTCTGTTCAGGTTTTCTATTTCTTCCTGTTTCAGTTTTGGTAGTTTACATGTTTCTAGCAATGCATCCATTTCTTCCACACTGCCTAATTTGTTGGGATAAAATTCTTCATATTCTCTTATAATTGTCTGTATTACTTCAGTATTGGTTGTGATCTCTTTCATTCATGATTTTATTTATTTAGGTCTTTTCTCTTTTCTTTTTGATAAGTCTGACTAGGGGTTTATCAATCTCATTAATTCTTTCAAAGAGTCAGCTCCTAGTTTTGTTGATCTGTTCTACTGGTATTTTTTTTTTAATTTCTGTATCATTGATTTCTGCTCTAATCTTTATTATTTCTCTTCTCCTGCTTGGTTTAGGCTTTATTTGCTGTTCTTCCAGCTCCTTTAGACATAAGGTTAGGTTGTATATTTGAGACTTATCTTGTTCCTTGAGGAAGGTCTGTATTGCTATATACTTTCCTCTTAGGAGTGCCTTAGGAGTGTCTGCATCCCAAAGCTTTTGGACTGTTGTGTTTTTATTTTCATTTGTTTCCATGTATTTAATTATTCTTTAATTTCCTGGTTGATTCATTCATTCTTTAGCGGGCTAAAGAACCTCCCTGCATTTGTCGTCCTTCCACTTTTTTTCTTGTGGTTGACTTCAAGTTTTACAGCATTGTGTTCTGAAAATATGCATGGTATGATTTCAATCTTTTTGTACAGGTTGAGACCTGATTTGTGGCCCAGTATGAGATCTTTTCTGGAGAATGTTCCATGTGCACTCAAGAAGAATGTGTATTCTGCTGCTTTAAGATGAAATGCTCTGAATGTATCTGTTAAGTCCATCTGGTCCAGTGTGTCATTCAGAGCCTTTTCCTTATTAATATTTAGATGATCTGTCCATTGCTGTATGTGGAGTGTTAAAGTCCCCAACATTATTGTATTTTTATCAATGAGTTTCTTTAATTTGGTTATTAATTGGTTTATATATTTGGCTGCTCCTGTTAGGGGCATAAATATTTACAACTGTTAGGTATTCTTGTTGGATAGGCCCTTTTATTATGATATAGTGTCCTCTTTCATCTCTTATTATAGTCTTTGGTTTAAAATCTAGATTATCTGATATAAGGATGGCTACTCCAGCTTTTGATATCATTAGCATGATAAATGGTTCTCCCCCCCTTCACTTTCAATCTGGAAGTGTATGAGTCAAAAATGAGTCTCCTGTAAGCACCATGTGGATGGATCTTTTTTTTTTTTTTTTTAAGATTTTATTTATTTATTTGACAGAGAGATACAGCGAAAGAGGGAACACCAGCAGGGGGAGTGGGAGAGGGAGAAGCAGTCTTTCCTGCAGAGCAAGGAGCCTGATGTGGAGCTCGATCCCAGAACCCTGGGATCATGACCCAAGCCGAGGGCAGATGCTTAATGACTGAGCCAAGCAGGTGCCCCGGGTCTTTTTAATCCATTTTCATACCCTATGTCATTTGATTAGAGCATTTAGTCCATTTACACTCAGAGTATTGAAAGATATGAATTTAGTGCCATTGTATTACTTGTAAAGTTGCTCTTCCTGCAGACTGTCTCTGTTCCTTTCTGGTCTTTGTTACTTTTGGGCTTTCTCTCTGCTCAAAGGATCCCTTTTAATATTTCTTGTAGGGCCGGTTTAGTGTTCACAAATCCCTTCAGTTTTTGTCCGAGAAACTTTATCTCTCCTTCTATTCTGAATGACAGCCTCGCTGGATAAAGTATTATTGGTTGCATTATTTTCTCATTTAGCACGCTGAATATATCATGCCAGTCCTTTCTGGCCTGCCAGGTGTCTGTGGACATGTTTGCTACCAGCCTTATGCGTCTACCCTTGTAGGTTAAGAACCTCTTGTCCTGAACTGCTTTCAAGATTTTCTCTTTAACTTTGAAATTTGCAAGCTTCACTATAATATGTCAAGCTGGTTGACTTCTTTTGATTTTGAAGGCAGTTCTCTCTGCCTTCTGGACTTGAATGCCTGTTTCCTTCCCCAGATTAGGGGTGTTCTCAGCTATAATTTGTTCAAATAAGCCTTCTGTCCCTTTCTCGTGCTTCTCATCTTCTGGGACCCCTATATATCTATATATCTCAGTGATCCTGAGAGCATGTTGTTACCCCTGGGATTCTGCTCTACTTCACCACCTTAGCACCTTTAAGCCAAGGACCTACCTCACTGTAGCAAACTTCTAAAAGTTCTGACTTTGCACTCCTCTGCTTATAATACTTTGCAGAAGCCTCCTTAAGCAGGCTCCCTCCTCTCCCCCATATCCTCAGATATATAACCCTGGATTCAAATCTCTGTACCTCCTACCTTCCAAACCATGGTGGCTTTTCTACTTATAGACTTGTAGCATTTCTTTTCTCAGATCTCTGATTGATTTCTTAGGTATTCAGAATGATTTGATAATTATCTAGCTGTATTCAAGGGATGAGACAAACTGAGGATCCCCCCACTCCTCCTCTGAGAGAAAGAATCTTAAGCAGGCTTCACTCCCAGGGTGGAACCTGTCATGGGGATTGATCTCACAACCCTGAGATCACGACTTGAGCTGAAATCAAGAGTTCAACGTTTAACCAACTGAGCCACCCAAGCACCCCAACATGAATTATTTTAGGATTAGAAAATCAATTAGAGGGTTTCTCATATCGTACTTTGATAAAACTTTTTTATCACTAAAAGTCAAAATTTATTAAAGATTTTAAAGATATGCCATCAAAAATATTTCATACTACTGCCAAAGATAACAGTATTCTTTTTTTTAAAGGATTTTATTTATTTATTTGACAGAGAGATAGACAGAGCCAGGGAGCACAAGTGGAGGGAATGGCAGAGGGAAAGGGAGAAGCAGGCTCTGCACTGAGCAGGGAGCCGGATGCAGGGCTCGATCCCAGGACCCTGGGATCATGACCCAAGCCAAGTGCATCAACCATCTAAGCCACCCAGTCACCTCAGATAACAGTATTCTTAATCCTAAGAATAGGACAAGGAATCCTACAGAAATGATATACAAATTAATGACTTAATAAAACCCAGGTTTTAGTTTGGATTCTGCTTCACATTGTAAATTTTATCTTAGGAAATTGCCTAACTTCAGGCTGTGACAAAGTAACAGATTTCTAAGAAACACTTCTTCACGAAGAAACATCATACAGAGAATTTGTAGGAATGAAAACTCTACCACTTAGTTGCTTGGGAGGAACGCAACCACATTAGCTTTACTCTTTTAACTGATGAAACTTTTATTTTTTTATTTTTATTTTTTTTATTCATTTGACACAGAGAGAGAGATTACAAGTAGGCAGAGAGGCAGGCAGAGAGAGAGGAGAGAGGAGGAAGCAGGCTCTCTGCCGAGCAGAGAGCCCGATGTGGGCCTCGATCCCAGGACCCTGGGATCATGACCTGAGCCGAAGGCAGCGGCTTTAACCCACTGAGCCACCCAGGCGCCCAACTGATGAAACTTTTAAAACAAGTTTACTTGAGTGTGTCTAGGAGAGAAGTAATACTGCCCGCAGAAAAAATAGAGGTAAGAAAAGAGTTAATACTTTTATCCAGTAATGGAATATATAGTGTATCCAACTATCTTAGGAGCTCATTTTATTTATTTTATTTATTTATTTTTATTTTTTAAAGATTGTATTTATTTATTTGACACAGAGAGAGAGATCACAAGTAGGCAGAGAGGCAGGCAGAGAGAGAGGAGGAAGCAGACTCCCCGCTGAGCAGAGAGCCCGATGCGGGCCTCGATCCCAGGACCCTGAGATCATGACCTGAGCCGAAGGCAGAGGCTTTAACCCACTGAGCCACCCAGGCACCCAGGAGCTCATTTTAAAGGAAAGGATTATTAGCTTTCAATCCTTTATGTTAACCATTTCATAGACAGTCTTTATGAATATACAGGAAAGCATTTTAACGTAAATGTTACAGTAAAAATGAAAACAGTAGTTTTGCAAATTCATGTCTCTGAAAAAAATATAAAATACAAAAATTATAACCAAGGTTTCTTAGAGAAGTGGCTGATTCCATATCTGAGGCAGGGAGAGTGCAAGATGAAAGAGGATCATCATTTATGCAAAAAAGCTACAGAGAAAATATGACAAGAAAAAAATTATAGTACTGGATTAAAACAAAAAATAAAGATTGATGAAACCATCATGATATTAAAAAAGAGGGAAAACTCTTCTTGACTGAAAAGTGACAGCTGATAAGTGTATAAAAATGATAGAATATAATCATTTGTAATCACTCCATATAGTATTTATTTCAGGCAAGGATTATCAATGGATGCTAGGACCACCAGACGAAATTTTTGGTAGAAAGTATACCTGTACGGTTTTCAAGTATTTTCCCCAATTATTTATAAACTATACAAATGGAGAGTTCTGGTCTTACCATCTTAACCATGTGGTCAAGCTTAGCTTCAACCAATGCACAACCTTATATTTTAGCTTCCTGATGTGATCAAGTGGGAAATACACATATCACTCTGTCAGAAATGACCTAAATCTAATGAAGAAATGGTCACATGAATCCAGATGTGGAATATTCTGGATTTTACAAAGGATTCTTTGTCATATACAGAGGAAGGGTGAGGACTGAATTAACTTGAGGGAGACTACAGAGACATAGCAGTCAGATGCAATGATACATAAATTTGGATTGGATTCTTTTTTAAAAAAAAAACCAGAAAGCTAATAAGGATATTCTAGGGAAATTTGATGTAGATTAATGTTGATTTTTTTTTTTAAGTTATGGTAATAGCGGTGTGGTTGTGTAGTAAAATGTCCTTTTTCAGGGGAAAAACATGCCAAAATATTCAGGAGTAAAATGTTATAATGCCTGCAGTCAATGTCCAAATGTTTGGCAAAAGTGTGGTTGTATATATAGAAAGAGATGGAATGGGTGTGGCAAGACATTAAGAATTATCTGGGTAAGGGGAAAAGAAGTGTTCACTGTACAGCTTTTAACCTTTTTATGGGTTTGAAATGTCTAAAAACAAAAGAATACAAATTTAATGGGAAACAGTTTCTCACAGTGATTTGAGAAGAGAGCTCAAAAATCTACAGACTTGTATTTACAATAGTTCTGCTACTTCCTAAAGCAAGTTACTTATTTCAGTTTTTTTAATCCTTAAAAAAATTTTTTTTGCTCTACAATTCACTTTACACTTTCAAACTTTACCACACCATTTAGGAACTGATTCATATCCATACCAAAAGAAAAGGCAAATATATGTTATGTTTTCCTTGTCTCTTTATATGAAAGTAAACTTGCACTTTCCAGTTTTAATTTGCGTAAGCCTCATAAATCAAACTAAGAAACAAATGATTAGTTTAACACAAAAAATATCATATTTAGTCTTGATACCAGAATTGAAAATAACAACACAATTCACAAATTGTACAAGTCTCAGCATGATGTGATCAAAACAATGCTGGGCTCAGTAGAGCTGGAAAAGGTATGAGGCTAAGTCCTGTCTTTAAATGGGTGGCTCAGTCAGTTAAATGTCTGCCTTCGGCTCAGGTCATGATCTCCGGAGTCCCTGGGATTGAGCCCCACATTGGGCTCCTACTCAGTGGGGAGTCTGCTTCTTCCCTCTCCCTCTGCCCTTCCCCTTGCTCCTTCTCTCTCTTTCTCTCTTTCTGTCTCCCTCACTCACTCTCTCTCAAATAAATAAAATCTTTAAAAAATAACTAAGTAAAATAAAGCAAGAATTTATTTTTTTAAAGATATTTGAGAGAGAATCATTGAGAGAGTATGAGGTGGGGAGAGTCAGAAGGAGAAGCAGACTCCTTGCTGAACTGGGAGCCCGATGCGGGACTCGATCCTGGGACTCCAGGATCATGACCTGAGCCAAAGGCAGTTGCTTAACCAACTGAGCCACCCAGGTACCCCTAAATTCTGGCTTTAATTTGTAGATAACTTTGAGTGAGTCAACAATCTCTTATGATTTCAGTTTCTTTACCAATAAAAAGAGGTCGAACCAGATTTCTCTAATCTTAAGCTGCTCTAAGATTCTGCAAAGAAACAGAAGGCTTTCTTTTCTTACTTCTTATGCATTCTGAGTTTCTTTTTGAGGCTTCTTTTTAATTTTTTACTTCATGTGTGTTTATCTTCACGATATTCCTAGTCTAAACCCCTCTCTTGTCATCTCCAACTTCCTCTGTCCCTACCTCAGCTCCATTCTAGCTCAAATGGTGATGATTTTATTTGAAATTTAGCACAATTGGTTCACTTAAGTGATAGTTAATTAACTAGGTCCATTAGGCAAAAACTTAGGTAGTATTTAGTCTTCGGTTGTGAAATTCTGTAAACTTTTGAATTTTAAATAATTTTAAAGTTTAAAGACTCCTTACTTCCTTCCTGGTTCTTATGGTAGCATCTTGAACAAGCCGAGAGACCGTTTCTTTCATTTTCTCTATATCTTGTTCTTTTTGCTTCTCCTCAAGTAGAGCCTTCAGAAAAATAATCATTTGATGTTATTATAAATCACATCATTATAATAAAGATAACACAGTAAATGATTAAAAACCTCTCCACTAATCACTTTGTTGAAAGCAAACATCTTATTCTACACTTATGGGACATCTCCACTTGGAATCTTTGCCTAAGTTATGAATGATAGATATTTTCCCTAACCTTCTCACCTGAACTTCTCCTAAAAATTTATTATTTTACTCTGGTATTTATTTCGGCGAGGGCCATCACTCTTCTAACTTCTGCAGCTAGAAATCTTAAGAGTTATTTTTCAATTTTCCTTTACTCCTTATATAAAACGTCTTCAAGTCCGGGTATTAAAGTCTTCGAAAAAATTCTCTTGGACTTCCCTTTCTTTCCATTTTTTGGTATTATTCAAATTATGTCCTTTCTTTTTTTAAAAATATTTTATTTATTTGACACAGAGAGAGAGATAACAAGTAGGCAGAGAGAGAGGGGGAAGCAGGCTCCCCGTTGAGCAGAGAGTCTGATGCAGGGCTTGATCCCAGGACCCTGGGATCATGACCTGAGCCAAAGGCAGAGACTTAACCCACTGAGCCACCCAGGTGCCCCTCAAATTATGTCCCTTGTCACCTAACTCCTTGATGTTTCTATTTATACAATCATTTTCATTTCCTAACTGAAAAATACTCTTATAATCCCAGTTTTGTTGTCAGTCACAACCCATTTCTCTGCTTCCCTCTGGAGCAAAACTCCTCTAAAGTCTGTGCTTGCTCATCTCCAATACTTTTTTCTTCCTTACACCAACTCCAATCAGGCTTTCACCATCCATAGTCTCCATTAATAACCCATGAGTTGATTTTGAATAACTATCTTATTTGATCTGTCAGTAGCACTTGAGATAACTGATTACTCTCTTTTCTTTGTTTTACTTTCCTTATTTGGCTTTTAGCACACCAACTGTGGTTTTCCACAGTATTGGTTTTCCTCCTTATTCACTGATCATTCCTTTTTAGTTTACATTGTTGTTTCTTCCTCTTCTCCTGAACCTCTTTAAAAATTGCACTACCTGGGGCACCTGGGTGGGTGGCTGTTGGTTAAGCGTCTGCCTTTAGCTCAGGTCATGATCCCAGGGTCCTAGGATTGAGCCTTGGGTTTCGTCAAGCTCCCTGCTCAGTGGGGAGTCCACTTCTCACTCTTCCTCTCCCTCTGTCCCTCTTCCCCTGTTTGTGTTCTCTCACTGTCTGACTCAAATAAATAAAATCTTAAAAAAAAAATTGCACTACCCATCAGAGGGGAGATGGGTGGATGGGTAAAACAGGTGATGGGATTAAGAAGTGCATGTGATGTGAAGAGCACTTATAATGTATGGAATTGCTGAATCAATATATTGAACACCTGAAATGAATATAATGCTGTATGTTAACTTATTGGAATTAAAGTAAAAGTTGAAATAAAAAAATAAAAATTGTATTACCCAAGACTTAAGTCCTTAGTCTTATATCTCCATCTGTCCCTTGATGGTCTAATCCAGTCTTCTGGTTTTAAATATCATTTATATGCTGACAACTCCCAAATTTACATCTCTAGACCAAATATCTTTCTGAACTGGGTATTATACGCAACTGATAAATTACTCAACACTACATCTGAAACTAATAATGTACCATATCATATGTTGGCTAATTGAATTTAAATAAAAAATAAAAAAAGCCCCACAAATATCTTTCTAGGACTGGAACTGCTCCAGTTTTAGGCCTGACTGAATCTTTTCTAATCATTACATAATAAGTGGCCCTGTGTTCTGATGCCATTACCTTCCAAAGATACCATACACATTCCCATCTGTTTTTTTAAAATCGTTTAACAAATTTCCTCCTGCTTAAGTAGGTAAGCTAGTGAGAATTAACTTTTTTATTCAAATAGAATAGGGTGTTATATTAATTTCAGGTGTACAATAAAATGATTCAACATTTCTTTTTTTAGAATATTTATTTATTTATTTATTTTTAAGTAGGCTCCATGCTTACTTGAAGTCACAACCCTGAGATCAAGAGTCGCATGCTCTACCAAGTGAGCTAGCAAGAGGCCCATGATTCAATAGTTCTATACATTACTTAGTGCTCATCATAAGTCTACTCTTAATCCCCTTGACCTATTTCATCCATCTCCCCAACCACCTGCCCTCCCTTGACCACCAGTTTGTTCTCCATATTTAAGAGTCTGTTTCTTTTTGTTCATTTTATTTCTTAAATTTCATATGAGTGAAATCATATGGTATTTGTTTTCTCTGACTTATTTCACTTAGTATTATACCCTCTAGGTCCATCCATGTTGTAAATGGCAAGAATTCATTCTTTTTATGACCATATATATATATATATATATATATATATATATATATATGCGCCACATCTTTATTCATTCATATAGGGAGTGTTTCATGTCTATTTATATTATCAGTGGAGAGAATCCTTGACTTTTTGGAACAGGCAACTGAAGGTGGGACTCCTGTAACAATTAAACAGTGGGTCAGGAGGGAGCTTAATATGGTAGCCATAAACAGCCTCTTTAAGGGCCTCTTGACTTCGGACCTGAGAAGATTTAAGGGATAGGCAATGAATATCGCTACTTCTCTGTCCACTGTGCTTTATACAAAATGTTCACCTTTAGTGACCTGATAATAACAATGCTCATCTGATGAGGCTTCAGAGGGGAAAGATAAACAATTTTGTCTTGTGAACTGTTCTAGCTAACTTGGAGTTTAGAGCAATTTCCAAGCATATTATATCTATGTTGTGCCTTTCAACCATTCTAAGAGACAGTATTCAAATCACAGACGGAATTATTAGCTTGAAAGCTTGACAAGCACCTTTACATTCTCAGTTTAGATTTGAATATTATTTCCTTTTTATTTATTAACTTCTTAATATGTGACCTATATAGCTTGTTTCATTTTTAACAGCCCTCTTGGAAAGCCCTCTATTACGTAAAAAGGGAAACATAAATAAAGCAAAGTATTTCCTTTGTACTCCCCATATTTCCCAGTAATTATGCATATGTTAGGTGTTCAATAAATGTTGGTTAAATGAAGTAATGATTTAATGATCTCTAAGTAAAGGAGGCAAGGATATTAAAAACAAGTCTATCCACTTGGCGACCTCTCTGAACTATATACCATTTATATGGAGTGATAAAAGAAAAAAGCCTATAATATGTGATAGCACAGGAATCACAATTAGAGGGTTAAAAAAAAGAACAGTGGGGCACAAAAGTTCCAGTTATTAAATCTTTACAGCTAAAAATTTAATTCCTGTCAATTAAGCTTCTGCTCTATTAGAGTAATTATGTAGGTGATGAAGGGGAAATAAAGATGAGTAAGATTAATTTGATTCAACTGAATAAAATATAGGGTATACTGCAGTAAAGTGCTATAGCAGATTTTTTCAAGTATGAGACTATAGAGGATGAAGATTATTTACATAAGAATTGGAGACATAAGATCTGATATTGAAAGCTTTGGGAAAGGGTTGACATTTTATTGCACTTCGTTTTATTATTATTATTAGTTTTTAGTAATCTCTATACCCAATGTGGGGCTTAAACTCATGACCCAGAGATCAAGAGTCTCATGCTTTTACAACTGAGCCATCCAGGTGCCCCCATTTTATCATGTTTTATGATTAATTCTTACCATGAAGAACATGTCTGTTAATGGAGAGCATAGCAGCATAATTTTCATGTGTTCATTCTGTAATTATTGACTCCCTTATTAGGTCATATGGGTGAAAGTTCCATATTACATTGTTTGTAATTATGTTTACTAGTTTTCTTACCTGATTTTTTTGAAGGTTAGCTTCTTCTAAGAGCTGCATGCTATTTCTGGCTCTTACAATAGCTTCATATTTTTCATTTTCTAATTCACTGCACTTTGCTTGTAATTCTCTGGTCTGGTTTTCCAAATGTTTTTTTTGTGCTCTTAATTGGGTGGCTTCTTGGATTGTTACACAGAGTCTAAAATTAAATAATTACATTGCAAAAGTTAAATATTTTTAAAAGGAAGAAGGAAAATAGCAGATTTACTGAGCATCTATAATAGAACAAACACTATTCTGGTTACTTTCACATGTATTTTTCTCATTTGATCTGCACAAGAGTTTTATAAAGTAGGTTTCATTATTTCCATTTTAAAGAACAGATCCAGAGAGGTGAAGCATTTGATTAAGGCCAGCCACATGGCTAACGAGCTGTGGGGCTGAGAATGAGTCTAGCTATTCTGACTCTAATTATGTTATACTTTCTACAGTATCACAGCATATATTATATAGTTACATGATAATGTTTTAAAGCAACTCCTTAAAGAATGAGTTATTCTTTCTATTTATATGGTCTTTTAAACATTTTCCTTTTTTGCTTGGCTCCCTTTACCCACTCTCTACCCACTCTAAAGTAATTAACCCATGTTAATTTTTTTAACCCATGTTAATTTACTAACATGTATCTTTGAGTATTTTTCTCTATGTTCATAAAATCATGTATACATATATATACATCTACATACATAGATATTATACATTGGTCCATAGGTCTTTAAACGCAATTTGTGTTATAAAAATGAAAGTCATAATATATACCCTTTTCTGCCAATTTTTTTCTGATGGGTTATTTACTTGTTCCTTTACATGAACTCTTTGAATATTAAGATATAAACACTTGGGCTGTTCTGTATGTTACAAATATTATCCCCAAATCTACTTTTTTGGTTGTTTTTACCTACTGACTCTATTTAGGAAATCTTTACCACACTAAAAATGCTCACTTTAATACAACTAAATTTGATTTTTTTTCAGTTTGTAGGATTTCATTTTTTATAAAGACTAGTTCCCTCTTTCATAGATTGTTAATGTAATTTCCTAGATTTCTTCAAAAGATTGCTATGGTTTTAATACTTTTACTGGTAAATCTTAAATGCATCTGAAGTTTATTTCTGAATGTGTTGTAAAAGAGAAGTCCAATTTAATTTTCTTCCAGATTGATGGTCAGTTATATGAATACCACTAGTAACCGATGAATTAAAATAATCCCTTTAACATACCTAAAATATGCAAATATAATGATTTACTCATGGATTATAATGTTTCATTGATCTATTTTATACCCAAATCAATACCGCTTTATAATAGGTTCTGATGCATTCTGGTAAGACAACTCTTCTCTTACAATTCATACTTTATTTTGTTATTTTCAGGCATTTCTTTCTTCTAAGTGGTGGTAGGAGAAGCATTCTCTATCCTTTTCCCATTCCCACTCCCACACAGAAGAACCAGGAGGAAACTTCTGGGCTCTAACATACCCCATACTCTCCCAGTTTTGGGAAATGAACTTGGCCTACCTTTTAGGTCTCTATTTTTAAAACATTTTTGTTGTTGCTGTTGTTTGGTATGTCTGCTGATCATTCTGAATGAAGTGAGTTAATGTCTACCATCATAGTGCCAGCAGAAGCCAACTCTAATTCAAGCAGAAAAAGGGTTTATTAAAAAGGATATTGGTAAGTTCAAAGACTTACGGGAAAGCTGGAAAATCAAGTTTGAATCTTTGTAGCAAGGGACCTGCTCAATACTTCACCACAGAATTATCTGATTCTCTCATAAAGAGTTATAATCTGGGGGAATTCCCAAACATGAAAGGGAGATAAGATGCAGATAGCCCAAAATCATGACCGTAACTATATTTTTATCAAAACCACCCTTTCACCAAATTTCCTAGCTTTTGCATCACATATTTAGTATCCTATTACTTGCTGTACTTAGGTTTATTAATGTACCTTTTTCAAAACGGTGCCATTTTTCATTACATAAGGTCCCTCTTTATTCTGTTTACTGCTTTTTACCCTGAAATCAGACCTTGTGTGATATTAAGACTGTCACTCCTCCTTTATTTTTGTTTACAGTTGCTAATGTGCTCCACTAAAACCTTTAAATTTAAAACTAGTTCTCGTCATCTTCCCTTTCTTGAGATCTATGTTCTAGTTCATTTACTCTTTGTTTTAGGTGTCTTCTAATATAACATATTACTGGGCCTTACTTTTTTTTTTTTTTAGATTTATTCATTTATTTTTAGAGAGAGAAAGAGAGAGAGAGCAAGGCGGGGGGAAGGGCAGAGGGAGAGGGAAAGAGAGAATCTCAAGCAGACTCAATGGCTGATCACAGAGCCTGACCCAGGGCTCAATCTCATGACCCATGAGATCATGACCTGAGTCAAAATACATAACACTATTCATTCTATTTTACTGTAGTAAAAAGCATTTGTGGAAGAAAATGAAATAGTCTCTATCTCTCTCAAAGAGGCATAGGACATTATAGTATTTAACTAGTATTAGTTCACCATTTGTTTCACCATGGCCTCTTCGGGACCAGGCAGAGCGGAGGTGACTCATGAAGGGCATGTACCAACTTCATCTCTCAAGAACAATCTTTGTTTAGGACTGTGTGAATTCCAATCCTGAGTCAAGGCTCCTTGACACTCACATCCAGGCTTCAAACCCAGCCTTGTCAGAAAAAGCCTTGCAACTAAAAGTTTCACATGCATTCAACATTCAACATTCAGCCCCAGCAACCACTTGGCTTTGAAAAGTCAGACTGGTGTTTGGAATGGAGTGGAGTTACAGTAAAGCAGATTCAGATCATCAGCTTTATAATTTGTAGGTTTCCATAATTTTATAACATAAAAGACATAATGCTACTATTCGTATTCTCAGGTACTTCTACATGCTTTATAGGCAAATCTTGCAAGAATCCTGTCAACTTCCCTCTTTGTAATAATGGCATCAATAAGGATAACAGCGAAAACTTGTAAGAACATTCTTCGTGCTTTAATGTGAAAAAAAAACATAATCCTCAATATCTTCAACAATGCTGTGAGATAGGTAGTATCATTAACCTGTGAGGTAGGATGTAAGCTTATATTATAGAAGATATGAGACAGGTTTTATCATTACATTTTTTTATAGATGGAGAAAGAGTCACACAGAGAGGGTAAGCAACATGCCCAAGGTTATTTATCTAGTTACTGGTGAAGCCAGAGTTTGAACTCAGTCTGGGTCCAGAGTCCATGTTCCTAATAAATATACTACACTGCCAAACACAAACTTCCCCTTAAATGATACAGATTCAGTCCACAGATCTATGTAACTATAACAACACAGCAAGGGGCTGTCATTTCAAGTAAAGTTGAGGGTAAGAAGGCATACTAAAACCAAGGGTATTGAATGCAAGTTTGAATATTGAACATCATTACTTCCAGATTCTTTCTTCAACTTTGGAATACACTTAGGCTTGTGCGCTTTCACTCCCAGGCCACAGCAGAAGATTGATGAATCCCACCCTGGGGAAACTGGCCCAAGAAAGATTCTGATATACGGGAACTGCCTGAGGAAAAAGCCAGCTTACTACCTAAACATTAGACAGTAAAGTCTGCCAGACCACAACCCACCTATGCACACTGTTTCCTATCTGCTTTTTGGTGTCTTACTCTTTCTTTTAACTTTAATATTTTTGACATATAACATTATATTAGTTTCAAGTGTACAACATAATGATTTGGTATTTGTATACAATGTAAAATGGTCATCACAATAAATTTAGTTAATATACATTACCACATATAGCTACAATTTTTTTAATGATAATGTTTAAGATCTATTCTCATAGCAACTTTCAAATATACAGTACAGTATTAACTACGGTCACAATTTTATATATTACATCCTATGACTTATGTCTTTTATAACTGCAAATTCATAACTTTTGACCACCTTCACCCATTTCACTCCCTTCTCCCGCCCCAACCACCAGTCTGTTCTCTACCTATGAGTCTGGTTTTTAAAGATATGGAATGATTCATGAAATTGCCTGAGGGCCATGCTAATTTTCTCTGTATTCCAATTTTTAGTATATGTGCTGCTAAAGCAAGTACTTTGTTGTCTTACTCTTAAATATCAATGGATAGAAAGGATCACCAAACACCAAGAAAGACAGATGGGCATGTAGAAAAAAAAAAAAAAAAAAAACGAATGTAGAGAGGGCAGGGACAATGATAGCAGAAGAATACCTTATAAAATATATATTTAATATATCAAACTAAGATATAACATCTATTAAATAAGAATAAGCTACTATAGAAAAAGAAACAGAATAAGAAATGGCTCTTTAAAATAAAATTAAGATAGCTAAAATAAAATATTTAATGATGGTTAATTAGAAGAAAATTTAAGGAAACCTCCAAGAAAGGAGAAAATAAAAGAAGGAATGAAAAGCAAACGAGAAAAGACAGAATTAGGGAATTGATCCGTAAGATCCAATATCTAACTAATATTAAGTTCAAGAAAAAAGAGAAAAAATGAAAACTATCAATGAAAAAAATATATAAAGAAATTCTTTGAATTGAAAAAAAATGAACTTCTAGACTGAAATTTCCCCAGTAAAATGACTGAAAAAGGATTCTCACTGCATGTACACAGAGTGCAATTTTAGAACACTGATTGTGGTGGGGTGGGTGGATGATCCTAAAAGTCTCCAGAGAGAAAAGAGGACTCACATAAAAAAAACTATCAGTTTGAATGACATAAGAATTTTCTCCTATAGCTAGAGGCTAGACAATTTAAGGAAAATATCAACATTCTAAGGAAAAGTGATGTAAAACCTTGAATTTCCAACCTATGATTCATTACTTAATGGAAATATCAAACACCTTTGAAAGTAGGATAAAGGTATTTCTAAATAAGCAACATCTTAAAAAATGTGTCCCATGTATCCTCAGAAAGCTGATGGAGAATGGTATCCATTAAAATGAGAGGGTCAACAAAGAAAGCAGCAGCCATGGGGATGCAAAAGACACAGGCTCCAGTACAGAATGGCAAAAAGGAAATCCCAGGACCACAGTGGAATTAAAAGGTTTTTTTTTTTTAAGATTTTATTTATTTATTTGACAGAGAGATACAGAGAGAACACAAGTAGACAGAGCAGCAAGCAGAGGGAGAGGGAGGAGCAGGCTCCAATTCAGCTGGGAGCCTGATGTGGGGCTTGATCCCAGGACCCTGGGATCATGACCTGAGCCGAAGGCAGCGTCTTAACCGACTGAGCCACCCAGGTGCCCCAGAAATTAAGTTTTAAAATGAGAGCTTGCTTCAGTCCTAGTGAATGGTTTGAGGCAGGGAATAAAGGACACCAATGGATTTCTTCAAGAAAAGGATGTAATTACAATGACCTCATGTGGTTGACCAGATTTGAGAGGCATTTTAGAGCTCTGATAGAGTACTTAGCTATGAATTAGCATGATGTACATAGAAAACTTGCTCTGTGAAGAAATGAGATAATTAACAAGAACCTATTATTCATTATAATGCTTGTGGTACTATATGATTTTGAAACAATGTTTATATATTTTTCCTTTGATAAAAATAAAAGTAAAAATGAATAAAGCCAATTTATCTAATTTATAACTATTTAACATACAAAACCTGCCTTATAGAACTGATGTAATAATTTTATTTGGTCAGATTAATTTGCAAACATTTCATAATAAATCAAGGCACTATAACTGTGGAAAAGATTTAAGACTTTAATTCTTTGTAACAATGAAGACTGTTTTATTTTTTGTGACAGTTTATTATAGACATTTTTCTGCCTTGTTTTGCTAAGACCATTAAAAAATTACAATCCAAAACCATTTTTTTTCATTGGGAATAATTATCATTTATTACTATAAGTAGACTAGTTTTAAAATAATAAACTTAGTGCTGGGTCCCCTACATATTCTTCTCTCATTTAATCCTAAAGAAACTGCAGCTAAGTGAGGTTGGTTAACTTCTCTAAGATATAAAGACAGAATGTACTAGAACCAGAAATCAAAGCAATTCTGCCCCTGAGTCTCAAAATCTTTCTACTCCAACTATTTAAGGTCCTGTCCCCAGATAGATTTACCTTGAGAATATCATCAAGTTAATCTTCATAGAATATTAATTTCATCATGCAGTCTTGGTTAAAGAATTTGTAATATATCACATGAAATCCAAATTTGACTAATTTTATTTCCAAGGTCCTCCATATTTTATACAACCATATTCACCAATTTCCCATGCATGGCCTTCCAAAAGACCATATTTCAACATCTTTATTTTTTTTAAAGATTTTATTTATTTATTTGACACAGAGAGAGAGAGATCACAAGTAGGCAGAGAGGCAGGCAGAGAGAGGAGGAAGCAGGCTCCCTGCTGAGCAGAGAGTCCAATGCAGGGCTGGATCCCAGGACCCTGAGATCATGACCTGAGCCGAAGGCAGAGGCTTTAACCCACTGAGCCACCCAGGCGTCCCTCAACATCTTTAATTAAAGAATTTATATATTTTATTATGCTTAGGAGTATGGACAGCAAACAAAAAGATGAACAATGATTAGAATGAAATTCACTTTTTACCAGTCACCTAAATGAAGATTTTAGTCCTACTTGCATATTCTTATTTTAAAAGAAACACCAAATTAAAAAATATGAAGAGGTAGTTTAAACCAATTCCACTCATTTAATGTCTGCCTTATTTAGCTGAGCATATACAAACCAGCAAAATCCTTCCCAGAAAGAACTATCATTCTCTGGAGGCAATTCCCAGGATCCATGAATCATCTAAAAAGGGGGGGGAGGGGGGACCCTTTCTTTGAAAGATAGAAGGAAATAACTTATGCTTCTTAGGTGTTTATGACATGAAAGGATCATGAATAATAATTAAAAAATAATAATTTTAACAATGGCAATAATAAGCATTTATTGAGCCCAAAATGTCTCTGATTTTGTGGAACAGAATTGACCATTAAAAACAAAACTTTTCTAACTGGCAGTTCCATTAAATAGGATACATTTTCACCTAAAACGGAGTGGCTGAATGTTGCTTAGAAACAGATCAAGTACACTAATAACTCTGCTTTCTCTTACATGAAAATACAAGAGATTTTTTAAAATTTTAAAGTATATAGCCTTTTTTAAAATCATAACAGTAACAATAATACTTTAATAGCTCTAAAAGGTAGCCAATAAAAAAATTTCCTTTTCAGAGGTGGCTAGCTGCATACAGTACTTTAAAAAATATCCTTAGATTTTCTTATACATGCAGTGATCTCTTCTTAGAGAATTATTTGGTTAGGTTGTATTATAGCTTCGTACTAAAAGCAAAATAAACTAAAATCACAGTAACAAAATCCCCAAAATCTCAACACTAAAAAGACAAAGCACAGTTGAATGAAAAAAACAACCTGATTTTGACTGAGTACTATTAGAATCAAAAGGAATTAAAATTCATTACTCAAGAGTTTACTGTTTTGTCTCTAGCATTTATTTTCATAGCATAGAATATCTACTAAGATAATAGAAATGAAAATCTACAACCACAAACTTTTTCTCTAAGGTTAACGTAAAGACATTCAGGATTCAAATCAATCAATAAACTCCTGAAAAGTTTAGAAAAATGAAAAACAAAACCCAAAAACCCTAGCACTTAAAAATCACAACTCTTCATCAGAATCTTAAGTTAGTAGTTAAAATCAATTAGTGCTCAACTGCCATGAGGAAAGAAATTATTTTTATTAATACTCTGAAGAATAGGAAACATGTTAAACATACTATTTTTTTTTTTTTTTTTGGTCAACAAACAAATTAGCTTTGGATCTATGACTAGAACTGAGATCTCAATTTTTAATGTGCTCAGAGCAGCAGACTATTTATTTCTGAGTGTAAAAGATTCCAATTATACAGAGTAGATTTTTCGGCTATTAGTCATAAACTCTACCTTGTGAAATATCACAAATGATAATTTTCAAGTCTTTTAAGGGAACATTCAACAAAGACTAGGGAACAACAAAAACAACAAAAGATTTTATAGTGCACATTTACATTAAGATAGCAATTAAAGAAAAACTACAGAATATACTTAAAAAGTAGTCCAGACCCTCAAAGATAACTGAAAATTACTGCTCCAGAAAAAACACCTATAATGATTTCTTGAGTATTTTTTCTCTTGTGTACCTACTTAGTAAGATAGTTTTTCTGTTTAATTTTTGCCCAACTTTGTTTTTCTGCTTTAAGATGGAAAGAACATTTTTGATCTGGGGATTAACTGAACTATGACTGCTTTGGGAAAAAGGCAGACAGAAATGATCTTTGAATATACACTCAAAATGTATCAATGTTTTGAACATGATTTTTAAAATAAATGATGTCTAATAAATCAGATTTAACAGCTATGATTACAGTTTGTTTAGCAGTTATAAAATACATATTCTAGAAAATATCATAAACTGAAACTCCAGTGTAGAAAACCTTTTGAAGCTTGTAGAGAAAGCTAGATGTATTTAACAATTTACCTTGTTTCTAATTGTTTCATACTAGATTGTAACTGCTGTAAACGCTTATCTGATGCTTCCTCTCTTCCTTGGGCAGACAACATATCCTCCTCCTAGAAAAAAAAGAAACTGGAAGCTTGAGTATATGAAAATACAATACATCATTATACAACATAAAGAAAAGAATTCCCTCTATGAAGTTACTATACTTCTAGAATTTAATATGTAAGTTTAAAGAAGGGTTACCAATACAGCATTACCTAATCAAGTCCTTAAAAATAGACCTAGATGTCTGAGAGCTGTCCATGATATCTGTTTTACTAAAAAAAATTCTGTAGCATAGGATTTATGGTATGACTCATTTTACATTAAAAAAAATTCAAACATGTATGTGTATATATACACAGAAAAAAGGTCTTTAAGCTATCAACAATTTGTTCACACTGATTATTTCCTAGGGATTGGACTCCAAGGTAATCTTGCATTATCTCTATTACATATTGTGTATATACATAGTGCTTTTCTTTATATTTTTCTACATTATTTGCATTTTTATGAATAGCATGTACTACTTTTATAACTAGAAAAGTAATAAGGTTTAATTTTCAAATAACTAAAAAGGAAAATAAAAAATAACACTTTGGAAATAAATCATGCACATACTAAAAAAGGGGAAGAGAACCTCATTATTAATTTTGTATTAGAAAAACAATCATCAAAAGTCATTGCATATAAATTTCTACCAATATTTCAGACTATTTCTGTAGTGCAAATCTAACAAAATAAAGCAGGGATTTGTATGCAGATAATCTGCCTTCAGAATATGCTCTTTTAAAACTTGGTTATACAGCATCCCATTATAATCATAAAATATTTCTTCTCTGACCCAGCAATGCTTTGAAATAAACAGGTTTGATTTGTACCACCTTTAGAAAAAATCCTGTTTATCTTTTCTTACCTTTTGCTGTGTTAAATATTTTTTTACATACCATTTTAATTCTATTGACTTTTAGGTATATCTCTTTGAATTAATTTTTGGTAGTTGCTCTAGAGGTTATAATATGTATCTTTAACTCATCCCAATTTATTTAGAGTTAATATTTAGTTTAGAGAAAACATTAGAGTCTTGCAACAATGTATTTATCTCCATGTACCATCCTGGTCTTGAGTACTATTATTACATTACACCTGCATACTTTATAAATCCATCATATAGGCACAGATCACTGAACTCTCCCTCTGAAACTAATCGCACCCAATGTTAATTAATTGAATCCATCACAGACACTGCTCAATTCTACTTTAAAGCAGTTGTATGTTTAAGGTATTAATTAGAGAAAAAAACATACAAAAATTATTTCATATTTACAATTATTGTTGCTCTTAATTTCTTCCTACATCTGAGTCACCATCTGGTGTCCTTTCCTCTTAGCCTGAAGAATTTCTTTTGGCATTCTTTGAAGAACAGCTCTGCTAGTGACAAATTCTCTCAGTTTCATTTATCTGAAAATGCTTTTATTTTACCTTCATTTTTGAAGTACAGCTTCACCAGACATAGAATTCTTAGTGAGCATTTTTTCCCTTCAGCACTTCAGATGTATTATTCCAATGTTTTCTGCTTCCATGTTTCTTGTAAGAAATTAGCCATTACTCTTATCACTGTTCCCCCTGTTCTTGCCATTTTCCTGTTGCTGCATTCAAGTTTACACTTTTTAACTGGCTGTCAGTATTGTCATTATGTGTAGAAGTAATTTTCTTTGTGTTTATCCTACTTGTTTTCCACCAAATTTTGGAAGTTTCCAGCCATTATTTCTTTAAACATCTTTTCTGCAATTCCAATTACACTCTGTTGGATTGTTTCGTATTTTTCCTACAGATCTCTGAGGTCTTGTTCATTTTTCTTCCATGTTTTATTTTACTTTAAAGATTTTTTAGTTATTTGACACATAGAGAGAACGAGAGAGAGAAAGAGCAGAAGCAGGGGAAGCGGTAGGCAGAGGAAGAGGGAGAAGCAGGCTTCTTGCTGAGCAAGAAGCTTGATGCAGGGCTCCAACCCAGGACCCTGGGATCATGACCTGAGCTGAGATCAAGAGTCAGCCGCTTAATTGAGGGAGCCACCCAGGTGCCCCCCATTTTTCTTTCATTTTTTAAACTCTGTTTTTTGGATAGGAAAATTTTTGATCTGTCTTCAAGTTCATTGCTTATTTCTTCTGCTTTTTCCAATCTGTTCTTGAGCTCATCTAATAAATTTTTATTTTTGTTGCTGTACCTTTAAACTCCAGAATTTCTATTTTAAAAATTATTTTCTATTTCTCAGTTAAAATTCTCTATCTGCTCCATCACTGAAGCCTTGTTTTACTCTAACTTAAATATACATTTTCTTTAATTCCTTGAACGTATTTATAACCACTTATTTGAAGGCTTTGGCCTGCTGAATCCAAGAGCTGGGTCTGCTGAGAGTTAATTTCTATGGACGGCTTCCCGTACCCCAACCCCATCAGTCACACTTTCCGGTCTAGAAAGTTTTGGTTGAAAACTGGATAATATAAATAATGCATTGCAGCTACTTGGGATTCTGTATTGTCCTTCAGGATTATTGGCTTTTCTGTTCAAGGAGGCAATTATCGTGCCTCCATTCAAACTCTGGAATGTTTCCCCTATAGTATGCAGCAGCTGCCATCTGTAATCAATTCTTATTTCTTTCCATGGTTGCTTTTTTATCTAGGCTTCCTGGAAATTCTCCTGTGCCTACATACTTTGAGGATCAGTCAAGTTTGGGCAGGGGTAGGGGTCATCCTCTTCGTGATTTTGTAGCTCTTGGAGATTCCTCTGTAATGTCAAGATGCTCTGCCTGCTTTGGGCTCTGTCCTCTGTCTGGTACTTCAAACATTAAGGCTTCAGCTTTCTGTTGCTTAAACAGCATACATTTCAGGAATGCAATCAATTATAAAAAGTGGCAAACTCAAATATATAGTTCCATATAGCTCTATCTTTCAAGAGTAGTTTTCTTTCAGGCCCCTGCCTACTTTTTCACTGAACTCCCTCTCCCACCCTCTTATGCATACTCTGGCTGTCAGCCATGGATCTGGTCAGAGTTTATACTTAGAATTTAGGTTTCTCTCTCTGTTTTTTGTTGTTGTTGTTCTCTTGCTGCCAATATTTCTTCTTCAAATTTTCAACTGCTTCTCCCACCTTAAACTTTGATCTTGGCCATTTATGTCCATATAAAGCTGTTGTTTTCTGAAGCCACAGCTATGGGGGTTGGTGAGAACTCTCAGATCAGAAATTCAAAAACTTACAATTTGTACCTTTTTCAGCATCTTTCTGTTTTTGGGTGTATCCCAGTATTTTAAAGAATGTATCCAAGTTTTATAACTGTTATCTATAGGAAGTTTTACATAATCCACCATTATTAGAAATCTATAATCAACTTTCACAGATTAGGAAATAAGGCTTAGAAAAGTTACACAGCTAGTAAGTACCACAGCTAGAATTTTTAATAGTTAGATCTACATAAATCTAAAGCCTGACATTTCCTTGACACCTTCCTGAAATGTCCCTATTACACATAAAAACAAGAGTCTCTTATGCCAATAAGTATTTCCATAAATAATACAAAAGATAGTATTAGTGCTTCTTTTCATTGATGTATTACCAATTAATCAAACTTGATCTTGGCTTAATATGTATTTCAGTAATGATGTGTTCAAGAATGATTACAATGTTTTACTGATTCAGGATAAAGTGAATGGAAGTAAAGTTATTTCCAAAATTATAATTTAGCTTCCTAATTTCATATTACATTTAGAAAAAAATAAAATGATTTTAATTTGTTTTCCAGCAACTCTCTTTAACACCTAATCCAAAATAGTTTAATAATAAAATTCACAGAAAACTAAGCTATAGGCTTCCAATTGTCTTAGAAATAGGAAAATACCTTCTTTCGCATTTGTCCTTGAAGATCTATAGTCGTGTTAGTTAACTCTTCCACTTTTGCTAGTGCAACTGTCAGATCTAACTTGGATTGCCTACAATAGAAAGTAAATTAATAAACACTTTTCATAGGCCATGAAGCATTTAAAAAGCTAGAAAAGATATCTAAATTTGGTAAAATCAACAATAACTCTTATGCACCTAAAAAATGGATCTAAGGGGTAGATACTGATAAAATGCTACTGATACATTTGTTACTGATAAAAGCATGTGGAAGAGAATAAAGAGGAAAAATTTGGTGAAGGGCAGGGGTATAAAGTGGAATTATTAACACTTTATTTAGATAAATTATATTTCATAATCAAATGATTCATATTTCATGAGAAAGCACTTTAACATCTTAGTAAATTACCTAACAAAAATGGCAGTGCTAAGTAGAATATAGTTATGTTTATAACTTTCTGAATTTATAGAGTTAAAGAAGTATCACTGATTGGCTTTTCTATCGAAATGAACCAAAGCTTCAATGCCTTGATCATTCCTTAAACACCAGAAGTATGTATTATATAACCACTTAACATAATGAATTCCAACATTTATCTCAAGATAGTATAATGCCTTTTTTTAGAAATTATAGTTGCAAAGAACAAAAATGACAAGTTTTTTGAATGTTCCATTATTATTAAAGTTTCAATATCTTCTCGATCCTCCATAGAAAAAGATTTTAAAATAATAAGACTTTCTGAAAGAGAAAAAAATATTTTTAATATTGTTAAGCATTAAGTATGAATACAAAACATGTGGATTATGTAAAAAGCACCTATTTTTAGAAACAAAGCTACTTTAGTAGGACCTGTCCATTTTTTTTTCTTTTCTTTTTTCTTTTCTCTCTCTCTCTCTTTCTTTCTAAATATTTTATTTATTTATTTGACAGAGCAAGCGAGCATGCATAAGCCATGGGGAGAGGCAGAGGGAGAGGGAGAATCAGACTTCTCACTGAGCAGGGAGCCTGTGATCATGACCAGAACTGAAGGCAAATACTTAAGACACGTTAACCGGCTGAGCCACCCAGGCGCCCCTCCACATTTATTTCTTAATTATATTTTATGTAGGTATTATAAATCAACCATTTTAGTGCTGTTGGACTTAAAAAATTATTTGATAGGAAATTCACGATATATGTTAACTGATTTATTTTTGGCTATTTATAAATTACATTATTGATTAGCATAAAACAATAGGAAATAAAAATCTAACAGCAGCTCAAATATATCAGATAATTATTAGGTAACAGAAACTGTCCTAAATGCTCTTCAATCATCTCACTTACTACAATCAACTTTCTCTGTGAAGTAAGTACTATTAAAACTAGTCTACCAAACTGAAGTCAGGAGAGGGAAGTTGACCAAGAGATTTACCAACTTGCCCAAGGATTCACAAATTAAGTAATGAAACTGGTATTTAAACAGAGTCCTCTATGATATACTATCTACAAAAAATGGTCCCAATAATATAAAATAAGCACTTTAGGAAACTGCTTTGTTTTGAATAAATCCAATTTATAAAAATATGAATTTATCAGACATAAAATACTTTTTTTCTACTTGCAAAATGGTTCACCAAACAACAAAACTAAAACTAAAAACCACCTTATACCAATGTATTTAAAATCTCCCTCAAGGTTAGAGAGAATTTCAAGACTGCAATTACTATATGAATCCCTAAGTGAACCTACCATTTATAACATTCAGTATATTTTAAAAGAAAAAACTTAAGGAATAAGATATTAAAGTAGTAATGATAAAATTGAGTAAACTCTAAGGAAACATAGCACCCACACTAATTTGTTTTTTTTGTCTTCAGATAGGAGTAGTAATGCTTGTTCTACTTATCTCATGGGTTGCTGAAAAAGCCAAAATACATACTGTAAATTAAAGAGCACTATAAACTGCAGACAAAAGTATGGCCACAGCATGATTAAGAAAAAAAAATGATCATTTAGAGACATAAGCAGAATAGGGTGCAATATGGTAAACCCCAGAGTCAGGAACCTAGTTCTATCACTAACTAGTGATGTGGCCTAATGCAATTCACCTGATCCCAAGTGTCTCAGCTATCTTATGTCCAACAACAGGGAGGTGGATTGGACAATCTGCAAAGACCAAAACCCTATAATAGATGGTCTCCTGATTAATAATTTTCCTAATGATTCTACTTCTAAATTGTCTTTAAATTATGTATTCTATTTCCACTTCATGGCCCAACCATTGGTCCCATCATTACTTCCCAGGACTATTCCAATGGTTTCCAAACTGAAATCTTCACTGTGGGTCTCTTCCTTAATTCAATTTCTATAATGCATCTTATCTGCAAATTAAGGTTATGTACTGGTAAAAATTCTTGTTTAATAACATTTTCTGGATTCCCTTTTTTGGGCACACAATCAACACTCCTCTGCATGGCATGGAAGGCTAGCCATCATTTGGCCTCAAGGAGTCTCATATCTTGCCAATTCCCTTCATGTTAATCATTTTTTCAAGTATAAGAGAGCACTAATTCACTGTTTCTTAAAACAAATCCTTGTCTATTTTTTGACATGTTTGACTGGACTAAATTTCTTCCGCTTTTTCTGATATTTTCCTCAAAAATCTTCAAGATATAGCTCAAAAGACTCCTCATCTCCAGTCTTCCCTAACTTCTCCTAGGCAACAGACCTTATAATGCCAGTCTGCATAATACATAATACTTTGTATGTTAACACATACTCCCTTGTGGAATTGTGAGTTTATTAAAAAACTTATATTCCATATTAAAAAATATGAAATTTAAGAACATTAAAGGCAAGAATCACATTTTAATAATTTTAAATCCTCAGGAGATAGCACAGTACCTGCCATATATATGGTAGACACATCAATATGTCATAAATCAATGAAAAAGCATAAAAGGAAAGGAGATAAAGAATAACAGGTACAACTTATATTTTGATATTTTACTTTAGATCCTGCATACCCAATTTGATACTTATGTATACATATTTATATGCACATATGTATAAATATATAAACATATATGCAAACTATATAAAATATATTATATATGTTATAAAATATATATTATATATAATATATAAATAATATATACCTTGTTTCACAAGATAGAAATGAACTATATACTTCCTTCTACTTCTGGCATGAAATACTAAAAAAAATTCTAGAATAAAAATTGTAAGGTCTGTCACTCCACTACCACAAAAGCCATGTGAATTGGGCAATCACTTACCCTTTCTGAGTCTCAGAACTGTAGTTGTAAAATAGAGATTAAAAACAATTTTCCTGCATAGCTCACAAAGTTAACATAAAGTTCAAATAAATTAATACGTTTTAAAGCACTTTTATAAACTTTATTATAGTTTCTACAAATGCAAACTATTATAATTTTGCCTTTTTTTAAGAATTTAAATTGTCAAGAACTGTGTGGTAGAGCTAGGGAAAAAGAAAGCTGAGAAAGCTTAGGGATACTTGAATTTCTAGCCTTAACTCTTGGCCAAAAAATGGAAAGTAGTATTTATGATGTGCTGCTTAAAGTATGAATCTCCCCTGGTAACCCCCAAACAGGATTTGTCTACTGATGGTTTTCACCTAGTACTGGGTAGACAACAGGGATGGACTATGTGAGCAGAGGGGCAAAAAAGGACACATCTTGGTAACTAAATCTGGAGACAAAGCATGTCTTTGTCTAAAAACCCTAGGGGTGCTTGTGGATGAATGTCACCTGTACCCCATATGCTTGTTTATGCTTTTTAAACTGCATTAAATTAAAAAAAAAAAGCCTTATGTGAGTATGCTCTACAGAAACTTGTCAGTCCTTTCAAATATTCGAATGTGTAAAACCTTTGAGGAAATCAACAAAAATAATACTAATTTCATTTTCTGAAGGAAGTTTAATAACTATATGTTTATACTATTTTATATACAAATGTTTAGATATATGTCTGCTTATGGACATAATTTTTTTTTAAAGATTTTATTTTTTTGACAGAGAGACATAGTGAGAAAGGGAACACAAGCAGGGGGAGTGGGAGAGGGAGAAAGCAGGCTTCCCGCCGAGCAGGGAGCCTGATGCGGGGCTTCATCCCAGGACTCTGGGATCATGACCCGAGCTGAAGGCAGACGTTTAATGACTGAGCCACCTAGGTGCCCCATGGACATAATTTTATAGAAGTCAAAAATAGTTTCCTTTTTGGAAAAACATATTTGATAAAAAAGAAGAATAACTAAGTACTAACAACTTTAATGTTATAAAACATTTTTTTATAACAAAACATTCCTTTTGCTCCAAAGGAATACCTTTTAAATGCATAATATTTCATTTTCAGGTACGTTTCCCTGTCAAACAATTTAAAATTTCTGGGATTTGATTAGCAGAGAGGAACACAGCTGTGGAGTAAGAGGACCCTAGGTTCATCTAATCCCACAAGCATAACTAGGTAACTATCAAATCATCCTAAATACCCCAGAAATTGACCTGAAGACTGAAATAAGAAACTCCACAACTAAAGGCAGAGAAGAGGCCACATCAAAAAAGGTAGGAAGTGCAGAGATGAAGTTAGGGGAGAAATGGATCACGGGTGCTGCAGAGGGGAAGGGAGTGTGGTCAAGGAGAAGGACAAGAGAAGGGGGAATACACAGGGGAACACACAGGAAGAATATTTCCTCAAAGCCATTGGCTTAGAAAATGAAAGGGGCTGAATTTTGCAGGTTTATGGAACCAGCAGTGCTTGAAGCATTGGAGTTTTAAAGGTTGGCGAGCTTGACTGGGATAGAGCCTAGAGGGCACTGTGCTGCTCCTAGAGAGAAGGAAGGCAAACAACTGGGAGCAGACAGCATGGAAACTGTGATCTGCAGAATGCATGGGGCATACATTGGGGAGATTATTTGCTCTTCTCAGAGTGCATCCCTGACAGGCAGCATTCACTGAGACGCCTCTCTGAAAATACAGGAGTTGGCTGGTGCCATTTCCTTCCCCTACCTCTCCACATAAATACAGAGGCAGCGGGGGAAGTAGCACAGTGTGAATACTGGCTGCCTTAGTTGCTTATACCAAACTCCAACCCCTTGAGCTCTGGTGGACTGCCCTTCTTAGTCAAGCTGGGCTCTGTCTCAGTGTGGTGGGCCCCTAAAAGACCAGCACAGACCTCTGCCCACACCATGTCTCCAGACCAGAGGGTTCTACAGGGCCTCAGTTCTGGTGGAGGCGGTGTCAGGTCTCATTTCACAGGCAGACCAGAGAACACCTCATTAAAACTCACTACATTCAGTAATTGACCAAATACTGCCCACAGGAGGCTAGGAGAGCCTCTGCAGATGACTGGCCTGAAGGACAGAGCAGCCCAAACACAAAAGCAGAGCATACTCAGTACACACTGGAGACACTCCCTGAAGTGCCAGACCCTGGGCACTACATGACTTCTTCTTCATAAGGCCAATACTTTCAGAAGCAGGAGACATAACTGGCTTTTCTAACACATAGAAGAAGGCAGAGATTAGACAAAATGCTAAAATGGAGGAATTTGTTCCCAATGAAAGAAAAGGATAAGACCATGGCCAGATATCTAAGGAAAACAGATGTAAGTAGCATGTCTGACAAAGAATTTAAAGGAACAATAATAAGGATACTTAGTAGGCTTGAGAAAAATAGAAGACATCAGTGAGAAACTTACCACAGAGATAAAAGAGTTAAAAAAGAACCCATCAGAGATGAAGAATAGGATAAACGAGATTGGAAACAGGTGTGATGCAATGAACATCAGGTTGGAAGACACAGAAAAACAAATTGGTGTTCTAGAAGACAAAGTAATGGAAAATAATGAAGCTGAATAAAAGAGAGGAAGAATTCTGTAACATGAGAAAGATTTAGAGAATTCAACAACTCCATCAAATGTTATAACATTTGTATTATAGGAGTCCAAGAAGAAGAGAGGGAAAAGTTGGCAGAAAATTTATTTTAAGAAATAACAGCAGAAAACTTCCCTAATTGAGGGAAGGAAACAGACATCCAGATACAGGAGGCACAGAGAACTCTCATCAAAATCAACAAAAGCAGGCCAACACCAAGACATATTGTAACTAAATTAGCAAAATACAGTGATAAAGGAAAAAACCTTAAAAGCAAAAAGACAAAATAAGTCCTTAGCTTATAAGAGAAAACCCATAAGGCTAGCTGGAGATTTCTCAACAGAAACTTGGCAAACCAGAAGGGAGTGGCATGATATTTAGTGAAAGGGCTGAATGGGCAATATGTGGAGCCAAGAATACTTTATCCAGCAAGGCTATCATACAGAATAGAAGGAGAGATAGATCTTCCCAGACAAATAAAAACTAAAGGAATTCATGACCACTAAACCAGCCCTCCGAGAAATATCAAAGGGGACTCTTAGGAGTGCAAAGGAGAGACCAAAAATGACAAAGCCAAGAAAGGATCAGAGGAAATCATCAGAACAGTGAAAAACAAGTGATAAAATGGCAATAAATACACATCTATCAGTAATCACTGTAAAGGTAAATGGACTAAATGCTCCAATCAAAAGACAGAGGATGTCAAATGGATAAAAAACCAATACCCATTTACGTGTTACCCACAAGAGACTCATTTTAGACATAAAGATAACTGCAGATTGAAAGTGAAGGGGTAGAAAACCAATTATCATGCAAATGGATGTCAAAAGAAAGCCAGAATAGCAATACTTATATCAGATAAACTAGCCTTTAAAACAAACATAAAGGAGCTAATTGATAGTAACACAATAATAGTAGCAGACTCTAATATCCCACTTACATTAATGGATAGATCATCTAAACAGAAAATAAACAATGGCTTTGAATGACACACTGGACCAGATGGACTTAACAGATATTCAGAACATTCCATCCTAAAATACCAGAATACACATTCTTCTCAAGTGCACATGGAACAATCTCCAGAATAGATAGCATATCAGGTCACAAAACAGGGCTCAACAAATACTTGATTGAAATATTTGAAAATTACTTGAAGACTGAAATAATACCATGTATCTTTTCTGACCACAACACTATGAAATGAGAAATAAAACATAAGAAAAAGTCTGGAAGGACCACATACATGGAAGTTAAACAACATGCTAGTAAATAATGAATGGCTCAACCAGAAAATCACAGGAAAAATAAAAAAATACATTGAAACAAATGAAAATGGAAATGCAACGATCCAAAACTTTGAGATGAAGCAAATGTAGTCCTAAGAGGGAAGGAAGTATGTAGCACTACAGGCCCACCTCAAGAAGCAAGAAAAATCTCAAATAAACAACCTAACCTTACACCTAAAGGAGCTAGAAAAAGAACAAATGAAGCCTAAAGTCAGCAGAAGGAAGTAATTAGGATTAAAGCAGAAATACGTGATATAGAAACTGAAAAAACAATAGAATAGATCAATAAACCCAGGAGCTGGTTCTTTGAAAAAAATGAATAAATTGATGAACCTCTAGCCAGACTTACCAAAGAAAAGAGAACCCAAGTAAATAAAATCACGAACGAAAGAGGAGCGTTAACTATTAACACCACAGAAATCCAAACAATTATAAAAGAATATTATAAGAAAGTATATGCCAACAAACTGGACAATGGATAAATTCCTAGAAACATACAAACTACCAAAAACTGAAACAGGAAGAAATAGAAAACTTGAACAGATTGATAACCAGCAAGGCAATTCAATCAGTAATCAAAAACTCCCAACAAACAAAAGCCTAAGACCAGACAGCTTCATAGGGGAATTCTACCAAACATTTAAAGAAGAATTAATACCTATTCTTCTGAAATTGTTCCAAAAAATAGAAAAGGAAGGAAACCTTCCAAATTCATTCTACGAGGCCAGCATTACCCTGCTACCAAACCCAGATAAAGACTCAGTGGAGTCTTTAGTGGATATCTGAGGCCAATATCCCTGATGAACATGGATGCAAGAATTCTCAATATAATACTAGCAAACTGATTGCAACAATACATTTAAAAAATCATTCACCACGATCAAGTGGGACTTACTCCTGTGTGGCAAAAATGGTTCAATATTTGCAGTATCAATCAATGTGATACATCACATCAACAAGATAAAGGATAAGAGCCACATGATCCTTTCAACAGATTCAGAAAAAACATTTGACAAAGGACAACATCCATTCGTGATAAAAACTCTGAATAAAATTGGTTTAGAGGGAAAATACCTCAACATAATAAAAGGCCATCTATGAAAAACCCAAAGCTATTATCATTCTTAATGGGGAAAAACTAAGAGCTTTTCCTCTACGGTTAAGAACAAGACAGAAATTAAAATGTCTTAATTATCAATACATATTTTTTGAGATTTAACATCAAATACAGTGAGTCTATTTTAAGGTAAATCTTTATACATTTTTTTTGTAGTCTCATATCAACAGAGTTCTGGAAATGTTTATATTTCTTTCATACAAGGAAAAATGGTAAGGTTCTGAAAGAAATAAAACCTGGTTTTTACTGATTTTATAGATATTCTAAATTTTTATTAATTTTTTTGTTTCAAGTTTTTACTTAAATTCAGTTAACATATAGTGTAATATTACTTTTAGCAAGTAGTAGAATTTAGTGATTCATCACTTACATATCATACCCAGTGGTCATCACAAATGCCTACCTCCTCTCTAGCAATAGTGTTTGTTCTCTGTAATTAAGAATCTGTTTTATGGTTCGCTCTCTCTTTTTTTTTTCTCCCCTATGTTCATCTGTTTTGTTTTTTAAACTCCACAGTAGTGAAATCATATGGTATTTGTCTTTGACTTATTTCCCTCAGCATAATACATTCTAGTTCCATTCACGTCGTTGCAAATGACAAGAGTTTCATTCTTTTTCATGGCTGAATGGCTGAATAATATTCCTCTGTGTGTGTGTGTGTGTGTGTGTGTGTGTGTACCACGACTTCTTTATTCATCAGTTGACAGACTCATTGGGCTCTTTCCATAATTTGGCTACTGTTGAATATTCTGAATATTTTTTTATTTTAAAGATTTATTTATTTGAGAGAGAGAGCACAGAGGGAGAGTGAGAAGGAAAAGCAGACTCCCCACTGAGCAGAGAGCCTAGTGCAGGGCTCAATTCCAGGACCCTGAGATCATGACCGGAGCCGAAGCTAGACACTTAACTGACTGAGCCACCCGGGCAACCCAAATATTCAAATTTTTAAATGTAAAAGAAAAATGCATATATCAGGTACTTTAATAAGTACTTCTATAATTATCTGGAATAAATAAACCAACCATTTGTGCTTAAAAACTTGAGAAAATCCCCAAACATAATTTTAGACAAAGTTCTGAATTTTTGAGATCACTTCTGTTTTTAGGAAACTGAAATAAGAAGCACAAGTTCTCCTATTTTATTTTTTAATTTATTATTTATTTATTTTTGGAAAGTTTTAATTTTCTCTCCTTTCAATTTTTAGTTGTAGTCTATTCAAAAGACAGAAGCTTACCGAGAAACTCTAAAAACGATGGACAATAATTCATGTCCTGAGGTATCAAAATTTTAAAAGAGGTTCCACAGTCTAAAAATAGTTCATTTGTGTATAATTTTTACATAATTTAGTTCAAAATTATACATAATTTAGATCAAAATGCTAAATTCTATGTTAGAATATAATTTTCTGTCATACTAGTAGTTCTCTATTCTTTCTGTGTATGAAAGTGAGCTTTTTGCAACCATATGTGCATAGTCTCTATCTCAGTCTTATTTCAGAATGTTGGGGGCAGGGGGAGGGAGGGTGGTATCTGGCATCTCACCTTTTTCAGAATCACTATAGTTGATTCTACAGCCACTATCTTAGATTTTACATAATAACTACACAATCAACGTGTTTATCTTTGTAAAAATATTGTAAACAATACTTACAAATATAGTTTTAGAGTGTTACAACTTTAAATGCCACTGATAATCTGGAGAATATATTAATTTTCTGTTATTATATAGGTTTATGCAATGGACATGTTCAAAAATTTTTACCACACACCTGTCATGTATCAGACTCAAAAGATGTTTTGCAAAGTGGTACACAGCACACAAAGATAGGTGAGATACAGTTAACTTTTTTTTTTTTTTTTTTTTTTAAGATTTTATTTATTTATTCGACACAGAGAGAGAGACCACAAGTAGGCAGAGAGGCAAGCAGAGAGAGAGGAGAGAGGAGGAAGCAGGCTCCCTGCCGAGCAGAGAGCCCGACGTGGGCCTCGATCCCAGGACCCTGGGATCATGACCTGAGCCGAAGGCAGGGGCCCCAACCCACTGAGCCACCCAGGCGCCCGAGATACAGTTAACTTTAGAAGGGTCACAAAGCACACTTCTTCAAGCACTACCAAAGATAAAAAGAAAGTATTATGATTCAGAGTAGGTAGTATATTTACATTTAGTTCAGAAAATATTGAAGCAGGAGGTATTTAAAATGAGAATTGGCTGAGAAATGGTGAATCTCATAAGCAGAGACAAAGAGAAAGCTTCAGGAAGGAACAAGTACAAGCATGAGGGTAGGAAAGTGCAGGACTTGCTTAGAGAAGATGGGATATAAGACTGGAAAGGTGATGGGAGGTTACAATGTGGCTCAATTAACGAGTTAGGTGATCTGTATTAATTTAAATGCAATGGGGGACTTGCTCAAAAAATGGGATCAGAGCTGTACTTTAGGAATTTAAATCTGGCATTTGTACATCAAAAACTAATAATATACTACTATATGCTGGCTAACTGAATATTATAAAAGGAAAGGAAAGGAAAGAAAGAAAAGAAAGAGAAAAGAAAGAAAAGAAAAGAAAAGAAAAAGAAAGAAAGAAAGAAAGAAAGAAAGAAAGAAAGAAAGAAAGAAAGAAAGAAAGAAAAAGAAAGAAAGAAAGGAGAGAAAAAATAAATCTGGCATTTATGAAAAAGGATGGACTAGAATGATGGTTCTGTCTCTTTCTTTGATCAATAGATCATAATAAATGAGCCAGAGGCAGGAAAGATCTAAACTAGAGTGATGGCAACAATAAGTAAGCAGTTCCACTGGGTAAGATGGCATAGATTTTATTAAGATAGAATCTAAGAGATTCCATCCATTCATTCTTTGAACAAATATTTATTGAATGCCTATAACATGCCAAACACTGTGAATACAGTCAGGACATGTTTAGCTTCAAGTGTTGGTGATGCATTCAGTTTTCTTTTCTAAACTGTATTTCTGGAGCCCTAGATTCATTTCATTAAGCACCTAATGTAAACTGTACTAAGTAGTATTGCCAGCATTTGTGATGCAGTAGTAAGCAAGGGAGATAAAGCCCTTGTCCTCATGAAGTTTACATTGTAGTAGAGGGAGATAGACAATATATATGTAAAAAAATAAATGAAGTAATTTCAGAAAGTGATAATGCTATGAAGCACATGGTATAGAACAACAAGAGAAAGACATGGATCATCAGAGACAGCCTGTCTAAGCAAGGATATTTGAGCTAAGGTCTAAAGGACAATGGGGTCAACTTTGGGAAATCTATGGAGAGTTATAAGGCAGAGAGAATTAACAATAAATGCAAATAGTGTAAGAAAGGTACTTTAAGAAGTTGCAATTACCTGCAATATACTACAGAAAAAAAAGTAGAAGAAATCAGAGAGGAAGGCAGAGAGGTCAGATCATGTAAGTACCTTTGGACATAGTAAGAAATTTGCAATTTGTTCCAATTGCAATGAAAATCCACTGAGTGTTAAAACAGGTGAGTGATGTGATTTGTTTTATGCTTTGAGGAGACTACTTGGGCTGGTGTATAGTGAATAATTTACAGTGGGATAAGAGTGAAAGCAGAGAGACCAGATAGAAGACAAATACAAGCAAGATGGTGATGGCTTGGGATAAAGGTGAGAGTGGTAATGATTGGATTTGTGGTAATCTGGATATAGAGCCAACAAGATTTGAATGGGGGGTGGTAAAGCAAAAGAGAAGTATCAAGCAAAATTCCTAGGTTTGATGATGGTATTAATTACAAGATAGGGAAGATTTACACTCCTTATCTCAATCATAGCAGTTCCACTTTTATCAATTTTATATATTGGGGTTCTATGTATAAGATTTTTAAAAGGATTCTGCTGCTAAAAACAAAACAAGTCTGAAAACCCTTGCTCTACCAATTCAAGTACAGAGCTACACAAAGTGATCATTGCCAAAGGCACATATCTGGGAAACAGTATTATTGAGATTTAAGTTTAAGTTGGGTGGATAAATGTGATGATCTAAGGAGGGGGGGCAAAGTATATAATATAGCTAGAAATTTAAGAAATGTCTACTTTCAGTAGGTAGACTAAAGAAGTAGAAAAAGCTAAGAAAGAAAGAAAAAAAATGGCCACAAAGGTCAGTGAGGAAATCAGGACACAAACACAAAAGACAGTAGAGAAATGTTCGAGAAGAACAGAAAAATCATCAGTCAAGGAGAATGGAAGATTTTGTTTTCAGGCAAAAAAGGTAAAAGGTACCAGTATACTTGAGGAAAAGGTTAGAGCCATGGGACTAAATCCAAGATGAAAGAAATTCCAAGGAGTGACTACTGTAGATACAGATTCTTCTTCTAGCCAATTTCAAAAAAAGGAAAGGAGCAAATAGTAATCTGAAGAAACATCAGGTGACATCTATATACTGGAGGTCTTGGAAGAACCCCAGAGAAGAGAGACTAAGAGAGACTGCTTTGTATATATTATACAAGCCTACTAACATAGATTGGATATCAAAGTAGAATGGAGGAGAGCATAGATAGTAAAAGTATAGTACATTGCAAAACTTCAGAGAAGCTCATTTTATTTCTATTACAAAGATGAAGAAACTAAAGTTCATTCAGTTAAGCAACTTGCCCAAGTCAATAGAAAATAAAAAATAAGAATACAAATGTAGAGCTGTTTGACTTCAAAGCCTATGCTCTTTAAACTTCACACCACCCAGAAGCACATTCTTAGTTTAGGTGTGCAAATGTGGAGTATTAGCAAAATATAAAATACCAATAAGATACATAGTTTGAAGTAAAACAGTAATCCCCTATTAGAGGTAAAAGTTCCAAACAATGAAGTTATGAGTTTGTTTCTACTCTTGACAGTATGTTCTAGAAGTAAGTCTAATATTCTTTATGCCCCTTAAAGAGGAAAAGAAAAACATTTTTGAGTAGGGGTGACTGTAAGTAACCCCCACTTTATTTTAGAGGGGGCTGGGGTACAGGCAGAGGGAGACAGCAGGCTTAAGCAGGCTTTACACCCAGCGCAGAGCCCAACTTGGGTCTCGATCTCACAACCTTGAGATCATGACCTGAACTGAAACTGAGTTGGACAGTTAACTAACTGAGTCACCCAGGCACCCCTGTAAGTAACTTGTCCTCACAAAGTTTACATTGAAGTAAAACAGTATGATGGGATAGGGAAATGCCAACAAAGCCCTTTTCTTAATAGATGCTTTCTGTGCTCAGAAAACTAGCTGCCAACACATAAGCAACTGTCGGGCAATTTTTATGACTAAGCACAACTGCGCAGGGCCATTTCTCACGTGGGATAGTTTCCAAGAAACACTATGAATCAAAAGTGGTGATCCATGAATTCCAGATTTCCATAGCATTTTTATAATAGATGACACAATATTTTTCAAATTTGAACATGAAACATCTGAGAAAAATCTGTTATCTCAGCTAAAATAAAACTATTACATGGCAGAGGTACATATGTATATTTCTAAAATATACTGGCACATTTTTGAAGAAAAAAGTATGTATCTGTAAAAAAATTGATGAACACAATGAATATACATAGTGATTTATGTAACAAACTGTTGCACTAAACACAATAAAATTATATCAAAAATTACATTCCTATCCCATCAACTCTTATGCTCTTCAATAAAATCATTTAGTTATAAAGCATTTTACCGTCACATTTTAAAGATTTCCTGGATTTTATGTCATATTTAAATAGAACACTAAAAATAAAAAAAAATACTTAAACGTGTCTATCATGCATATAAACTTAGAGATGATTAGCAATAAAAACAGATTTAAAAGTCAATATAGTTTAAAGCTTGGATCCATAATGGGAAATACTGAAAAATCTCTTAATTTATCTGCAAAGCTACCATTAGTTATATTAAAATTTTTTTTCCAGGTGTGCTTTGAAATCAAACTACTAAGTAGACGTACATTACTCCACAACTGAAGAATTTAACATATAATTTTCTAAATAATTACAGTCCAAGAAAACAGTTGTGCCCCCAAAAGACCAAGGGTGAGGTACACTAATGAAAAACCCCCATAAATTTAGTTTTGCCCTCCCAATGAGATGCAATTTAATTAATTGACTTAATGACTCAAAAATATTTTTCGAGCACTTGTCATGTGTCTAGCACTGTGTGATGGCAAGATAAAATTGGCTAAATGAGGAACTTATAAACTAGCAAAGAGATCAATTTGTAAAGAATTATATACACTACAGTGTTACAAATGCTGTGACAGATGTATGTGCTGTCTATAGCTGAAGCACAAATGTAGGCATGCTTGGTTCCTACGCAAGGAGGAAGAAACTGTAAAGATCCAGAAAAAGATTTCTAGAAAATGTGACACTTGAGCTGAACCTTGAAAGTTGAGAGGACATTTATCAGCGAAGGACATTTCAGGCAGACTGAACAATGTGAGCAAAAGTAGGGAGTTATGAAATAGCATAGTTTGTCTGGGAAACCGAAAATAGTTCAGGAAATTAAGGTGAGGACTGACAAAATATAGAGTTAAGTCCCCAGGGGTCAAGTCACATAAGGCTTTAATGTCATTCTGAGAAATTTAAATGAAATCTTACAGGCATTTAGTAGCCATCAAAGACAGATATGATTAGAACTATGAAAAGACTATGAAAAAAGAAGATGGGGAGGGCTAAATTAATTTGGAGGTTACTGCAGCATTGATGGACTGAGCAAAACAGTAACGATATAGTGATTAAAAAAAGTGGAGGATCTGAGAGACATTTAGAGAGCAGAGCTGGGACAGCAAAGGATTTTGGATTCCTCCTGCTTTCCTGAAGCAGGAACTGGGTGGTGTCATTCACAAATACAGAAAGATTCAGGAGCTATGGTAAGAAGCTCAGTTTAGTACCTCTGACCTATGTGAGTGGAAATAACGAAAAGGACCTCAAGCTAGAAAAACTGAATGGGATCTCATCTTTAGAAACTGTTGAATCCACAAAAGATGTGCAAAATGAGTCCAATTAAAACAATTTTGAGGCTGTATCATACAGAATCTTATTAAGGACTGTTTCTATACTCTGAGCACATATGTATATGTTTAAGTTTTCAATAAATATAAAATAAGGTGATTGACAACTTACAGATTCTTTATATGAAGATAATACCTGTATCTGCTAATGAGATCATTGCTTAGTGGCTGAAATTTTTTTAAATAAATATTCTGATGATGCCAATCTGATGAAAGGTTAATATGGATCCCTATGCAAGTGCTTTAGTCAATCTTTACAGTTAACATCCTTTTACAAGTTATTCCTGAGGGGTGCCTGCGTGGCTCAGTTGGTCAAGTGGCTGGCTCTTGATTTCAGGTCAGGTCATGATCTCAGGGTCCTGGGATAGAGCCCAGCATTGGGCTCCATACTTAGTGGAAAGTCTGCTTCTCTCTTTCTCCTGCTCTGTTCCCTCTGCTCCTACCCTGCTCATGGCTTAGCTGGTTGAGCTTCTGACTCTTGGTTTTGGCTCAGGTCATGATCTCAGGATTTCAAGGTCGAGCCCCATGTTGGGCTCTGCCCTCAGTGCAGAGTCTGCTTGAGATTCTTTCGATCTCCCTTTTGCTCCACCTCCCCTAACTCCTTCCCCAGCTCACGCTCACTTGCTCTCTAAAATTAAAGAAATATTTATAAGGCATACGTACAATCTGAGCACATGACTTGAAAAATAATCATTTCTATAAGTCAGCTAAATATACATTATAAACAAATATATATGACAAAAAAAAGCACTGAAAGGGAAATAGCATAAAATCTCATCTTAAAGTGCATAAATGCTGAGTATATCCATAAGAAAAGAGTAAAAATCTGGTGTAATGAATTGAGAGAAGTCTTGGAGAAGGCAGATTTTAACCAGATTTTGAAAGTTATAAGTTTTCTGAGAAACAGAATAATGATCAAAGGCAAAAGGAAGAAACCAAAAGTTTTTCCATGAGAAACAGTAAAATGACTATTTTGAGCAGTTTATACATAACTGAAGGTTCTTAGAAGAGACTAGGCTGAAGAGTTTTATCTGCTATGACAGAGTATCACTAGAAACTCCTGCAAAGGAAAATAATAAAAGCTTTCATAGTAAGTTCCTATGATTCTAATTTTTTTTGCACTATAAAACCAAACAGCAAATGAAACTGTTTTCAGTATAAGTACAAACTTAAACAAATCTAGCATTTAAAGAGTTTTCAATTTAGTTATTCTTGGCATAGTTTTAGGGGCATCTCAAAAACCTAAATTCTGGTAATGTCAATATGCCCCATCATTCAGAATCTGTCAAGCTTGAAAGAAATACCCTCTTCTCTAAAAGAAGCATCTGCTTATCCTTATGTTTCTCCAAATCTGTGGCAGGAAAAGCAAGCATAGTTTTATGTATACAACCATGAACTGCTTAATGTTAAGCTATGGAATATTGTCAGTAAATATTATGGCAAAATTGCTCATGGAAAATTAAATACTTAAAACCTTTTAGGCTTTAGAAAACCACAACTAGCTTTACTGATATCTAACCTTAATTTAAATTCTTTAGGCCCAAAGGTCCAAAAACCACATGAAACTTCCATGTACATGTCAAAAGTCAATGTAAGCACTCATGATCCTTTAATAATTAATTCTCATTCTTGACTTTCTTAACTGCTGTGAATACTGTCAGAAAGCCAGGTTTAGAAACTCACCAGATAAGCAATTACAAGATTTAAGTTCTAATTCCATGAATTTGTTGTCCAACCCTGGACAAGACAATTTCTGAACCTTTGGTTCAGTTTGGTTTCTTCTATAAAAGCGGAAGTTAAACTAAGATGATCATTAAGACAGCTTTAGCAATAAAATTCTGAAATTCTTTCCCTGTCCTTTAGCCCGATATTACCAAGTTCCACCCATTTTTCCTATATGGAATCTTTTATACGCATTTTAAGTTTCTATTTCTATTGTCCTATGACTGCAGGTCTTTATGAATCAATTTCCTTATTCATCTTCCTTCCAGAATCTCCACAACCTGATTTATCCTACATAAACCATAAGTGATATTCTTTTTTCTTCCACTCTTTCTGAACCTTGAGTGCAGAGTGGAGTTAATCACACCACTCTTTCCATGACCCATTATCACTATTAGCTGTGAAAGACTGCTCTCATATGCTTCTTTTACTTTCCTGTTGATTCCCAATCCATCTCTCATTCCCCTTCGGTTTGTAGGTTCACGTGAAAATGTGATATATGGGGTGCCTGGGTGGCTCAGTGGGTTAAAGCCTCTGCCTTCAGCTCAGGTCATGATCTCAGGGTCCTGGGATCGAGCCTCAGGTCGGGCTGCCTGCTCAGCAGGGAGCCTGCTTCCTCCTCTCTCTCTGCCTGAGTCTCTGCCTACTTGTAATCTCTCTCTCTGTCAAATAAATAAATAAAATCTTAAAAAAAAAGAAAATGTGATATATTCTTGGACATACACATATACTGGTAAAATATATACTGTTATCTGCATGCATTTTTAAAAAAGATTTTATTTATTTAATTGACAGAGAGAGATCACAAGTAGGCAGAGAGAGGAGGAAGCAGACTCCCTGACAAGCAGAGAGCCTGATGCGGGACTCGATCCCAGGACCTTGAGATCATGACCTGAGACGAAGGCAGAGGCTTAACCCACTGAGCCACCCAGGCGCCCTCTGCATGCATTTTTTTTTAAAAGATTTATTTATTTAACAGAGGGAGAAAGAGCATAAGCAGGGGGAATGGTAGAGGGAGAGGGAGAAGCAGGTTCCCTGCTCAATTTGGGGCTTGATCCCAGGACCCTGGGATCATGACCTGAGCCAAAGGCAGACACTTAACCAACTCAGCCACCCAGGTACTCCTGTATGCATGTATTTTTATGCTATAGATCCATACCACTTTTTACTTTAATATAAATCTTGTTTTTTAGATCTATCTATATTGCTATAACTATACGTTTACATGTAAATACATGTTTTGAAATGATCCACAGAATTCCACAGGATGCAAATACCACATTTTACCTATCCATTTCCTCAATGACAGACACTTAGGCTGTCTCCAATGCCCTACTTCTACAAATACAGACAATCACTAACTTGAAGTTAGGGTAGATCAGTACTAGTAATTTTTAAACTTTATTCTTTTATAATATATACACACATACAATATATGTACATTTTATTTTACTGTATACCCTGATATGTATATAACTAAAAAAGTATATATCTATAACCAATATACACTACACTGTTTAAAATATTTAAAATGTATATAAGTTGTATCATACTGTATTGTAATTTCCTTTTGTACCTTGTTATTACACTCCACATATTTCTGAGACTGATAATTGGTATCACAATTATCACATTATTTCAGTATCAGTATTTAGAAATAGTATCACATTACTTTAACTTGCATTTTCCTGATTGCTATGACTTTTGAAATGTTCATATACTTTGCCCAATTCTCTATGGACTTTTACTTATTATTATTGATGTTTAATTAATGTATCCTCAACACTAATGCACCGTTAATTATATGCACTGCAAATGTCTTCTCACAGACTAAGAGTTGCTTTTTCATTTGACATACTGATTTTTTAATAGAAGTTTTACATTTTAACATATTTAAAAATATCAATCTTTCCCTTTTTAGCCTGCATTTAAATTTTTTTTTAAAGATTTTATTTATTTATTTGACACAGAGAGAGAGATCAGATCACAAGTAGGCAGAGAGGCAGAGAGAGAGAGAGGAGGAAGCAGGCTCCCTGCTGAGCAGAGAGCCCGATGCGGTCCTCAATCCCAGGAAATGACCTGAGCAGAAAGCAGAGGCTTTAACCCACTGAGCCACCCAGGCGTCCCTGCATTTAAATTTTGATTAAAAAACACTTCCTACATAGAGTTCTGTGTTCATTCCTCAGTTGCTTATGGAAAAGAAAACCATAAGGTCATCTTTGATGACTTAATCTCTCTGTTACCTCCATCCAATCAGTAAATCCTCTTGAATCTATCATATAAAACATTTAAAAAAATACCCACAAACTGACATTTTAGCCATCTCCCACTGTCACCACTACAGTCCTACTCAACATGATTTTTTGCCTGTGTTACTGCAATAGCTTCCTCACTGGTCTCCTTGCTTTCATTTTTCCCTCATTACAGTCTATTTACAATATGGCAGTCAGAATGATTAATCAAATAAAATATAAGTCAGATCATGTCAATCTTCTATCAAAAACCGTTCCTAAAAAACAAACAAAAACCATTTCTATTTCACCACACCAAAAAACCAAAGTCCTCACAATAGTCTATAAGGCCCCATATGACCTTGTCTTCCACTCTCCATAACATTTCTGACTTCATCTCTTGCTGCTTTCCTCGTTTACTCTGTTCCAGTCTACTCTGTATACTAGTAAAAGAGAGTATAAAAAATGGCCCCAAATTCTTCCCACTCTACATCCACATCTTTGTAACATGATGTTGAAAATATTCCCATCAAGAGGGTTATCTATTTCTCTATCCTTTGGATTTGGGTTGTCCTGGTGACTTTCTTAGGCATGAGTAATTAACAAATATGACTCAAGAGAGGCTTGAAATGTATTTGTACATTGGGATTTGCTCTCTTACTATCTTTGGGAATCCTGCCATGACCAAGCGAAGAAGTAAGACTTTCCTTGATGTCCTGGTGGAGAAACTGCCGATTGCCAGAGAGGTTTATCATCCACTGCCAACTATTGCACTGTTAGCAGACCAACCATCTGACTAGAGACACATAGGCAAGTCCAGCAGATACAGCGCAGTAAGCCCAGACCAGAAAACTGCTCTATTGTCCCCCATGTCATAAACTAAATGGATTATTGTTTTGAGTCATAAAGTATTGGAATGGTTTGCTACTCAGCAATAGATCACAAAGACATCCAGCTTCCTTGCTGTTCCCTAGGGACATTTCCAACTATGCAATGGCAAGTTCTATACTTTGAACACTCTTTCCCTCAATTGTATGGATAATCTGTTTGCATCTGTCAAGTCTTTGTTCAAATCTCAACTGCTCAGTGAGATTTATTCTGAATACTCTATTTAAAATTGCAACCCCACCTCTAACCCCCCCCTGCCCCCGGCCATAGTAGTAGTATCTTTTTTATTTACAGTAGGTCCCTGGGACCACATCTGAGTTTATGCTAATGAAGTGACTCAAGTTAGGGCCCTAGATAGTTTCAGAATGGGAGCTGGGCCATACTGGAAAGAGCAACCTTGTAATTAGAGAGTTGGGGCTTTGAATCATATGATATAGGTCCAAATTCCTGACCTCCAAGGAGGGGAGGGAGACTGGAGACTGAGTTCAATCAAGTGGCCAATGAGTCAATCAGTCATAATACTTAAATTTCAGAAGTATAGTCTGTTTTTTTCTATGATACAGTCATTTCAGAACTATCATTAAAAAGTAAATTTATTTACATTTAATATAAGTCATATGCAAATAATAAAAACCTAATAAAACTTCTGGACACCAAGGCTTAGGTGAGCTTCCTAGTTCACGAACATAGTGATGTGCCAGAAGGGTGTTGCTCCCTGGTCCCATGGACAGAGGACACGGAAGCTCAAATTTTGAGACCCTTCTAGATCTCACCCTGTGGGTCTCTTCTTTTGGCTGGTTCTGATCCATGACCTTTATAATAAAACTAATCATAAGTATAAGTGCTTTCCTGAGTTTCCTGAGCCATTCTAGAGAATTACTGGGCCTGGGTGGTTATTTGGAACATTTACATTTATAGCCAATTGGTCAGATGTGTGGGTGGCCTGAGGATCCCTGAACTTGTATCTTAGTGAGAGTAGTCTTGTTGGGAATTATGCTATTAACTTGTGGAGTCTGGACTAACTATGGTTAGTGCCAGAATTGTACTTCAACTTGTTATACTTTTATACTATCTAGAGTTTTCTATAATGGACTTATATTACTTTTATAATTAAAAAAAAAACCACTTCCATCTTGAAAAAAAGAAAATCCTGCAATTAAAGAAACCATTACTATTTTAAACTGTAAAATTAATAACATTTAAAGAAATAAGCAGGACCAAACAGGAGCCCACAAGTAGGAATGTTTAGGGGAAAAGAAAGTAAATTTATTTAAATTAAAAAAAAAGTTGTGAAGGCAATTAAATATAAAAAGTGGTGCATAAAATTTTGTAAAATATATTCTTTATTAAAAAATCAAAATATTTTGTGGGGCAAAATACATGATGGTATAAAAATAAATAGTAAGGTTCATTTAACAAACAGAAACTTACATTTTTTTTTTAAGATTTTATTCATTTATTTCACAGAGGGAGAGAGATCACAAGGAGGCAGAGAGGCAGGCAGAGAGAGAGGGGGAAGCAGGTTCCCCGCTGAGCAGAGAGCCCGATGCGGGCCTCGATCCCAGGACCCTGAGATCATGACCTGAGCCGAAAGCAGAGGCATTAACCCACTGAGCCACCCAGGCGCCCAGAAACTTACATTTTTTATAAAATGTTAATTTATATTACAATTTAAAGATATTTCTAAATGACTCCATCATAGAGCAAAACTCTATTATGACTATACTTGTGAATTTTAATATTATGAATAAGGGGAACAAAAGTGAGAAAGTTTTTCCTGTGAAGTCTATTTATATAGTGATTATTAAACCACTGGGCCACAATACATGCTCATGGAAAAATTATGGCATCATCACTTATTCTGAAGAAAAATTATTAATAAAATAACAAAATTCATTTTTGAAAATACCTAAGTTGTTTTCGGAGTCGCTCAATTTCCACATTTTGTTCAGTTACTGCTTTCAGAAAGTGCTGGTTAGTCTGCCACAAGAAAAAAATTAGAAACATTCAGTATTAGAACATTTAAAACTACATCTTTAAAGATTAACTGTAGAGCATATAAGTAGAAAAAAACGAAGTCATGATAATGAATAGAGTTTCTAACGGTAAAATATAACCTTGGCAATCTTTCCTTGCCTTTACTTTACTATTTTAGTGGACACCTGCCTTCACTTCAAACTACCTACATCTGCTTTTTGATGTCTTATGGTTTTCTTTGGCCATTTAAACCTCCTTTGTTTACCTAATTGCGCAGAAGATGACAGGTGCTGTAGAATTCATGTCCCTAGCCTGTTTTGGAAGAGCCGTATAACAATGACTGAAGAGAACAGGTATATAAATATACCAAACTCCTCCTGTGCCCCATGGTGGAGTAGGTCAGAGCCTGTTCTACACTGGCTTCCAGAGTCCACTGGTAGGATTACATTTCAGTTACCCAGGGGCGCCTGGGTGACTCAGTGGGTTAAAGCCTCTGCCTTTAAAAAAAAAAAAAAAAAGCCTCTGCCTTTGGCTCAGGTCATGATCTCAGGGTCCTGGGATCGAGCCCCACATCCGGCTCTCTGCTTAGCAGGGAGCCTGCTTCCTCTTTGCTCGTTGCCTGACTCTCTGCCTACTTGTAATCTCTCTGTCAAATGAATAAATAAATATTTAAAAAAAATTTCAGTTACCCAAGGTATTAATTTGCATGATTGTTAGAAACCCTTTGGCTGCCTTCTTTTCTCTTCCCAGTCTCACTTCCCCATTCCCCTACTGGTGCTCCCTGGTATTGTCTCCTAAATAAATGACATGCTTAAGAATCATTTTCTCAGGGTTAGCCTGAGAAGAAACCTAAAGAAAGATATGAAGCAGTCTTCCAAGTGTAGAAAAAAATTTTAAGGGAATTGATTTTCTTCTCTAAGTGATGATTTTATCATGAAGGCACAAATTCCTTATCCTTATAATCTTTATCTATATGCCTTACGGGCAAAGTCATATAGACTATTGTTACCTCCTAATTGACGTCTTGATTTCAGTTTTTTCCCATCCCAACAGATCATACACACATCTCTCCAACTGCCTCTCCTGAAAGGAGTTTTCATTGTGCTCCTCTCATACTCTACACAATCTTATTGACTTCATATTTTTAATACACCATTTTATTTCCCTCTGGAATTGGAATTTCATTCTGCCATCACCCATTCACTTTAAGACAGAAATAACTGTTTCCTTTCTGCACTTTGATAAAACTTTATATACACTTTTACAATGCACATACAATTTACAATTACATTATATTCAAACACTAAATTTAAAGTTCACAGCTACAATATGAGTCATTTTTTGAAGGCTACTTTCTCCTAGAATTCCCATTGACTGGCACATGATTAATACATTCTAAGTACTTATACCTTTAAGGAATAAATGAATGAATGCCTCCACTGAAACATGAAAGAGAGCCTGAAGACTGAATCTTTATCTTTATTTTGGGAAATAGACTACTGCAGACCATAATTTAGTGTTCAATTCACAGACCACAATTTAAGAGACCAACTATCACATTCAGGGAAAAAAGGCCAGAATAATGAGAGGTAAGTAAATTATACCATACCAGAATAGTTGAAAAAAAAATTGGATGCAATATTGGGCATGAATCAGTAAAGATATAATGGTTACATTCAAACAAACTGAAGGATTGATTTGAAGAAGTGAGGTTGTTCTGTTAATCCAAAGACAAAACCATATTATCAATGGGAGGAAATTTAACAGGATTTTAGCTTTCTTCTCTCTCTTTTTTTAAAGATTTTATTTATTTGAGAGAGAGAGAGAGAGAATATGAGTGGGGGGGGCAGGGGCAGAGGGAGAAGCAGACTCCCTGCTGAGCAGAAAGCCTGATGCAGGGCTATGTCCCAGGACCCTGAAATCATGACCTAAGCCAAAGGCAGATGATTAACCGACTGAGCCACTCAGGTGTCCCAGAGTTTAGCTTTCTAATAATCAGAATTCAAAGTAACAGACCCTTTGAGGAAGTGATAAATCTCTTACAGGGAATAGTTAAAGCAGAGGCTAGATGATCATCTAACTGAAAAGCATTTAATAAAAGGATGCCTATATCATTTGAGGAAATAAATGACCTTTAATATTGTTTCAAATTCTCCTGTGAAACTATCTCAATGACTTCAGTCCAAACTGATTCACAACTCTGAATTCTTCTATGTAATGTACCGCTAACATTTTATTATATATACTGTCTTGGCACTAACATAATTAATGCTTGTGTTTTTTACCATTTGGGAGCACCTTAAAGTTAAGTAATGTAGAGTAATTAGGAGAAGTATAAATTGGAATTGTGAATTTTAAAAAGCTAGTGCTGGGAACTAACTTGTTAGCAAGCTTAGCAGAGCTCAACAACTGCATCTGAATATGGTGTTCTCTGCTTGTCATTATGAAGAAAATTATACACTATATTAATATTCTAGAATTTGGAGATTCATCAGGGAAGCATCCCTTTCAATCATCAATCATGATTATTTCATGTTATCCCTGTTTTACCAAGTAGGACAGGAGTCTGTGGATAGATGCACATTTCTCTTGCAACTAGAGAATCTTTAACAGTGAAAGGAAATTAATATGCAATTAGAAAATATTTTTGAGTAATTTTATAGATGAACAAATCTCAAAAAAGAATATGATTTCAGTAAAGAAAATCTATAGGAAATGTGAACTCCCACTGTATCTAGTCATAGTAAATAAACTTGTACTTTCATGTACCATTCACATTAGGGGATTCTACCTTCTGTATGTTACAAATATGCATTGGTCATGAAGGATATTTACTTCTTGTGTACTTGTCAAATGACTGTACACTTATAGAGACCTATTCACTTACTCAGCTTATTCATGGAATCAGAAAACATTTTAATGAATACTTTTCTTCAAGTTTGATTTTGACTCAAACGTGCTCCTTTGACTATTCTCTGAATGCTCTTTGAGATGCACAAGATCTTTACAATCACTTAACTATGACCCCTCTCATTTAGCAGTCTTGTTTGATACCCAGTAAGTACATTAAAAAAATGCTTAAATTTTAAAATTTCTCTTACCATATTCCTTTATTTTAACAACCAGGGTAGTCTCTTTTTTGTTCTTTGTAACATGACTCTTTCAGCCACCTTGTCATTTCTTTATCACTTTTATTGTACCCATTATTTCCCATTAGTTTTGGCTAAAATCTATGAATTCTTGTGCTTTAGAAATCTTTAACTTATTTTCTATGAATACTCAAATATTCATTTCCCATGACTTTCGTCAGAATGATTTGGGGTCGGGGATGCCTGGGTGGCTCAGTCAGTTAAGCGGCTGCCTTTGGCTCAGGTCATGATCCCAGGGTCCTGGGATTGAGTCCCACATCGGGCTCCTTGCTAAGTGGGGAGCCTGCTTCTCTCTCTGCCTCTACCTGCCACTCTGCCTGCCAGCTTGTGCTCTCTCCCTCTCTCTGACAAATAAAAAAAATCTAAAAAAAAAAAAAAAAAAAGAATGATTTGGGGTTGCTTATAACAAAACCGGGGTTCTGTGGTATAAGATACCAAAGGACTATATAATCCCTGCAATTATAAGAGATATACTGAAAGAATTAATAATTGTGATATGAGGTTAAACTATTAACTTCATGTAGAAATATGATTTCTTAATTATGGATATCAGTCATTTTGTTCTGGAGCACTTTAATACTATTTAAAATGTCTAAGAAGTATATTATCAAAAATTTTAAGTGATTAGAAGTAACAGAAGTGAAATAAGGTGAAATTTATTTAATAATTTTTTACATGGTTGAAGGAGAAAATTTTGAAAAGTAGAAAAAAAATCAGATAACTTACTTTTGATGGCACAACTCCACTGTTAAACAAAGACATTTTCATTAGGTACTAATAAGAATTAGCAGAGGTACTAAGCAAAATGAAGAAAGGAAAGAGAGGAATTACCTGGGATGTCACAATTGTATTACTCAACAATGAGGTAAAATAAAATTCCAAAAAGAAAGGAAAAGAAAAGGAGAGAAAAGAAGAGAAAGAGAAAAGAAAAGAAAAAGAAAAGTGAGAGGAGAAGAAAGGTAAAGAGCAGAACTAGGAAGGCTAATTATTACATTTCTTCTAGGAAAAAAGGGAAATTTAGATGTATCAATTAATACTGGTGTCCAATCAACTAACAAATGATTCTTAATATCCTATTATTTTTAAGAAACTGGGCTATTCATTTAATGGTTCCACAGTTCTTATTATATACTAAATGCTAAATGCATTTAGCATTTATGTACTAAATGCTAAATGCATTAGCATGCTAAATGAAATACTAGGAATAAAGCATAAGTCCTACTATTGAGAAGCTCATAGTAGGACTTGGTCCTAGCTCATAGTAGGCTTGGTCCCTACCAAGGACCCTAAGATTACTATTAGATTAGGTGATATTTCAGAAAGATGTTAGCTTTAGGTTTCCAGTAAGTATAGTGAACACTGTCATGCTATTGAATGTGAAAGGAAAAGACAGATAAAGAGAAAAGAGTACCACCTACTTATTTCCCTTTCACATACATGGGCTTTTTTGTTACTGATTTTTATTAGCATAAATAAATATTAAAGTCACAATTTCTAGTTTATATCAACAGTACACCACCATTTCTATCCTCTCATTAGTTACATGAAGATGCTTGGTCAATTGTTGAAAATTGGTCAATTGATCCCACAGTAGGAAGGCAGAGGTATACATGAATAACATTCTGTTTAAAACCCATATGTAAAATTAACCCAAAATCAAGTCTAAAATCATTATGTCTAAGTCTAGATGAACTTAGATGTCTTCTGTTATTGTGTGAATTAACAGTTGAAGAAATAAGATAAAATCTTTTAAAATGACTACAAAGTTAAATAAGGTGACAATGTAGAAACCAATGTGGCTATTTATGTTTTATGTAAGGCCATTATTTCTAGAAATCACTCTATTAGTAAATAGACATACTGGAGAGACACCGTACAATATTGAAAGACTACATTCAAATCTACTTAAAAACTACAACATAAATCCTGGCATAGGAATTATTGTCTCATCCCTTCTTTAAAGTCTCATGGCTTGAAAGCCCAAGTTTCTGATTGTGTGATTATCTGTTATGATCCTATATTAAGCACTGTATGTGCAGGTGACACAAAGCTGGAAGGGGCTATTAGTATGTTGGATGACAGAATTAAAGACTGATAGATAACTGGAGAAATAAGGATAAAGTATTATTTGTAATGGCTTGTACAAAAAAACCTAACTGCATAGTTACAGTGCAAGAATAAAGGTAAAAAAAATACCACAGGAGTTGATTGACCTAAATGAGGAAACAGCCTCAGAGTACTTACTTATATTAGAAATGATTTCTAGATCTCATAGGTAAAAGCCTTTTCTTTTTGCTATAATACCGTGTGTTTGTGTGTATGTGTGTATTTTTTAAAAAAATTTTGAGTATAGTTGACATATAATCTACATTAGCTTTAAGTGTACAACCAACATAGTGATTCAACTTTTCTATACATTATGCTATGACTCACTGCAAGTATAGCTACCATCTGTCACCAAAAAATGTTATTACAATATCATTCATTATATTCTCTTTATTATGCCTCTTCTTCCCATGACTTATTCACTTGATATCTGGAAGCCTGTATCTCCTACTCACTTCCCTTCATCCACTTTGTCCATTCTCCTCACTCCCCCTCCCTCAGAGGTAAAGGTCTTGCTCAGACTACATATGGGTTATTTTCAAACCAGGCATATATAGAAAAATTATTTTGTAAAATGCAAAGCATCATGTAAGTATTATTACCACTCCTTTAGGTAGACATTCCCAATTATGATGATAGTAATAGGAACATTCATAAACTGGAATTTGAAAAGTCCATAAATGAGAATGGAAGAAAGGAGTGATAACCAATGTATTTATAAACATCTGACTTCTCCAAACCCACAGAAAAGGACTCAAAATTGGAATACCCCATAGTTTTCAATGTTCCCAGCAGATAAAGAACCAATGGAAGGATCAAGGAGGCACATTTTTCAATGGAATGGATTGTCTTCTGAGATAATAAGTTTTTGTCAACAGAGGTGTAGGGCAAAAGCTTAGATGTTCACTTTGAAAGAACACAAAAATCATTCTAGCTTTGGATAGAAAGAATGCCTTAATAACCATTAAGATCTCTTTGTATTGTAAAATTCTATTCTGATTAATTTATGCTGAATACACTTGACATCTATTTTATGATTTTTTTTTTTTTTATTTATTCATTTCACAGAGGGAGAGAGATCACAAGGAGGCAGAGAGGCAGGCAGAGAGAGAGAGAGGGGGAAGCAGGCTCCCCGCTGAGCAGGGAGCCCGATGCGGGCCTCGATCCCAGGACCCTGAGATCATGACCTGAGCCGAAAGCAGAGGCTTTAACCCACTGAGCCACCCAGGCGCCCGACATCTATTTTAGAGGTAACTTTAAGGGTGTTAACATTTTCGCTTTACACAGTATTGTCATTATATTTGAGCAGGTTTCTTCATTGGCCATAATAGTTCCTGTCATAAGTCAATATAAAAGCTCTGGGGGTCCATTTATACAGAATCACTGTATAGCCGCTTCTTAGAACTAAATACAGCTTTCACTGATAATCACATTATAAAACCTAATGTATTCTAGGCATTGCTTTAATTGCCCAAGAACTTTCTAACCAGCAAAGATTTAACATAAATAACACAGTAGACACTTAGCCATTCCTCTTCAAAATGGAGTTTCTCAGGAATGAAGATATACATGAAAACTGATATACAAGAAAACCATTAAATTCAAGATTATCTTTTTAAAAAAGTTTACAGCCTTTTATTATTACAAAAGCAATACATATGGTAGCAAATCAGAAAATAAAAACAAATGTACATTAAAAAAAATTAAAACAAATTTCTACCAACAAGAGACAACCATTGCCAATTTTTAGTGTATATTCTTCCAGATCTCTCTCTCCAACATTACCTTTTGTTTCTGACTTTCAACTATCTGAATCTGGGCCTCAGTCACATGTTCCTGGTAAAGTCTCTGAAGTCTGTCCAACTCCTGAGAAACAGTCTGCCAGAGTTCCACAGCCTGAGTTTTTTCCTATAAAACAAAAAGAATCAAGAATTCATTAAATTGTTAGCAGGCTAACAAATGAATCATATTCTTTTACAGAATGAATTCTTGTATATAAAGTCACAAAAATAAAAATGGAACTTGTGTAAAGATGGTATAGTTATATGATTATATTTCTGATGTTATATACTTGTATTAATAGCAATTCAGAGAAGGGGAGCCTCAGTGGCTCAGTTGATTATGCACCCGACCTTTGATTTTGGCTCAGGCCATGATCTCAGGGTTGTGAGACAGAGCCCCACATTGGGCTCTGCATTGAGTGTGGCACCTGCTTAAGATTCTCTCACCCTCTGCCCTTTCTCCTCCTCTCCCTCTCTTTCCCTCTGTTAAAAAAAAAAGAAAAGAAAAAAATGCAAAAAAACCCCAAAATCAAACAAACAAAAACATTTCAGGGAATAAACCTAAAGATGAAAATGCCTTATGCTGAAATTTTTTAGTTCAGATTTCATAGCTAAAATTGAACTCTTAAATCAGAGATGTGGATTTAAAGCACTATTTTGTTCCATAAGAAGATGTAAGCCTTAGAGATTACTAAAGAAAATTGCCTCTGATAAAGTACTAGATTTTTTTCAGATCATAAAAGTAATAAATGTTGTAGAAAGTTGGGAAAATACAGCAAAACAGAAAACAAGAACTACATGTAATTTTACCACCTGATAGTAAGTATTGCTAGTGTTTGGGTGTAATCATCTTTATAAATTTTGGATATATTAATGTTTTTAAATGTGATTTTGGAAGAGACTTTGATATTTCTCTTCTTTTAACAAAATTGGGAATCATACAGTATACTGTTTGTACTGTACTATTTTCACTTGGCATTTTATAATCAGAGTTTTCTCAAGTCATTAACTATTCTTTCGATATAGCAAGTCTCAAAAAGTGATATAGGGACCCCTGAAGTCAAAATTATGTTCATTATAAAAGAAGACATTATTTGCCATTTTCATTCTCATCTTCTCATGAGTGTACACTGAAGTTTTCCAAAGTTTATATGATGTGATGTCACCTCTCTGATGGGTATTGGAATGTTATTATTCTCCCATTTGTTTTTAAAAATGTCTCAGTTTTAAACTATAATATGACAAATATTGATAGCTATGAAACCCACAAAAAAAGAATTCTTTGAGGTCCACAATAATTTTTAAGCACCCTGGAGAGGGGTCCCGAAACCAAAAAGGGTAAGAAATGCTAAGCTAGTAGGTACAGAGCATTATTCTCTTTTTATTCTCTAAAGAGAAGTAGAATAGGTTTTGGCCATTTACTGAGGGTTCCTCAGCAAGCTGTTGACTGAATCTAAAGCCCAAACTTTTAAAGATTTATTTATTTATTTATTTATTTGAGAGAGAGAGAGAGAGAGAGAGAGAGATTGAGGTGGAGAGGGGCAGAGGGAGAGATAATCTTAAGCAGCCTCCCCACCTGGCGTAGAACCCAATGCAGGGCTCAACAATGGGCTGAATCCCACCACCCTGAGACCATGACCCAAGCCAAAACCAAGATTTGGACGCCCAGCTGTGCCACCCAGTGCCCCAAAAGCCCAAACTTTTAAATCCCAGGTCAGAATTAATCCACCCTGTTTTAGTAAGAAGGTAACAAGGTATAGTGAAAAGATAACCATTTTAAGAAGATATTGAGTATACATTTAAAGTAAACAGAGGTTCATCACTTTTAAGGAAACTATTACTGAAGTATAACATGCATTCAGAAAACACATAAATCATGAATTTTGCCCCTATGTAACCAGCACACAGTTCAAGAAAGAGAATGTTATTACTAGCACCTAGAAGCCTGATATCTCTTTCTTCAAGATACTACTATTCTCCCAAAATAACTACCATCTTGGCTTCTACATCATCAACTAGTTTTGCCTAAAATTTACATAGTTTAAAAATTTGTAGACAAACAGAATTGAGAGCCATAAGACTTGGATTCAATCCCTGATTTCTCGCTGAATGATCTCGGATAATTCATTTCAACTCCTTAAGAACATTTTCTTTTCAGTAGAATGGTCAGAAAGACATGTCATAACCTCAAAAGGTTGCAGTTTTACAAACCTGCCTGATGGTAAAAATTATCTGGACAAATAGTTTGAAAACCAAGATTCTCTAAAGCAGTGGTTCTCGTAGGACTAATCCATCAGCATTACCTTAGAACCTGTTAGAAACACAAACTATTGAGCCTAGACTTCTTGAATCAGAAACTTGGGAAAGGGGAATAATAATCTCTATTTCAAAAAGCCCTTGGGAGGAGGGGCAAGATGGTGGGGAAGTGGGAGACTCTGCTTCAACGGGTCCCCTGAAGTGAGCTCAATAGCTACCAGAACACTCTGAGCACCCATGAAATCAGCCTGAGAAGTAAGATTATACACTTCTGGATCTCTACCAGGGCAGAAGATCATCACCAGTGAGGTAAAGCAAGGTGGAAGCGCTCGGACTGAAATTGGAGGATAAACAGAAGGGGGAGGGAGCCACCAGAAGCGACACACTGGAAAGTAATTCCCCAATGTGAAAGTGCCCTGTGCTTGGGGACCAGCATTAACTTGGAGTCTGGTTAAAAGCACTCAAAAAGAACAAAAGGTTTTAAGGGGCAACTGGTGGAATTGGGCGACCTTGGGCAAGGTCCTAAGCCCATGGTCCCAGGATGGTCACAGCTGGCAACCACCCATGCCTGAGAGAGCGGGACAGGGGCCCCAGTCTGTGGTCCCTGGGGCCACGGCTCTCCGCTGCCTGGGCTGAGTGCACGCCCGCCCGGGGTTGAAAGAACTTGTTGTGGGCGCCGGCCCGCAGTCTCTGAATCAGCAGCCATTCACGACTTGCACTGCTGCCGGGTCGTGGGCGTGGACTCCAGACAGCAGTCCTGACAGCTGCCAGGACTGGCTCCTGGGAACCAAGATCGCTTGCAGTCTTGGTGGCACAGGGGTGCAGAGACAAGCGGGGGCTTCGGGCGACCACTGAGACAGTGGCTGGGAGTGTGCACCGCCTGTGGGAGGTTGTGGTGTTCAGCGGAGTTTGCAGAGGAGTCTGTGTGTTCTGGACCATCCACGGGGGAGCACACTGAGGCTTCTCTCTGAGGCAAAGGACTGGGGGCAGAGTTTTCTTTTCTCCACTAGCCCTCTGAAAAGCCTCAAAAAGCCGCCCAAGAACAAAAACCTCCAGAGAACAAAACTCTGAAAAACCAGTTTCCTCAGAGCCCAGCCTCTTGACAGGGGGTAGGGTGACTCAGCCCAAGCAAGGCTGACTGAAAAAACAACGTGGCAGGCCCCTTCCCCAGAAGACAAGCCAAAAGAACAAGAAGACAATTACCACAGGGTCCCCATAAAACTGTAAAACCCCAATATCAGAGGAAAACAGTATATTAACTTCCCGGTATTGCCCCAAAACCTGTATATTTCATAGATACAGCTTTTTTTTTTTAAATGCATTCTCATGATTCTTTGATTTTTTTTAACCTCCTTACCATTACAACTAGATATTTAGTACAACATATTTCATAATAATTTTTTAACTTGAACTTTTTTCATACATACACCTGGGTTTCTTTCTCTTGTTTTCTTTTTAATATATATATAGATATAGGCTTCAAGGTAATCCTTTTCCCCTATTCAGTACTACCTCTATGTATAAGCTAGTTTTAATTTCCTTGCATCTCTGGAAAGTTGAGTCCTTTAACAAAGATAACAAGATACACCTAGGAAGTACTGAAATAATCTTCCTCGCCCACATTAAGGGTTTGTAACCACCTTCCCATCATATTTTCCTGTCAGTGTTTCTGTGCATTTGCTTTTATTTTTGTACCATATAAATCTTATTCTTGGGGTTCATTTTGGCTGGGTGTTTCTTCTTTTTTCTTTCTTGTCTCTTACGTTTGTCAGTCTTTTTGTTTGTTTTTGGTTTATGTACCTTATAAATCTTACTATTGGGACTCATTTTGGCTGGGTTTTTTTTCTTTTTTTTTTCCCCCTCTCTATTCCTCTTTCTTTTTTTCTTTTCTTTCTTTTTGGTGGTGACCTCCGATTGCTCCGAAACTTTCCAAGGGGCACCTTGCCTGGATTTTGTTTGATACATTCAGCTATGTGTCCCCTCAACCAACTCTCACCAAAATGACTAGGAGGAGGAACACCCAGCAGAGGAAAAATTCAGGGACTGTGACCTCTGCCACAGAACTATTGGATATGGACATAAACAATATGTCGTAAATGGAATTCAGGGTAAGAACTGTCCAGGCAATGGCTAGATTAGAGAAGACCATTAGTGGCAACATAGAATCTCTAAGGGCAGAAGTGCGAGCTGATCTGGCGGAAGTCAAAAATACTATCAAGGAGATCCAATCTAATCTAAATCCTCTAACAGCTAAGATAACTGAGGCAGAAGATTGAATTAGTGATCTAGAAGACAGGCTGATAGAGAAGCAGGATCAGGAGGAGGCATGGAACAAACAACTTAGAAGCCATGAAAATAGATTTGGGAAATAAATCATACCATGAAACGTTCCAATGTCAGAATTATTAGGATCCCTGAGGGGGTGGAGAAAGAGAGAAGACTTGAAGAGGTGGTTGATCAAATACTAGATGAAAATTTCCCTAATCTGGGGAATGGAACAAAGTGTTCGTGTCCTAGAGGCCTAAAGGACACCCCCCAAGATCAATGAGTCTAGAAAGACCCCCAGACACTTAACTGTGAGATTCATGAATCATAAATTCAGACAGGAGAATTCCCATAATTAATAAGGAAAGCAAGGGAGAAGAGATTCCTTACATATAGAGGAAGGACCATCAGAATAACGTCGGACCTGTCCACGGAAACGTGGCAAGCCAGAAAGGGCTGCCAAGACATATTCAGGGCACTAAATGAGAAGAACATGCAGCCAAGAATACTTTATCTAGCAAGGCTGACATTCAGAATGGATGGAGAGATAAAGAGCTTCCAAGATCGGCAAGGTATAAAAGATTATGTGACCAAAAATCTGGCACTACAAGAAATATTAAGGGGGGGGAAAGAAATATTAAAGGAGGTTCTATAAAAGAAAAAAGAATCCAAGAGTGACATAGAACAGAAATGTACGGAGACAATGCATAGAAACAAAGATTTCACAGGCAACATGATGTCAATAAAAACTTACCTTTCAATAATCACTCTCAACGTGAATGGCCTAAATGTTCCCATAAAAAAGCACAGGGTTGCAGACTGGTTAAAACGACAGGACCCGTCCCTATGCAGTCTACAAGAGACACAGTTTGAACCTGAAGATATATCCAGATTGAAAGTGAAGGGATGGAGAACCATCTTTCATGCCAATGGGCCTCAAAAGAAAGCTGGGGTAGCGATTCTCATATCAGATAAATTAGATTTTAAGCTAAAGACTGTAGTCAGAGATACAGAAGGATACTACATCATTCTTAAAGGGTCTATCCAACAAGAAGATCTAACAATTATAAATATTTATGCCCCCAACATGGGAGCAGCCAACTACATAAGCCAACTGTTAAGTAAAATAAAGAGTCATATCGATATGAATACATTAATTGTAGGAGATCTTAAAACACCACTCTCAGCCATAGACAGATCATCTAAACAGAAAATCAACAGAGAAACAAGAGCTCTGAATGACACATTGGATCAGATGGACCTCATAGATATATACAGAACATTCCACCCTAAAACAACAGAATATTCATTCTTTTTGAGCACACATGTAAATTTCCCCAGAATAGACCATATACTCAGTCACAAATCAGGGCTCAACGGATAGCAAAAGATTGAGATTATCCCCCGCATATTCTCAGACCACAATGCTTTGAAACTGGAACTCAACCACAAGAAAAAGTTTGGAAGGAAATCAAATGCTTGGAAGCTAAAGACCATCCTGCTTAAGAATGTTTGGATCAACCAGGAAATCAAAGAACTTAAACAATTCATGGAAACCAACGAGAAAGAAGACACATCAGTCCAAAACCTATGGGACACAGCAAAGGCGGTCCTAAGGGGGAAATACACAGCCATCCAAGCCTCACTCAAAAAAATGTAAAGACCCCAAATACACCAACTCTCTTTACACCTTAAGAAACTAGAAGATCAACAACAAATTAAGCCAACCCCATGCACAAGAATGGAAATAATTAAGATTAGAGCAGAGATCAATGAGTTAGAAACTACAGATACAGTAGAACACATCAACAAAACTAGAAGCTGGTTCTTTGAAAGATTTAATAAGATCGACAAACCACTGGCCAAACTAATCCAAAAGAAAAGAGAGAGGACTCAAATTAATAAAATTATGAATGAAAGGGGAGAGGTCAAGGAAATACAAACAATAATCAGAAACTATTATCAACAGATATATGCCAGTATTAAGCAACCTAAAAGAAATGAATACATTCCTGGAAACCTATAAACTTCCAAGACTGAAGCAGGAAGAAACTGACAGCCTGAATGGACCAATATCTAGCAACGAGATTGAGTGGTGATCAAAAACCTCCCGAAAAACTAGAGTCCAGGACCTAACGGATTCCCTGGGGAATTCTACCAAACATTCAAAGCAGAAATAATACCTATCTTCCTGAAGCTGTTTCAAAAAATAGAAACAGAGGGAAAACTTCCAGACTCTTTCTGTGAAGCCAGTATTACCTTGAGCCCCAAACCAGGCAAAGACCCCATCAAAAAGGAGAATTTCAGACCAATATCCCTGATGAATATGGATGCCAAGATTATCAACAAGATCCTAGCTAATAGGATCCAACAGTACATCAAAAAGATTATCCACCATGACCAGGTGGGATTTATCCCTGGGATGCAAGGGTACTTCAACATTTGCAAATCAGTCAATGTGATAGAACAAATCAAATAAACAAATAAGAGAAGAGAGAAGAACCACATGGTCCTCTCAATTGATGCAGAAAAGGCATTTGACAAAATACAGCATCTGTTCCTGATTAAAACTCTTCAAAGTATAGGGATAGAGGGAACATTCCTCAACTTCATAAAATCTATGAAAAACCCACAGCGGATATCATTCTCAATGGGGAAAAACTGACAGCCTTCCCATTGAGCTCAGGAACGCAACAAGGATGCCCACTCCCACCATTGTTGTTCAACATAGTATTAGAAGTCCTAGCAACAGCAATCAGATAACAAAAAGACATAAAAGGTATTCAAATTGGCAAAGAAGAAGTCAAACTATCTCTCTTCGCAGATGACATGATACTTTATATGGCAAACCCAAAAGACTCCACCCCCAAACTACTAGAACTCATACAGCAATTCAGTGATGTGGCAGGATACAAAATCAATCCACAGAAATCAGTTGCTTTCTTATACACTAGCAATGAAAATATAGAAAGGGAAATTAGAGAATCAATTCCATTTACTATAGCACAAAGAACCATAAGATACCTTGGACTAAACCTAACCAAAGAGGCAAAGGATCTGTACTCGAGGAACTACAGAACACTCATGAAAGAAATTGAAGAAAGATAAAAAAAGATGGAAAAGCATTCCATGCTTGTGGATCAGAAGAATAAACATTGTTAACATGTCTATACTGCCCAGGGCAATCTATACTTTCAATGCCATCCTGATCTAAATTCCACTAGCATTTTTCAAAGTGCTGGAACAAACAACCCTAAAATTTGTATGGAACCAGAAAAGACCCCGAATCACTAAGGAAATGTTAAAAAAAGAAAAACAAAGCTGGGGGCATCACGTTGCCTGATTTCAAACTTTACTACAAAGCTGTGATCACCAAGACAGCATGGTGCTGGCACAAAAACAGACACATAGACCAATGGAACAGTGTGGAGAGTCCAGATATGGACCCTCAACTCTATGGTCAAATAATCTTCGACAAAGCAGGGAAAAATATCCAGTGGAAAAAAGACAGTCTCTTCAAAAAATGGTGCTGGGAAGATTGGACAGTTACGTATAGAAGAATGAAACTTGACCATTCTCTCACACCATACACAAAGATAAACTCGAAACGGATGAAAGACCTCAACGTGAGGCAGGAATCTATCAAAATCCTAGAGGAGAACATAGGCAGTAACCTCTTTAACATCAGCCGCAGCAACTTCTTTCAAGACATGTCTCCAAAGACAAAGGAAACAAAAGCAAAAATGAACTTTTGAGACTTCATCAAGATAAAAAGCTTCTGCACAGCAAAGGAAACAGTCAACAAAACAAAGAGGCAACCCACGGAATGGGAGAAGATATTCGCAAATGACACTACAAAGGGCTGATATCTAAGATCTATAAAGAACTTCTCAAGCTCAATGCCCAAAAAACAGATAATCATGTCAAAAAATGGGCAGAAGACATGAACAGACACTTCTTCAAAGAAGACATACAAATGGCCAACAGACGTATGAAAAAATGTTCATCATCACTAGCCATCAGGGAAACTCAAATCAAAACCACACTGAGATACCATCTTATACTACTTAGAATGGCCAAAATCAACAAGACAGGAAACAACAAGTGTTGGAGAGGATGTGGAGAAAGGGGAACCTTCTTTCATTGTTGGTGGGAATGCAAGCTGGTGCGGCCGCTTTGGAAAACAGTGTGGAGATTCCTCAAAAAATTAAAAATAGAGCTACCCTATGACCCTGCAATTGTACTACTGGGTATTTACCCCAAAGATACAGATGTATCTGAAAAGAAGGGCCATATGTACCCCAATGTTCATAGCAGCAATGTCCACAATTGCCAAACTGTGGGAAGAGCCAAGATGCCCTTCAATAGAGGAATGGATAAAGAAGATGTGGTCCATATACCCAATGGAATATTACTCAGCCATCAGAAAGGATGAATACCCAACTTTTGTATCAACATGGACGGGTCTGGAGGAGATTATGCTGAGTGAAATAAGTCAAACAGAGAAAGTCAATTATCATATGGTTTCATTTACTTGTAGAACATAAGAAATAAAATGGAGGACTCTAGGGGAAGGGAAGGAAAAGTGTGTTGGGGTAAACCAGAAGGGGAGACAAACCATGAGAGACTGTGGACTCTGAGAAACAAACTGAGGTTTATGGAGGGGAGGGGGGATGGGTGAGCCTGGTAGTGGGTATTAAGGAGGGCACATATTGCATGGAGCACTGGGTGTGGTGCATAAACAATGAATCTTGGGTCACTGAAAAAATAAAATAAATAAAAACAATTTAAAAAGCCCTTGGGAGATTATAATGCACAAAAAAATTAAGTACCAATGTACTAATATAAATTTTTTAAATGGTATAACCCATCATTTGAAAAACCATAATTTAAGTGATTCCATATTGTTAGATTTTTAAACTCTTTCCACTTTTCATTATCATATATAATAGTATAATGAACGTATTTATTCAACTTTCACATATATTTTCTTAGGATAGATTCCTACAATCTGTGTGATATCCTAATCTAATTAATTGGCCAAAGGATGTAAACATTTCTAAGGCTCTTATTGCCAATCTGCCCTCCAGAGAGACTTTTACAAATCACACTATCATAGCAGAACAAAACAATCCAAAGTAAAAATATTAAGTTAAGTACCTAATATTATACTAGTGTTATCAACTCCCAAGGCCATTACATTTGCTTTACCCAGCAACTTTTGAACTCAGTTTTAATTCTTTATCTTCCTGTTTCATAATGATGATGATAAAAATAATAGGTAAATTTATTAATTTACATATGTGTTAGGCATTAAGTGCTTTATGGAAATTCCTGAATTACCATAAGAACTCCATAAGATAAGAATTATTATACTCTCTATATAAATGAAGGTAAGGTACAAAAGACATTTCCAACAACACAGAGCTAGCAAACAGAATAGAGAACAAACTCAAGAAGTTTGGCAAGAGGTTTTTTTTTGTTTTTTTTTTTAAACAAAAGCCTGTTTTCCATGAAAGTAAGGAACCAACACTCTCTACTGCTATCCTCAACAATTAGCACAGTGCCTGATGTGTAATAGACATCTAATTAATACTTGTGAAATGAAGATATCTGAATAGTCAAGTTCTTCACGATTATTACTTTGATAAAGCATAATATAAAAATTATGCTATTTTTTACTATAAATTGTATTTAACTTAGTTTTTGTCTCTTCAGTTTGGATTCAACTAGTCTTCATGCATAACACAAAGGTCTTTCAATTTAGCGATGGATACCAAAACAGTTTTATGTGTTTTATCACACCTTAAAAAATATACATAAACATATATGAATAATAAGCAGAATATTTGACATCACTGTTTTGATACTATTGAGTTATTATTAACATTTTCTATTATTTATACTTCATAAGATTACCTAAACTCTTTTTCAGTTAAAATTTTACATTTATTTAAAAAGTACATTATACATTTTGTGGGAAATTATGTTTATAACCAATCAGCTTTTTCCTTTTTGACTGCTCAGGGTTGGATCTCAGCAAATCTTCTATGAAGTGATTAATCCAAAAAGTAGCAAAAAAGTAGGACCATCTTTAGAGAAATAATATGAGGTGGAGCAAGATGTAGAAGGAGAAAGGCAAAGAGAGGATAAGGCAGGAGGAGAAAAAGATAAGGAATGAGAGAACAAGTTTGGTTTAATAAGAAAAGAAGAATAAGTAATTTTGAAGTTTTAATAATATTTAACATTGGAAATTATAGCAACAAAAGTACTGCAGATGGGCGCCTGGGTGGCTCAGTGGGTTAAAGCCTCTGCTTTCGGCTCAGGTCATGATCTCAGGGTCCTGGGATCGAGGCCTGAATCGGGCTCTCTGCTCAGCAGGGGGCCTGCTTCCCCCTCTCTCTCTGCCTGCCTCTCTGCCTCCTTGTGATCTCTCTCCCGCTGTGAAATAAATAAATAGAATCTTTAAAAAAAAAAAAAAAAAGTACTGCAGAGAGACCTTTTAGACAGGGGGTTCTGCTTTTGTCTGTTGAAAGTACAAATCTTATCTAGTTTTCATTACATTTCCTCTTAAAAAAATTTTTTTTTTCAGTTTTATTGAGGCATGATTGACAAGTAATCATTGTATGGGGTGCCTGGGTGGCTCAGTCCTTTATCATCTGCCTTCAGCTCAGGTCATGATCCCAGAGTCCTGGGATTGATTGAGCCCCATGTCGGGCTCCCTGCTTGGCAGAGAGCCTGCTTCTCCCTCTCCCCTGCCTGCCACTCTGCCTATTTGTGCTATTTCTCTGTCAAGTAAAAAACTGAAATCTTTAAAAAAGATAAATAAATAAAATTCCCTTATGTATGATAATACATTTTCAGTGTTGAAAACAAGATATATATAACATAGCTTACCAAATATTTCAATTACTATGAGGGAGGGAAAAAAGGAGTAGTAATTCGGAGAAGTACAATTTTTGAAAAATGTAATTCCATAATCTTTGAAAATTGAGGAAAACACCGTATCAGAAGAAAACACGGAAAAATGAAAAATGTAAATTTAGGTGAGTGGATAATTATTTTTTCTTTAAAAATTTTTTGGGGCATTAAAATATATTTTTTAAAAGATTTATTTATTTTAGAGAAAGAGTGTTCATGCACACACACATGCGAGCCAGCTGGGGGAGGGGCAGAAGGAGAAGGAGAGAGAGAATCTCAAGCAAACTCTGGTTAACACGGAGCCAGATGCAGTGTTCAACCTCACGATCCTGAGATCATGACCTGAGCCAAAATCAAATCAGATGCCCAACCCACTAAGCCACCCAGGCACATCTGGCATTATGATATTTTTAGAAGACATAAAACTCATGTCAAAAGATTTATGATTCAATTAAAATATACATTTGGTAGCTATATTTTTAACAACTGGGGAGGGTATATATTATAAGTTTTGTTACCTGTTAACTATTCTTGTAAATTGTAGAAAATCAGTAAGCACTAATTTTGCTATTCTGTTGTTATCTATAAATAGTGATTAACACAGATTTTAAAAATTCTGTTTATTTGGAATATAGTTTAAAAAAATATACATCACTCACTTGATTGGCTAGTCGTAATTGTTCCTGTAAATTCCTGACTGTTTCATCATCTGTATATATATCATTTCCCATATCTATGCCAAAGGGAAGCGTCTCCAGTTGCTTTTCAATGGCACCTTTTAATTCGCTGTGCAACCTTCAGAAAAAAGAGTTAACACAGTAATAATATAAATTCATTTTACCAACAGTTATCACTGTTTGAAGGTAAACTAAATAAATATTTGAGCACAAAAAGCATTCTTTAAAAAAATTCTTTATACAAAAATAATTTTTAAGTAGACTTCAAAAATCAAATTGTTAATCACCATTAAATACTGTTCTATGAAAATAAAAATATAGCAATTTCAAATGCATTAAATTTGTCATAATTAATTCAAGCATAATTCTGTTTGTCCTAAGGAGACTAGTTATTCAAGAAGGTAAAATTCATATATTACATCTTATTAATCTATGAAACAGGCCATTCAGAAAAAAAAAAGTAACTCCAACAGTGGTTTCATCTAGTCAATTAAAAGGAAATGGGATATAAAATATTGTAGAATTTTTTTTCTTCACTGTGTTTCACAAAACTCAGGCAACATCTTACTTAATCCAGTTAATAAACAGTAAATTTGTTGCTGGTTATGAAATCAAGATGATTGGAGGCTTCACCTTTCAGCATATTTTATATAAGCTTGACCACAACTCTGAAAACCTTAAATTCAATATTAATCTTAACATTAAATTACAGATATTTTATATTTTAAAACAGTCACCAAAAGAAAGCTACAGAACATACACCTAAAAAGACTGATTAAGTGTTTTACTTTAAAATGATACAAACCTAAAAGGAAAAAAAGGTAGTATCAGAAAAACTTAAAAACCTTTAATGCATAAATTATAAGCAGAAAATGTTATTTATAATAAACACATCTCACGGCAGTTTCCCAAAGAAGCTGCATCCATCTATTTAAAATAAAGAGAATTACCTACTGATATTAAAAATCTCCTTTGAAACTAGAAAAATTCAATCTTAACTTTTAGAACATATTTATTGAAAACAAAGTTCATCAAACACATGAAACTCACAGAATAATTAACTTTAGAAACAACAAAAAAATTAATTACTCCCTAAGGAAAGGGCAGAGGTTGCTAATTACTCCCTAGTTAAAAATTTTATCAATAACACACTCATAATTTAAAATATTTCTAGTATTTTTATTTTTTTGTTTTTATTAAGTTTTTAATTTAATTTTTAAAAAGATTTTATTTATTTATTTGACACAGAGAGAGAGAGACAGTGAGAGAGAGAACAGAAGCAGGGGGAGTGGGAGAGGGAGAAGCACACTTCTTGCTGAGCAGGGAGCCCGATGCAGGACTCGATCGCAGGACCCTGGAGATCACGACCTGAGCCAAAGGCAGATGCTTAATGACTGAGCCACCCAGGCACCCCTAAGTTTTTTTATTTTAATTCCAATATAGTTAACATACAGTGTTACATTGGCTTCACATATACAATACAGCAATCCAACAATTCTGTACATTATTCAGTGCTCATCATAAGTGCACTCCTTAATCCCCATCATCTATTGCACCCATCCCCGCCCCGTAGCCATCAGTTTGTTCTCTATAGCTAAGGGTCTGTTTCTTGGTTTGTCTCTCTCTTTCCTTCCCCTGCTCTATTCATTTGTTTTGTTTCTTAAATTCCACACATGAGTGAAATCGTATGGTATTTGTCTTTATTTGACTGACTTATTTCACTTAGCATTATACCCTAACTCGATCCATGTTGTTGCAAATGGCAAGATTTCATTCTTTTTTATGGCTGAATAATATTCTATTGTATGTAAGTGTATACACATACACACACAAACAACTTCTTTATCCATTCATCTACTGATGGACACTTGGGCTGTGTCCATAATTTGACTATTGTAAATAATGCTACAATAAACATAGGGTTGCATATATCTCTTCAAATTAGTGTTTCTGTATTCTGTGGGTAAATACCCAGTAGTATGATTACTGGATTATAGGGTAGTTTTATTTTTACTTTTTTGAGGAACTTCCATACTGTTTTCTACAGTGGCTATACCAGTTTGCATTCCCACCAACAGTGCACAAGGGTTCCTTTTTCTCCACATCCTTGCCAACCTTTGCTGTTTCTTGTGTTTCTGATTTTAGCCATTCTGACAGGAATAAGGTAGTATCTGTGGTTTTGATTTGATTTCCCTGCTGAGGAGTGATGTTGAGCCTCTTTTCAGATGTTGGGTACCTATGTCTTCTTTGGAGAAATATATGTGCATGTCTTCTGCCCATTTTTAAATTAGATTATTTGTTTTTTTGGTGTTGAGTTATATAAATTCTTTATATATTTGGAACACTAACTGTTTAGCAGATATGTCAGTAGCAAATACCTTCTTCCATTTTGTAAGCTGCCTTTTAGTTTTGTTGATTGTTTCCTTTGCTATGTACGAGCTATTTATTTTGATGTAGTTCCAGTGTTTTATTTTTGCTTTTGTTTCCCTTGCCTCAGAAGACCTATCTAAAAAAAAATGTTGTCATAGCTGATGTCAGTGACATTTCTGCCTATGCTTGCTTCCAGGATTTTTATGGTTTCAGGCCTCACATTTAGGTCTTCCAACCATTTTGGATTTATTTTTGTGCCTGGTGTAAGAAAATGGTCCAGTTTCATTCTTTGGCATACAACTGTCCAGTTTCCCCATACCATTTGTTGAAGAGACTGTCTTTTTCCCATTGCATATTCTTCCCTTTTTTTTGTCGAAGATTAACTGACCACATGATTATGGGTTTGTTTAAATATTTCTGGTATTTTAAAAAATATTTACTTTATACTATAAAATATAATTAGAGTTTTAAAAAAGACATCCCAAGTCCCAGAGAAAAACCATTATTAATGGTGTGATATATTTTCCAGCAGAATTTTTGCTCTCCTTTAAAAATAGACCATATTGCTAACATTTTATAACCTGCCTTTTAAACTTTGTTACTGAAACATACATATTCTTCCAGATTATAAAATATTTTCCTATAAATACTTTAATGATGGCATAATAGTCCATTATTTCCATTATACAGATATTTGCAACATAAATCAACTCAGGTAAACCCCCTAGAGTAATTTTAAATGAAATGAAAAAAATAGTAAAGTTAATATTCACTTAGCATACTAAAAACATTAGAAACATTGAGAACTGAAATGGTTTTTTCTTTGTAAGAAAAATACTTCATCCCTTATAATCAACAGTACAGTTATAAACAACAGTAAGACAGTTATTGGTATTTTTATAAAAATTTTTAAAGGTTGCAGAAAAATCATAATTTTCTTCCATTGATTATTAAGATCACTTTCTACAGTTTCACCTTACATGGTCATTTTTAAAGTCCTGCACTATCATACGCAGCATGGACTGCCTATGTATAGCTTATTTTTGTTTGAGTATCTTAAGTACTTAGGGATAGGTGTCCAATCTTGCTGTTTGCAATGCCTGCTGGCTCTTGCCCAATGTGCCCAGATTCCCTAGGTGTTTTATAATTTTGGGTTTAGTTTACTGTTCTTTTTCTAACCTCTTTTGCAAATTCTTAGAGATCATTGATTTTGAGACTTTCTTTTCTAATATATACAGTTAAAACTTTGGATTTTCCTCTAAGAACGGCCTTAGCTGTAACCTATAAGCTTTATTTTCATTATCAACCAGTTAAAAGTACGTTCTAATTTTTCACTGTTAATCTCTGACCTATAAGTAATATTTACAAGTTGCTTAACTAAAGAACAGTTGGGGATTTTCTAGTTATCTTTAAAAACATTGATTTCTACTGTAATTTTCACTGTCATCAAAGAACATAAGCAGAGTAATTCTGATACTTTAAAAATCCCTGAGTTACTTTTTCAAATGGTTAATTGTGGAAATGTTATTTGTATACTTAGAATGAATATATATTCTGAAGGTGTTGGGTATTAGTATTCAATATAAGTCCCTTACAGATTTGTTAACTTCGTTGTTCAAATATTACATATCCTTATTTCTATTTCTGTTTTTTTTTCTTCAATTATGAGAGCGATCTGTTTATATTTCCTACTATCATGATTTTTCTCTGGGGTTTGGGTGCCTTTTTAATTTTTATTTTTTAAAAGATTGTATTTATTTATTTGACAGAGAAAGAAGGAGAAAGCACAAGCAGGGAGAGCAGCAGGCAGAGGGAGAGGGAGAAGCAGGCTCCCTGCTGAGCAGGAGTCTGATGTGGGGCTTGATCCCAGGACTCTGGGATCATGACCTGAGCCAAAGGCAGATGCTTAACCAACCGAGCCACCCAGGCGCCCCTGGGGTGCCTTTCAAAAAATTCTTGTTATAGCGACGCCTGGGTGACTCAGTCGGTTAAGCATCTGCTTTTGGCTCAGGTCATAATCCCGGGGTCCTGGGATCGAGTCCCACATTGGACTCCTTGCTCAGCAGGACCTCTACTTCTCCTTCTGCCTGCTTCTCCCTCTGCTTGTGCTCTCTCTCTCTGACAAATAAATCTTTTAAAAAAATTCTTGTTATATTTATGTTTTGGTCGTTTTTCTCTTACTAAACATTTTCTGTCAGGAAAAGTAAATATTTAAAAAATAGTATAGCATATTTAAAAATAACATAGCATATTTAAAAATAACCTTTTGTTATTGGCACTAAGTATGTTAAAAAAAATTTAATTGGTCTGTCTTGCCAATCAGTGCCATAATTGAATTTTTTGATTCTAGAAGAACAGAAAAATTGAAAATTTTCCATTCTGAGCCTTTGTTACTGAGTGCTTACAAATTTAAAACTGTCAAATCTTTTGGGAAAATTGAATCTTTTGTCATTATGAAATATCCCTTTATATGTCTAATAATCTGTTCTACATTAAAGTCTATTGTGTCCGATATTATCAGCTTTCTTTTGGTTAGTATTTGCATGGTGTATCTATTTTCCATCCTTTTATCTGCATCCATTCTATTTTACATTTTAGTAATCTCCCTGATAAGTATATACCATAATTGGTTTCTTTTTTAAATCTCCTCTGACACATCATTTTTTAAATTATGTTCAGTTAGTCACTGTATAGTACATAATTAGTTTTGATGTAGTGGTCAACGATTCATCAGTTAAGTATAACATCCAGTGCTCATCACAGCACGTGCCCTCCTCAATATCCATTACCCTATTACCCCCTCCCCCATCCTCCTCCCCTCTGAAACTGCCAGATTATTTCTTGGAGTCTCTCATGGCTCATCTCCCTCTCTGATTTATCCCCCTATGGATTTCCCTCCTTTCCCCTACGGTCGTCCTCCATGCTATTGGTTATGTTGAAACCATATGATAATTGTCTTTCTCTGCTTGATTTACTTCCTTAACATAATCCCTTCCAGTTCCATCCATGTCGATGCAAATGGTGGGTATTCATTGCTTCTGATGGCTGAATAATATTCCATTGTGCATATGTACCACATCTTCTTTATCCATTCATCTGTGGAAGGGCATCTTGGTTCCTTCCATAGCTTGGCTATTGTGGACATTGCTATGAACATTGAGGTGCGTGTGCCCCTTCTTTTCACTACGTCTCTATCATTGGGATAAATACCCAGTACTGCAATTGCTGGGTTGTAGGGTAGCTCTATTCTTAACATCTTGAGGGACCTCCATACTGTTTTCCAGAGTAGCTGTACCAACTTGCATTCCCAAGAACAGTGTAAGAGGGTTCCCCTTTCTCTACATCCTCATCTACATTTGTTGTTTCCTGTTTTGTTAATTTTTGCCATTCTAACTGGTATAAGGTGGTATCTCATTGTGGTTTTGATTTGTATTTCACTGATGGCTAGTGATGTTGAGCACTTTTTCATTTGTCTGTTAGTCATTTGTATGTGTTTTTTGGAGAAGTGTCTGTTCATGTCTTCTGCCCATTTTCTAACTGGGTTATTAGTTTTTTTTTTTTAATTTTATTTTTATTCTTTGCCCAAGGGGTACAGGTCTGTGAATCATCAGGCTTACATCTTTCACAGCATTCACCAAAGCACAAACGCTCCCCAATGTCCATAACCCATCCACCCTATCCCTATCCTCCCACTCCCCAGTAACCCTCAGTTTGTTTTGTGAGATTAGGAGGGTTATTAGTTTTTTGAATGTTGAGTTTGAGAAGTTCTTTATAGATCTTGGATATTAGCCCTTTATCTGTAATGTTATTTGCAAATATCTTCTCCTATTCCCTGGGCTGCCTCTTAGTTTTATTGACTGTTTCCTTTGCTGTGCGGAAGATTTTTATCTTGATGAAGTCCCAAAAGTTCATTTTTGTTTTTGTTTCATTTGCCTTTGGAGACATGTCTTGAAAGTAGTTACGGTGGCCATTTTCGAAAAGGTAACTGCCTATGTTCTCCTCTAGGATTTTGATGCATTCCTGTCTAACATTAAGGTCTTTCATCCATTTTGAGTATATCTTTGTGTATGGTGTAAGGGAATGGTCTAGTTTCATTCTTCTATATGTAGCTGATAAATCACTTTTAATTGTAGCACATAATACATTGAAATTTAATATAATTACTGATATATTTGGGTTTATATCTACTACCTTAGTATTTATTTCTATATGTCCTGCCTATTATAATTTTTCTCTACTTTATGCTTTATTTTTTTAATGTGTTCATTTTAGGTGACTCTTTTTAAAAAATAAGAATTTTTGAGTAGTTGTAGGTTCACAGCAAAAGTGAGCAGAAAGCAGATTCCCCTCCTCCCAGCTCCTTGAAACCACTGATCATTTTATTGTCTCTACAGGTTTTCGTTTTTGTTTTTTTTTTTTAAGATTCTTTATTTGAGGGAGTGAGTGTATGTGTGTGCAAAGCATGGTCAGGAGAGGGGCAGGAGAGGGAGGGACAGTCTTAAGCAGACTGTGGGGCTTGATCTCACAACCCCATGATCATGATCTGAGCAGAAATCAAGAATTGGACGCCCAACCAACTGTGCCACCCAGGTGCCCCTTGTCTCCACAGTTTTGCCTTTTCCAGAATGGCACACAGATTGGAATCATACTATCTGTAACCTTTTCAGATTGGTTTCTTTCACCTAGTAATATCTATTTAGGGCTCCTCCATATCTTCTCTTTGCTTGATAGTTCATTTCTTTTTATTGCTGAATTATATTCCATAGTTTGAATGTACCACAGTTTATTTATCCATTCACCTACTGAAGGACATCTTGGTTGTTTCCAAGTTTTGGCAATTGTGACTAAAGCTGTCATAAACATTCATGTGTAGGTTTTTGTGTAGACATAAGTTTTCAAGTCTTTTAGGTAAATATCAAGGAGTATGACTGCTGGATTATTACGGTAAGAATAAGTTTCATTTTTTAAGAAACCACCAAACTGTCTTCCTGGGTGACTGTACATTTTGCTTTCCCATCAGCAATGAGTGAGATTTCTTGTTGTTCTATATGTTTTTATTATTCTATTTTTCTACTCTATTAACTTGGCAGTTATATGATTCTTTAATTTCAGTGTCTATCCTATAGATTATAACATGCATACAGAATTAGCAAAACTCTAAATTAAATTAGTATTCTATTTCTTTTGGGCAATGCTGGAAGCTGAGAATATTTTAACTATATTTACCCTTTTCCCAAATTTATGATATTGCTACCTTGTATTTTAATTCTTTACAAATATTTTAGAAACATTATCATTTCAGAATAGTTGATCTTTATTAGACTTTCTCCCACAGTTACCCTTTCCTTTCTTTTTGTAGAATATCCTAAGATTTTAATTTTGCTAATGATAATTTTCTCAATTTCTTTTCATCTGAAAATGTACTTATTTGACTTCTAGAAAAATGTTTCACTAGATACATAATTTTAAGTTAGTAGTTTTTCTTTCAGCTTTGAAGATATTCCACTGTCTCCTGAGTTCCATCATTTCTGTTAAGAAGTTCATTTATGGCTTGCTGCTGTTTCTTTGAAGATAATTTTTCTGCTTTGAACGTTTTTAAAAATTGTCTTTGATTTTGTATTTGACCTTATAATAATGTACCTACAGTTTTTTGTACTATCTTGCTTATGATACATAGTGTTTCTTTAATTTGTGGATCAATGTCTCTCTGCCCTCTCTTTCTGGGACTTAAGTTATATGAATTTTAGCTCTTTTCACTATTTCCCTTATGTCTCTTACATTATTTCCTATATTTTTTTAATCCTCTTATCTCTCTGATCTTCATTTTGAATATTTTCTTCAGACTTGGACTGTATTCCATTAATTCTCTCTTCAGTTATACCTTATTTCATTACTGTATTTTTTTTCAGTTTCAGAATTTCGTTTTCTTTTCTTTTTTTTTTTTTACTGTTCCCTGTTCTCTTATCAACATTCTCAAAATTGTCTTTTTTCATTGAACATATTAAGCAGAGTTACTTTAAAGACCAATCCTGTGGATTTTTTTCTATTGCCTATTATTTATCATTTTTAAAAACTCTACTGTCTTAAAAATATGAGCCTGATATTACATGTAAAAATATTTGGAGATATTTTGAGGCCTAGCAATAATGTTATCTTCCTCTAAAACAGTCTTCCTTTTTTTTTTCCCCCAGGTGGCTAGGTACATTATCAATCTCTGATCACCTTATATCAACATCAGAGATTCAGATAATTCCAAGCTGTTTTAGATCTTTTTAGGACTAGTTTATTTTGGGGGTCACTCTTACTTCTAGGGTATCCCAACCCAATGCCTGGAAAGTTCCTGAGCTACTTACCCTCAAATCTGATGGGCCCTGACTTTCAAATTTAATCTCTCTAGCCCTATGAATTTGGCTCAGTTTTTCAACCTTTCTTCACCTCCTCCAGGATAGGGAGATGCACCTAGGGGAAGGCAGTTCCAAAAGCAGGCTCATATCCCTGGATTTCATTATTTTCCTGGTTTTGCCCTATAATTCTCCACTGAGTCCAATTCATTTAAATAGATCTGATTGTTGTCAAATTTTTGTCCCAATTTTCTAGTTTCTGTCTAGAATTTCTAGTTTGTCTCAGGAGTCTGGTTACAGAGTCTTGACATCATTGCAAACAAAACTTCCTAGTTCACTTATTTTCAATTTTATTTTTTAATTAATTAATGTTCTAAGTACTAGTCTGGCTATATCTCACTAGTTTGATATGTTGTTTATTCTAAGAAGTTTTTTTTGTTTTTTGTTTTTTATTTATTCATTTGACACAGAGAGAGAGATTACAAGTAGGCAGAGAGGCAGGCAGAGAGAGAGGAGAGAGGAGGAAGCAGGCTCCCTGCTGAGCAGAGAGCCCGATGTGGGCCTCGATCCCAGGACCCTGGGATCATGACCTGAGCCGAAGGCAGCGGCTTTAACCCACTGAGCCACCCAGGCGCCCTATTCTAAGAAGTTTTTAATTTTAGCTTTTAAATCCTTTTCATCTCAGGAGTTAGTTGAAAATGTAGTTAAAAAATTATTTGTGCCTGTTTTTTGCTATTATTTTTTTTAAGATTTATTGAGAGAGAGCACAAACATGCATGGGTTGAGGGGGGAAGGGTGAGGGGCAGAGGGAGAGGGAGAAACAGACTCCTCACTGAGCAGGGAGTCTGTAGCAGCGCTCAATCCCAGGACCCCAAGACCATGACCTGAGCCTAAGGGAGATGCTTAACTGACTGAGCCAACCAGGCACTGCTGTTTTTTGTTATTTCTAATTTTATTGTAGGCATGACTTATGCTGTTTTAAATTCGTATGTGCGTGTAACAGTGGACAAAGTTTGCAATCCATGTCTATGTTTATAAATGTTTCATGGGCCTTTAAAAACAACAGTGTATTCTTGTCGGTTCATATGAGAGCATATAAACAGAAAAACATACTCAAACTTGTTAATTGTGCCTCCTATCCTCTATATCTTTATGCTTAATTTTCTTATGTATTTATTTTTGCCCTTGTTTTCTTTGAAACATAATTGTAATAATATATTTGCAAATGCTGATTAAATGAATTTTATCTAACTCTCCAAAGATATTAGCAGTATAATTGAGAAAATAAAACCATTTAATTACTGCAAAGATTTAAGGAATTAACCTTTTTCAAAGCATTTTTTTATATATCATTAATAAATCTTGAAGATTAGATATCAACAAGTGAAGCATGTTCAACAATTATTTGAAGAGGTATTACATACAAGATAGTAAGAATTCTGGTTCTAGTTGTACTTATTCAAATATATAATAATTAAGTCAAATGTAAATGCCTTAGGGCCGCTTGGGTGGCTCAGTCCGTTAAGTATCTCTTCAGCTCAGCTCATGACTCTAGGATCCTGGGATTGAGCCCCACATCGGGCTCTCTGCTCAGCAGAGAGCCTGCTTCTCCCCCTTCCTCTTCTGCTCCCTCTCTGCTGCTCCCCTCATCTCTCTGTCCAATAAATAAAATCTTTTTTAAAAAAATGTAAGAGCCTTAGAAAAATAAAAAGAAGAAAATTCCATCATTTTGGATGGCTTGAGAGTAAGAAGAGAAATCATATAAAGCTTTGTGGAGGACGACAGTGTTATCTTTATTATTATTATTTTTATAAGATTTTTATTTATTTATTTGTCAGAGAGAGGGAGCGAGTACAAGTAGGGGGAGTGGCAGACAGAGGGAGAAGCAGGCTCCCAGCCAAGCAAGAAGCCCAATGGGGGACTCAATCCCAGGACCCCGGGATCATAACCTGAGCCGAAGGCAGACGTTTAACCAACTGAGCCACCCAGATAGGTGTCTTTATCCTTATTGTTAACAACTAGTAGCATTCATTTTTTCTGCTGTCACCACTGATCAGTTGATCTCTATTTTCTAGTGCGATTTCTAGAAAAAGTTAATCTCACTGGTTTAGCTAACTGCAAAACTGATTTGCTAAGAGAACTGATACACAAGTCACAGTTAGGAAGCTAGATAATTCGGAATAACTATACCAACTGCTGGTTTCAAGATCACACCTTTTCATCTGAGATCCTGGGATTAGGATGTTACTGTCTGAGAGGCACTGCCTGCAGGAACACCCTACCTTAGCTTCGATAGAAGTGGCTGCCCAGAATTATCAGCTCTAGAGCTACACTACACTTGTTAGATTCTCAGCCACAAAAATAGATCCTCAGATACTGCTTCTCCTCCTACTTATCTCCTAATTTAGGTCTCTTACAAGTACATATCATTAGCAGAACCTAATTCATATCCTGAGCTAGTCTTTACTTTTCCAGCCTCTGTAATGCAGGAAGGCATACTAAAAAGAGGTTGGAACAGTCAATCCATATCATAGCTGCATGAACCTGTTATTAGGAATGCACAATTTAATTAAATATGACACCAAGTGATAAAATTGAAGTATAAAAGAGCTTCCCCCCCATGAAACCTAACTGAAAACAAAATGCTCAATAAAGATGAGTCATTAAATAACTACTATTGAATTAGAGGTAAATAAAATAACTACAAAAAGTCAGAAAAATTATAAAATCACAGAAGATCAAAAGGAGATCAAAAGGATCTCTAAGTTATACTCCTCAAAGAAACTGAAACTGGAAATTATAAAGAGTGAATTACACAGTTTATGCATAAAAGATAAAGCACTATTCAATGGTGTTAGGTATACAGCAGTAAGAATAGACAAGGGCCTTGCTTGCATAGAAGGATACATTCTAGTAGATAAGACCAAAAAATAAGCAAAAAGGCAAATAAATAATTTCAAGTAGTAATAGGTGTCGTAAATAAAATAAAATTATATTATAGAAAAAAGAAAGAGGAAGAGGGTGGAAACAGCTAGATAATGTGGTCAGGGAATGCTTTCTTGATAGAAGATCTGACAAAAGGGAAGACAGTCCTGTATGGGTCTGGAGAAGAGTATTGTAGGCAGAAGTACTAGATAAGGTCTTCAGGGAAACACTGGTTTGCCAGGTTTGAGGAAGCCAGCTAGTAATCAAAGGGAACTATGGTAAGAGTGTATGTATATAGACATAAATAAAGAACAGTAAACTCAGTTATAAACAGAGACATAGAGAAATCAGGGTAGCTCTGGCTTTATATGAGATTTGAAAAAGAAATTTAACTTTTTTTTTTTTTAAGATTTTATTTATTTGACAGAGAGAGATATGACGAGAGAGGGAACACCAGCAGGGAGAGTGGGAGAGAGAGAGAAGCAGGCTTTCCCGCAGAGCTGGGAGCCCGATGTGGGGCTCGAACCCAGGACCCCGGGATCATGACTTGAGCCGAAGGCAGACGCCCAATGACCGAGCTACCCAGATGCCCGAAATTTAACATTTTATAAAGCTTAGGATTTTGGCGGACTTTTGGAGATGGTCTTCCTCACAGCACCTCAAGTAGTACAAGAACAGCAGTGTTTACTATAGACAATATAACAATGAATGAATGTGGCTGTGAGTCAATAAACTTTAATTTTCAAAAAGAGCTAGCTGGCCAAATTTGATCCACAGGCTGCAGTTTATGAATCTCTGACAGATGCAATTAAGTCTCTCTATCAGTAAGTATATTTTGGCTGTAAGTAACAAAATGCCTAACAAAAAATAAGGACAGTCATTTTTTAAAAAATATGTGTTTATTTATTTATTTGAGATGGAGCGAGAGTGAGTGTACAAACTAGTGGGGGGAGGGGCAGGGGGAGAGAGGGGCAAGCAGACTCCCCACTGAGCAGGGAGACCAACAAGGGGCTTGATCCCAGGATCCTGAGATCATTACCTGACACCAAAATCAAGAGTCTGACACTTAACTGAATAAGCCACCTAGGTGCCCGTACCCCATGGATGTTTGGTCATTTTTGTCTGTTTTTTCACTGATGTATTCACTTGAATAGTGCCTGGTACTTAGTAGTCGATAAATACTTGTAAATGAATGACTGAATGAATATTTTATTACCTCATCTAATATTAAATCGGAAGGGTAAGTGGTTCCAGATTTGTTTTAGCAGTTCAACAATATAAGGACCAAAGGTTTTCTCATTCTTTCAATCTTGATACAAAATGGTTATACGAACTGAATATATCACTTTCTAAAATGACAAGAAGCTGGAAGGAGGTAAAGCTTTCTTCTTGCCAGCCTTTCTTTCTTTCTTTCTTTTTTTTTTTTTTAATCAGGGAGAAAATTCTTTACCAGAAGCTTTACAAAAGACTTTCTCTTATACTTCACTGGCTAAAAGTAGGGTCCTGTGTTCATTCCTAGACCAATCCCTGGCAAAAAAGAAATTCAAACTTGTTTAAATAAAGACTTATTACTTAAAATTGAGGAAGCTGCTCATCTCTCCCAAGCACATGGACACCGGAACAAAATCAGTTTTGAGGAGAAAAGATGGTGTTACAGAAAAAAAATAGGACAAAACAAAATATATATTCTCAACATGAACTAAATTTCTAGGAACAGATTGAAAAATGGGAGGAAGGAAAGTATTTTTTCACCTCTTCCTTAGCATGATTTAAAATAACTTCATTATTTCCTATCTATAGTTAATGCCTACATTATATCTACCCATATAAAAATGTAAATATTAAAATGTTTCCAAAACCCAATAGTGTAGGATTGCATACTACTGTATAGTCCATGTCACGGCTAGCTTCCATTATTCAGAATTGACCATGTACACACATTTAAGATACTTTCCTTAAAAATGATAAACTCTCTTGATTTTGCAGTCCTTAAGTGCAATACGTAATTAGAGGTAGGATGTTGCCCAAAAACATAATAAGCAGAATTCACTTTAAGACCTGAGAATATCTTCAAGTTACTAAAAGTGCCTTTATAATAAGCTCAGAATCCATTTTTCCCACTTTCCTATTGTACTAGGAATAAATACATTCATGAGACATGACCACATTACTATTAAATAGGTGAAGGCAGATTTTTAAAAGACTAGCTTAAAAAGACCTGGACATGAAAGGAAGTGAGTATGTGGAATCAAATATAGGAAACAAAATGATTATCTCAAACATATAATATCTTTTCTATCCCCATTACATTAAAATATAAGCTTAATCTACATACATTGGTGATTCGAAAATCTTAGCAATGTTCTTTATTAGGAATAGCATAGCTTATTTAATAACTTTTTTGAGAAAGAATAGTAAATCATAAAAAGTTAAAGTTAGAAAAATTTTTCCATGGGGGAAAAACAATTAAAAATTGAAAACCCAATTAAAAGGTTTATTTTATACTTCAGCCAACATTAGTAGCTTAAACATATGAAGCTTTTGGAAATGAGAGAAAAGGAGAAATATGAAACATATTTTTTAAAATGGAAGGGAGAAGATGACAAAATAGTCAAAAGCAAGACATATGAATTCCATGGGAATTCTAGATTATTATAAAGAACAACATGTATTACACTAAACAACAAAAAAGGAAACTGCTATATAACATAGCAAAATACATATAAAAGAATGCCAACTTTAAAAAAGTCCATGTTTTAAATGAATTTAAATGAATTTTAAAAAAATTATTTCTTTACTTTATGGTCTAGTTATACAAGTCAACAACAAAAGATGTATCAGATTTCAGCCCAGCTGCATGATCTTTAAAAGTTAAAGTTAAGAAAACTTGGGATAAAATAAAACTTTAAACATTTTTAGCAAAAAACAGGAGATCTTTATGACCACAGGCTGAGAGGAGATATGTTAGAGACACAAAGAATAAAAGCCATAAGAAAAAAGACAGATTCAACTACCTTAAGATTAGAAACAAAAAGAAAATTCTTTTCGTGAAACATATCATAACCTAGGAACAGGTATATGAAACACTTATTGTCTAGCATGTTGTATGGTACTGTAGCAACATTATTCATTCCCATCCCCTTTCATCTTCCAGCCTCTAGCACAGTGGCTGAAACTCTAAAACTCTATTTCTCAGAGGTTCCTGTAGCTGGAGTTGTGGGTGGGATTAGTTTCACCAGTGAGAAGCACTTGCAGGTGATATGGAAAACAGAAGTGAGCTGAGAATATTTTTCTCTTGGTATGACAGTTAGCAAGCAAAACTGGATAGACATGAGGGTCTGTTACAGTCAATACCCTGTGCCTCACTTTCCAATGGCAAGGCTCCAGCTTTATGGAAATGATGTTGTAGGAGTAGTAACAGAGATGGTGGCAGCACCAGAAATTTCTGACCTCCAGATCACAGCCCCAAATCACATGGGTAAATACACATATGAGAAATGGTTAACCATATTAGTATTATAGGGAGATGTTAGCATTCAGGGAAATGTTAAATTATAACCACAATGAAAAACCGCTTAAGACTCAAAATAACAAAAATTTAAAAACCTAGTAAGACCAAGTGCCTATAAAAATATATAGATCAATAAGAACTCATAAATATCACAGATGGGAATGTAAATTGGTACAGCCACCTTGGAAATTAAGATGGTGTTATATGGTAAAACTGAATATTTACAAAATCTATGACCCATCAAGATTATCCCTTGAAACTCTTGTGCTTGTTTGTGCATGACACTAAGTAGAAAAAAGTCCCAGAAGACTAAATGATTATGATTTTTATATAGTTTAAAAAAATACAAAACTGAATATTTTATTGTTAGGAATATACATGCTTATTAAAAAATTTAAAAACCAAGGGAATGATAAACACAAAATTCAAGAAAGTGCTACTATCTGGCAGAGGACAGGAGAGGAATGGAATAGGGAAGGAAAACATGAGTAGATATACCAGTACTGTTAACCGCTTTTAGCTCTTAACTGGATGATGGGTTGACAGTTTTTGTTTTATCAGTATCATAACATACATGATTAAAATAACTATACTATTAATAATTGCTAATACTTACAAAGTGTTTATTCTATACCCTATTTCCCCCATGGTCAGCATTATGAAATAATTATTTTAATTCATAGATGAGAAACCTAAAGCACAAAGGGGTTAAGTAACTGTCTAAGATTGCATAGCTAGTAAGTAATGGACCTAGGAGTCAAACAGGAAATCACGCTCCAGAGTCTGCACTCATAACCAGTGTACTCTATGAATAAAAGAGCAAATAAGAACAATAAAAGTTGCCTAGGATAACAATAGAACAATCAACAGTTAATTGATCTACCTTTCGTTTTCCTTGATGACATTTTCAAGTTGTAGTTTCATCTCGCCCATATGTTTCTGAAAGATTAAAATATGGAATACATTTTGCAGACAGGTCTCTATTACATAATCCATTCCTATGCAAACAGTCAGATTCTATGGCACTAGGCTACTGATAAGACACAGCGATTCTTTACTTCTAATAAGCACTAGTAAATATGGATATTTTAATGATACACAGAATAATACATAGATAAAAACATAATAAAACATTCATTTTGAAATAGAAAAAAATATGAGAAATATTTACTGAGAAATACTTAAATTTATTATAAATATATACTGAGAAATATTTACTGAGAAATACTGAGAAATATTTACAAATTCAATCCTATGATTTATAGATGTTTATAAAAAACAGGTAAGAGATATTCCTCAGTATGTCACTGTAACAAATACCAGAAGATCCCCATACCCTGAATGTATTCTTAATTCACTTTAGTTTAGTTGAAGCCCATAGAAGAGCTTGTATTTGAAAAAGTAAAATGTTAATGGTGAAAAAGAAAATAGAGACCTTCTTTAGCAGTAATTTTCTCAGTCTCCTATTCACCTCCTTTATTAACTGTCTAAACTCTCCACACCATACAACGATACTATGGTAAACTGATATCATCATTAACATATACTTTAATAGGAAAAATGGAGAAAAAAATCACGAATTAAAATACAAATGAGAAAAATATATATACTGTAAAGAAAATTAGTTCAGTATGATTAATTTTCTCTGAGGAGATAAAGGGATTATAAAATTTCAATAGGAAGGAAAGGCATTTCAAGTAGGGATAAATATGTGTAAAAGCAAAGAGGCAAAAAATATTAGAACACGGGCATCACTGTTAGCTCTCAATAAGAGTAAATGGGCAAGGGGAGAGCAGGAAGGAGGCCATGTAAAATCGCACTTAAAACAAAACTGCAATCAACTCATGATATGTCCATTAGTCTTTATTGGGTATACTAGGCTAAAGGAGAGGAGCCAAGCCTGGAGTGAACCTGGCGGGGGAAGGGTGGAACAGGCAATGCTCCAAGCCCTTCTGTCTCCCTTCCAACCAGAGAAGCTAGTGGCAGCTTGGTCTAGGAAATCAGTTAATAGTCAATTCTAAATACAAAGCTGGCTTTGGAAAAGGTGAACCTTTTCCAGGTCCTTGCTATGAATGAGTCACAATTAAACCAAAATGAATGAATTCACTATCAGATAATTGAGAAGTAATCATACATTGAGTGATGAGGCAGTGAAAGAAAATTGGAAAGGCAGGCAGCAGGTCTTGAATGCCATGGTAACTAAGAGGTTTGGATTTTATTGGAGCAATTATCCTGATTCTTGTCATTAAAAAAACAACATCAAAACTGATCTTAAAAGTTGCAAAATCTTGCAAGATCTTTAAACGTTGCAAAAATGTTGGTGTATCTTAAAAAATATTTACTCAAATTACTCAAATAGTTAGAATGTGTATGTAATAGGTAGGATTAAAGGTGAATCATGGTCACACTAAAGATTCTTTACTGTAAAATATTTCAAAATATTTAATAGTTGGAAGGAAACAAAATCTCAGCAGTATCTCTCATATTATCAAATTTTCCCTTACATTTTTGGAAGAAAATTTTTCATATAGAGAACTATAATGATACTTCTCTTGCTTTCAAGATAAACTATTTTTTTTACTGGGTCAATAAATCCTAATAACTAGTTCTAGTCAATAATATCCATGTGGGCAACTGTTCTTAGATTTATCTGTCAGCATCTTTTTTTCCTCTCTAAAAGTAGCAATTACTCTTACAGGCCCTTGGGCTTTCTGGTACAGTTTTCTCTCTGTTGTAATTAATTCAATAATAACTCTTAGATTGAGAATGTTAAATGGGAAAATGAAGTTAAACACCTTAGTAAAATAGCTGATTAAAGAGATATATGAATCAGATAGATTACAAAAAATTAAAAATTTAAAAGTTTAATTCAAGATAACTAGTTATCCCATTTTATAACAATCGAACCACATAATATGTCATTATAGCAATTCTGAGTGAATTCAGCAGAAACTTTAAACTCAATAGCCCTAAAAATAAAAGCAAAATACCATTTGTGCAGAAGAGAGCTTTCTGTTGTTAATTGTCAATAAGAAAGATTAAAAGACATTACTAGCAGCAATGTCCACAACAGTCAAACTATAGAAAGAACCTAGATGTCTATCAACAGATGAATGGATAAAGAAGATGTGATACACACACACACACACACACACACACACACACACACACACACACACGCACACACAGTAATACTATGCAGCCATCAAAAGAAACGAAATCTTGCCGTTTGCAACGATGTGGATGGAACTAGAGGGTATTATGCTAAGTGAAATTAGTCAATCAGAGAAAGACAATTATCATATGATCTCTCTGATACGAGGAATTTGAGGGGCAGGGCAGGGGGTCGTGGGAGGTAGGGAGGGAAAAAATGAAACAAGATGGGATTGGGAAGGAGACAAACCATAAGAGACTCAATCTCATGAAACAAACTGAGGGTTACTAGGGGATGGGAGGGTGGGGATAGGGTGGCTGGGTTATGGACATTGGGGAGGGTTTGTGCTATGGTGAGTGCTGTGAAAGATGTAAGCCTGATGATTCACAGACCTGTACTCCTGGGGCAAATAATAATAAAAATTAAAAAAAAAAAAAAAAGAAAAAAAAAGACATTACTATGGCAGGTTCAAATTTAAATGACCACAGGCAAAAAAAAAAAAAAAGCACATAGTAAAGACTAGGAAAACACCTAATTAACTTACAATAAAACAGGAACTGCAATTTAAAGAAATGCTTGTTTTTGAAATTTGGGTCTACAGGATCACTTTGTAAATTTATATTAGAGGATTAATCCTGGAAATGAAAGTATAATTTCAAATGCAATGGAAAACCTAACCTACTTTTAGAAGATTAAAGTATTATGTGTTCTTTTAGTAAAATACTTTTAGTCAATCCATTAATTTATAAATAGATTGTTAAGCTAGATCTAATCATCTTGTTCTAATAAGCCCTGGTTTTTTATTCATTCACAAAAATCGAGGGCTTATTATGCACTAGACTTCAAAGCACATGGTAGGATCTCTTGCTGTTCCTGCATAAAGAGAAGAGAGATATAAATAAAGTTCTTAGTGTTTGCCACATTTACAGTCCCATTCTGAGGAAATCAGTCTTAAGGTGGTATTTTTATATAAAGTTGCTATACTTTCTTTCATTTGCATTCAATTAAGTCAACCTTGCTACTCAACTGAACTGATCCAAGGATTGGTATCTAAACCAAACACAGTGATGAGTATATTCAAACTCTAAGAAAAGAAGTATATCACCTTCTGGTAGGCTTAGCTTGAGACGTATAGCATCTCTTTAACAAATGCTTCCTTCGTATGGTTATCCAACAATCAGAAAGGTCAAAGATTGGGAAGAAAATGTAAAAAACATTTTAAAATCAAAGAAACAGGTTATAAATATTAGGTATACTAGGTATCAAATGTCGATCATTGAAACTCAGATTATATCCTGAACAATGCTGTGTTATTATTCTAGTTCTCCATGAGCCTGCTATATATCCTAATCTCAGAAATTCCAGGATATGAAGTGTCCTCGGTTTCCTCACTCTGTTCACTCCTAAAATACACCCTCATTACTAAGAAGATTTCAGACAAAAGCTGCCATAGCTTAAGCCTATATCATAAATTGATCAAATGCATCTAAAATCTAATGGACATAATATTTGAAATTGGGTGAAAAATCCATTCTCCAAGTAATGGGAAATACAAGTAGAATGAGGGTAAAGAGAAAGGTCTAAAAGTATGAAATGGTTTTGGGTCTCGCTGGGGGAAAAATAAAGATATAAGCATATAATTATGAGTTTAAGAGCTTCAAGCATCTAAGAGATCTTCTTGGGAGATATCAGGAGCAAGGAAACACTGGATTAAAAAGCAAAACTGAAGATAATCTTTAAACACACACACACACTCTTTCTCTCTTACAGACAGACAAGAATTGATTATAGATAAAATATTTTATTCCTCATCGATGTTTTTGAAGAGTGTATTTTACCTTTTTAATAGAATATTATAAAAAGCTTGATAACTATGATTTCATACCTGATAATACTTCAGCTGCCCGTGTAGCTCTTCCAGATGCTTATCATACTCAATAATAAGAGGAGCTAAAAAGCTAAAGAAAAAATACATAATTTTAAAAATGGCATATTGTTTAATATAGGTTAATGTATAATACACAAATTAAGTTGAACATCAACATTTTAATGTTAAGTGTATCCACAGCAATCAATGCTTTGCCTTTTTTCTGTTCTCAATCTTAGCTCAATTAATATTTCCAGATATTGTCAAATATCGAGGGAGGGGAGGTAATGAAGGAGTTCATCAAGAAAACTGCCAGTTGATCCTTGAGCTAAACCTGGGCAACTGGAGGCTATTCACCCTCTCCCTCATCCTTGGAATATGTGTTCTGCTTGCTTTCCCCACTCCCAGAAGCAGCTCCAAGGATACAGCCTTAAGATAGTAATGTGATGCTGAGGCTCTCCATACTGGGTATATAAATGAACTCACTTAAGGCCTCCTGTATTTGTGACTGAACCAAATTTAAGCTTCCAAGATTATGGCAGGCAGGTGAGGAAATCTAGCTGTCTTGTGTCCTCCCAAGACAAGCCTCATAAATAGTTCTATTGCTTAGTAAATTTGCCACTTACCAATCTGGAGTGGTCAGACTCTTCCTTCAGTCTCTCTTAGCCCTCCACATTCGAGGGCCAGTTTCTAGAAACTCCAGAGGAGGTTACAAATAGGAGGGAGATAAAATCACCCCAGTTGAGAGCTACTCTTATAGATTATAATGCTGGCCTTTTCCCCCTTGTATATTCAATATTTAAATCTAATTATAGCAGACTATGAAATAAACAATCCTAATACTAAAGAATTATTTCAACAATAATAAATATACTTAAGAAAGTAATATTTTTCTGGTAACTCAACCTTACCTTTGATCAACTATTATGTTTTCTAATGTGTCATCCCCATCTCCTTTGAAGACACCTTTCTACAACAGAGAATATTGCATCTTAAAATGTTTTCTCATATCATCCAAGCCCAAAATTGGCAGTAGTTTAAAATTAAATGCAATAAAAAATTTTACAACCTTAGAAAATCTTAAAGCAATTTAAAAAGATGAAGAGAAACAAGTAATCATCTAAACCGATGTTGAAAATTTATTTGGTAAAGTTTAACATCCATGCTTAATAAAAACTCTTGGTAAACTTGAAATAGGAAGAATTTTCTCAGCTTGATAAAGACTATCTACCAGAAACCTACATCAATTACTATCTTTCATGGTAAAACATCAAAAACACTGCATTAAATGCACTATAATACAAGGCTGGTCACTATCACTGCTAACTTCAACACTGAATAGAGGTTCTAGTCAGTGGAACCAGGGTAGAGTTCAAAATTTAAAGGTTGAAAAAGAAAACACAACACTATTATTATTTACAGACAATTTGATCATCTACATAGAAACCTATGTATAATCTACCAATTATTAGGTCCAATAAGAGAATACACTAAGTTATCAGATAGAAGATCAACAGAACAGCTCTCCCAAATGCCAGCAATAATTTGAAAATGTAAAAGGAAATAATACCCTATTCACTACTGTAACAAAAGGTATGACTTGAGAATAAAAAACAAAAAAACATTGCACAAAACAGAGGGTTACTGGGGGGTGGAAGGGTAGGGATAGGGTGGATGGGTTATGGACATTGGGGAGGGTTTGTGCATTGGTGAATGATGTGAAAGATATAAGCCTGATGATTCACAGACCTGTACCCCTGGGGCTAAGAATAAAAAATAAAAATAAAAAAACCAAACAAACAAAAACATTGCAATAACTTTACTGAAAAATCAACTTTACTGAAGGACATAAAAGAAGATACAAATAAATGGTACTATACCATTCATGGATATGTGAATGGTCAATACTGTAAATATATTAATTCTTTAAAATTCACTGCAACTGCAGTGCAATTCCAAAAAAAATTCCAATAGAATAATTTATGAAACTTTATCTTAAACAGATTTTACAGTTCTTGTGAATGAGTTAATGTGCAAGAATAGCCAAGATAACCTGGCCAAAAAAAAAAAAAAAAAAAAAAAAGGGAAAGGGGAAAAATAAAAAGAGGAAAGGGCTTGCCCTACTACACATCAAAACACTGTTAATGCTCGAGTAATTAAAACACTATGGTACAGACACAGTAACAAACAGAAGAGTATAGGAAATCCAGAAATAGATAAAAAAATTTAAAGAAACATGATCTATAAAAGAAGTGGAATTATAACTGAATAGACAAAATACTGCTTTTAAATAACAGTTAGGTAACAAAATAAAATTAGATTCCAGCATGAACTAAATGGAAAAATAAATTACAGATAAAGATCCAAATGTTTTAAAAAATATTTAACAATTATTGAAAGAAAATGCATTTTTGACCTTGGGATAGAGAAAGCTTTCTTAAGTTCTAAAAAATGCAAAGGCTTTTGTTTGTTTTGTTTACCAATATACCAACCAGTACCTAATACTTCCACTCCAAATACATTTTCTAGCTGAAAGACACCAAGTGTAAAATCTATGAACAGAGAGACTGAGGTATCTTACAGCATCCAAATTTAAAGCATCTACACAGCTGAAAATACCACAAGCAAAGTTAAAAGGCCAGCAACATTTGTAACAGGACCAAAAACTTACTATCTAGTATGAAGTATGAATAAATATTCAAACACAAAGAGATGTACAGGATGCTCAGTGCAGCCTTTACTGTAATAATAGATAAAATGCCCATCAATAGGCTAAAAGGAAGTAATACAACAGGATCCCATAAGTAGTTCAAGGAATTAATAAGATCTATATGTATCACTATGGACATATCACAAAAGCAAATAGGTTACTTCTAGAAGTTATTCATATAGAGAAAAACCAGGCAATCTTCCTACATAATACACAATAATAAATTCCAGATTGACTAAAGACTTAAATATGAAAAGGACATTTATGCAAGTGAAGGACTTAAGACACAACAGTAAAACACTGCCACATTTGACTATATTAAAAGTTAAATTTTTTCCACTATAAAGCATATAAACAAGACAAATGAAAACCCACAAATTGAAAACTTACCACATGTGTCAGTGAACAAAGACTATTAACAGGCAAAATAAAGAGGAAATCTGAGGTCAGACAAATAAAAGCAAGCACAACCTCATTAATAATTAGGGAAATACAAATAAAACCATGAGATATCATTTTACACCAATCACACTGACCAAAACAAAATGTCTAACAATGCAACCAATGGCTCAGAAGGATGTTTTACAAGGAGCACTCTCATACACCATGAATGGGAATGAAAAGGAGTACAACCACCTTTGACAATTTCTAGTAAACCTGAAGATGAGAAAACTCCAATTTTAGGTATACATCCTAAAAAACCTCTCAGATGTCTATATGGAGACATGTTTAACAATGTGCTTAAGCATTACTGCAAAATATAAGAATTGGACAAAATCTAAACATCCTTCAATAGGGGAATGGATAACTTGTGGTCTAATAATACAGTGGAATGTGTAGTGGACAACAGTTAAAACGCATGAACTTGTGTTATATGTATTAAATTCTTAAAAATAATGTTAAGCAAAAAAAAGCAAGTTTTGCAGTCAGATACATACAGTTTGATATCACTTATAAAAGATTTTAAACTTGCCAAACGATACAATAAAATTACTTCAGATATGAAGATATATAGTAAAAGTACTCAGAACATGTATATTATTGAAAAACATTAAATTTAGGATGGTGATTAGCACTGGGAAGGGATAGAAGGAAATGCACAAAAGGTACAGAGACTGAATTGTTTCTGCAATGTCTTATTTCTTTAAAAAAAGACTGGAAATAAACATGGCAAAAAATTAAGAATGGGCACAATTGGGTGGTAGCTACACAGATATTAGTTTTAATATCTTCTGCACTTTGATGTACGTTTGAAAAAAATTTAAATAAAGGAACAATATATGCAAAGCGTTTAGCGTAATTCCTGACAAATAGAAAACTCTTAATAAATCTTTGTTCTTTATTTTTTTAAATTTCTTTTTTCTTAATATGGAAAAAAATCTATTGGCTAACCAAAGTATATGTTATGAACATTCACCCAACATGGAAAGGATTAAAAATATTCTCAAAATATTCAGCCTCAACAGACATACTGACATGGATCTAGGACTGTAAGATGAATAAACAAAAAGGTAACCTTCCAGAGGTTACCTCTGATAGATTAAAGAATAAATGCATTCAGTAGTCTATGTAATTTCAGGGAAGGATTTACTTAATCCTAGACTATTAAAAATAGTTATTGTGTTATTTAAATATTAATTAATGGACAAGTGGTATTTTAACTTTCGATTGTTCAAAAGTTAGTTAAAAATCTTCCTGAGATAGCTAAGTCGTTCAAACTTTAAAAATTTAGGAATTTTGAGGAGCGGCAAGATGGCGGAGGAGTAGGAGACCGATTATCATCAGGTCCCAGGAA
>LNAC01000294.1:1949286-2198984 GCA_002007465.1 Ailurus styani | reverse complement strand
GACCTATTTTTATTGATTTTGAGGGGGGTTCTCTGTGCCTCCTGGATTTTGATGTTTGTTCTCTTCGCCAAATTAGGGAGATTCTGTATTAAAATTTGCTCCAATATACCTTCTGCCTCTCTCTATCTCTCTCTTCCTCTTCTGGGATCCCAATTATTCTAATATTGTTTATATTATGGTATCACTTATCTCTCGAATTCTCTCCTCATGGTCCAGTAGTTGTTTGTCTCTCTTTTCCTCCTCTTCTTTATTCTCTGACATTTTGTCTTCTAAATCACTAAGTCTGTCTTCTGCCTCATTTATCCTAGCAGTAAGAGCCTCCATTTTCAATTGCACCTCATTAATAGCTTTTTTGATTTCAGCTTGGTTAGATTTTAGTTCTTTTATTTCTCCAGAAAGGATTTTTATTTCTCTAGAGAAGGCTTCTCTATTATCTTTCATGGTTTTTTCGAGCCCAGCCAGCACCTTAAGAATCGTCATTCTGAACTCTAGTTCTGTCATGTTACTAATGTCCTCATTGATTAGGTCCCTGTTATTACTACCTCTTGTTCTTTTTTTGTGTGTTGATTTTTTCACCTTGTCATTTTATGCAGATAGGAATAGATGGATGAGAGAACAAAATACTAAAGGGTAACAATGACCACAGAGAAATATACACTAACCTAATCAATGGAGACCTGGAACTGGGGAGAAAAGAAAGGGGGAAAAAACCAAAAAACCAAAAAACCAAATCATAAAAACAAAAACAAAACAAAAATAAATAAAACAAAATCCTATATCTATATTATCTATTTCTGTTTCTATATCTCTGTCTGTCTCTGACTCTATCTCTATATGTATCTCTATGTCTGTATCTATCTCTATCTATTAGACTGGTGAAATGAACAGACCCTATATGTATAAAAAAAATAAGGTTAAATACAATGAATGGTTAAAATATGATTATAACAATGAACATTTAAAAAGATTAAAAAGTGTTGATAAGATACAATAGTTAAAAATATTAAAATAGGAAAAAGGAAAAAATTTAAAAGAAAAAAGTAAGAAAAAAATTCAAAGAAAAAAATTCAAAGAATTTAACTTTGAAAGACTAAAGAATCATGGGGAAAAAGCCATGAATTCTCTGTGTTGCTTTCCCCTAGCTCCGGAGTTCCACAATTCTCAGCAATCTTGAACTTGACTTTGGCTGGATGTTTTTTTTTTCTGGTCTTCTGGGGGAGGGGCCTGTTGTTGTGATTCTCAAGTGACTCTGCCCGAGGTGGAATCGCACCATCCTTGCCAGGGGCCAGGCTAAGTAATCAGCTCAGGTTCGCTTTCGGGAGCTTTTGTTCCCTGAACGCTTTCCGTAAGGCTTTAGAGGATGGGACTGAAAATGGCGGCTCCCAGTCTCTGACCCAGAGGAGCCGAGAGCCTGGGGCCTCAGTCCTCAGTGCTNGCTCCTCAGAGAAAAGCAGTCGTCCCTTCCATCTCCTGGTCTCCGGCTGCGCTCCGAGCTCACCTGGCCTGTGACCGAGCGTCTCTCTCTCTCTCTCTGACACGGCCCCGTTTAGAATCTCCAAATCCGGCAGATTCCTGCAGCCGTTCCTGTGCCGCTTCTCCTAGAGGAGGGAGGTGAGTCTCTCCGGGTCTGCCGCCTGTGGGGTCCCGCTCACAGATCAATGGCCTGGCTGGGCTTCAGATCACAGCCCAAGGTAACCCCGAGCTGAGAGACACCTCAGCTCAGCTCCGTCTCTCCCGCCAGCTTCTCTCTGAGACCTGGGAGCTCGGTCGCGCTCAGACACCCCTGGTCTTTTTGTGTCCCCGTGGGTCCTGAGACCACACTGTCCCTGCAGGGGCTTCACCCCCCGCTTGGTCTCTGGGGCGACGTCCCTCAGTGGAGCCGACTTCTAACAGTTCCGAGTCTGTGCTTCGCTGCTCGCTCCCTTGCCGGCAGCCGCCCCTCCCCCCGGGGTCTATCTTCCCATCGCCTATCTTCCCGTCGCCTCAGATTCACTTCTCCGCACGGCCTACCTTAAGGAAAGTGGTCCATTTTCTGTTCCTAGAATCGCTGCTCTTCTTCTCTTCGATCTCCTGTAGAATTTGTAGGTGTTCAGAATAGTTTGATAGTTCTCTGGGTGAATTCCTGGGACCTGATGATAATCGGTCTCCTATTCCTCCACTATCTTGCCTCTCCTCCCATTTGTTTGTTTTCTTACCAGAAGTTTGTATCCTTTGACCAACATCTCCCTATTCCCCACCCCCCAACCCCTGGCAACCACCATTCTATTTTCTCATTTATAAGTTGTCTTTAACTCTACTGGATGTCTCCAAATTGAATATCTGTTGTAAGTGATTGCCGTCTCTGCTCTATGGTTCATCAAATCCTCAATTCAGAGCCATTAGAAGATTTATCTTACATAATCAGGAAAGAAAGATTGGTGGTCATGAGTTGTATCCCCCAAGAATGATGTTCATGATATATATTTGAAGTAAAAAAGAGCAGGTTATAGAAGACAGAGTGCTCTATGATTATATATAGATGCAATATATAGGTCCCATAAGCTACCAATGTGAACTTGAAATTGATCTTTGTCAGGATTACAGAAAGAAAATTCATACCAGGATAGCATGAGATTTCCCAGAAGTAGGAAATGGTGATAATGAAGAGCAATATGGGATAAATTAGTTGTACCAGCTAAATTTCAGCTTTTCTCATAGAATTGTCAACTTTGAAGATCTAGGACAGAATGGAAGCATAGAAAGAATGTTAGGCCTAACTAGGAATACAGGTGGATTATTATTTGGGATGTTGACCAAACAGGTGTTATATCTGGAAACTTTAACAATATCAAATGAACAAAGATGTTCCAGTCTGTTAAAAAAAAAAGTCAAATTGATGAAATAAATGTATTTCCAGAAATCTGTGAGAGTGGAGATTAAAGCTAGTGGGAAGAGAGTAGTGATAAAGAAGGGAGGTAGCTATGGAAAAGGCTGCTGAGAGAATTCTTTCAGATAGCCTGGCATTGCTTCAGCCTATTCCTGAATTTCATATGCAAATGCTTTAAAAGCTCTAACCCAGCTTCTGGTAAAGGAATGATATAGTCATAGTCTGTCCAAAATTTAGTAAATATTTCATGCTATACTTGAGACAAGCTAGAGAAATAAGGGCTGTATGAAAATTCATAAAATGAATCAATAATTAATGGAGTGAACTTATTCAGGAAGTGGCTATTGACTCTTCACATTAACGTGGAGGAAGCTTCCCTAACAGTATGCCTGGTGATCTATGCTTGCTTCTTCCCTGTTCAATATTTCTAGTAATAACTTAAATGGAATTATTAGAGGGCATAATTAAAATGCAAAAGTGGTTGTGACAAGCAAAATAAAATGTTTAAGATAAAGAGAAAATGTCTAAGATCTGTACTAAGGTTCATTTTTTAGAGAAATTAAGTGTCCAGTTGACAAGAGGGGTATACTATGTCTGTTCCTTGGAAGACTCAATATCATAAAGATATCCTTTCTATTCAAATTCATCTATAGACTTAATCCCAATCAAAATGCCAGAAAATTTTTTCTTTTGTTTCTCTTAGAAATTAAGAAGTTATTCCAAAATATGTATGGAAATGTAAAGGAAAAATAGCCAAAAAATCTTGATAAAAAACAAAATGTATTAAACAATGTAAAACAAATGTTTACCAAATATAAGACTCTGTGTGTGTGTGTGTGTGTGTGTGTGTGTGTGTGTGTGTATGACACTGCAAAAACAGTAAGGATAGATAGGGTCTTTCCATACATGGTACTGGTTCAATTGAATACCCATGTTTGTTTGTTTGCTTGCGTGTTTGTTTGTTTAACATTTGATTTATTTATTTTAGAGAGAAAGGGAGCATGGAAGAAGAGCAGAGGGAAGGGGAGAATCTCAAGCAGTTTCCTTGCTGAGCACAGAGCCTGACAAGGGTTTCAGTCCCAGGCCCCTGAGATCATGACATGAGCCAAAATCAAGATTTGGGTGCTTAACCTACTGAGCTACCTAGGCTACCCTGAATACTCATATTTTTAAAATACATGAATATCGAACATCACTTTGTACTATCCCCAAAATTCAACTCCAGAAGACTTGTGTATCTAAAAGTAAACCATAAAACAAGAAAAAGTCTTCTAGAAGATAACACAGAAGAGAAACTCATGTCTTTGGAGTAGTCAAAGTAATCTTAAACAGATTTCTTAAACACTAACCATAAATTATTAACAAATTAGGCTTTGTTAGAACTGAAAATTGTGATTCATCAAAAGATATTAAGGGTGAGGAAAATCAATTGAAAGACTAGGAAAATATGTGTGGTATACATGTCTCACTCGCATTGAAACAAACCCCTACAAATAACAAAAAGATATAAAACTCATTTAAGGAATGGGCAAAATACTAAATAGTTACTTTAGAAAACTAGGTGTACAAATGCCTGTGAGTATATGAAAATGTCTTCAAATCTTCAGTTATCAGGAAAATGAAAATTAGAACTACAATAAGCTGGGGTACCTGGGTGGCTCAGCTGGTTAAGTGTCTGCCTTCAGCTCAGTTCATGATCTCAGGGTCCTGGGATCGAGCCCCACATTGGGCTCTCTGCTCAGCGGGGAGTCTGCTTCTCCCTCTGTGCTCTCCCTCTCTGTCTCTCTCAAATAAATAAATAAATAAAAACCCTTAAGAAAAAAAAATACAGTAAGCTACCATTACCCTCCCATTACAATGGCCAGGATTTAGATTAAAAAAAAAAAAAAGAAAGACATCAAGTGTTAAGATGGATGTAAAGGAAATAAAGCAAATAGAACTCTTATACCTTTCTGTTGTGAACTTTTTTTTTTTTTTTTTAAAGATTTTATTTATTTCACAGCGGGAGAGAGATCACAAGGAGGCAGAGAGGCNTTTTATTTATTTATTTCACAGCGGGAGAGAGATCACAAGGAGGCAGAGAGGCAGGCAGAGAGAGAGAGAGAGGGGGAAGCAGGCTCCCTGCCAAGCAGAGAGCCCGACGCGGGCCTCGATCCCAGGACCCTGAGATCATGACCTGGGCCGAAAGCAGAGGCTTTAACCCACTGAGCCACCCAGGCGCCCTCTGTTGTGAACTTTAATGGATACATCCATCTTGAATATCTTTAAGTAGTATTGACTAAATCAGAATATATAATGCCCTAAGATTTAGTCATTCTACAACTATGTATAAACACAATAAAATGAGTGCATCAATGCACCGAAATGTCTGTATGAAAATTGGATAGCAGTTTTATTCACAGTCTGTAAATTTTGTATATTTTTATACTTCTGTATATTTGTATAGATTTGTATATTATACTTCACATTTAAGAAAGTGAACAAGTAAAATGATTTCTTAGGAAAAACTAATATAATTGACAAAACTCTGAAAATAGACATGAAGAAAAAAATCAGATTTGACAAATCATTTGTTGCATTACATCTGATCAAGGAGTAAATCCTTAAAAAAGCAACACCGTTTAGCTTTTTGAACAGTGTGTACAAAAGCATATTCAATATTCCCAATTGTTCATCCCTTTTATGGAAATTAACTGAATCTCTTAAGCTATGGATTAATTTTTTTCTAATGAACTAATTAAGAAACCAGAAATATGCAAGAAAATTATGCAAAATACCACTGTTTACAAATTTGTATTTTAACCTTCAGCAATTGTACTCATAAGGTATAAGTGTAAGACTTACAATTAATAGGAAAATTTAGAAGACAAAATTCCATAAAACTCTCCATTTTATACCCTTTTTAGTTTTATATCATCTTGGGAGAGTATCTAATGGTTTTTTCAGACTGAGAATAAAACTAAGTTTTTTTAATGTATTTATTATGATCCAGGTTCAAAATTGAATATTGCAGAGTGTTTTTAAAAATTGACAAGCCCCATTATCTATAAAAGAAAGCACACCTCCTTCACTAGAAAAATTCCATCATCTATTGTTTAGGACAGGAAGCAGTATATACTAAAATTTTAAATCAGTGAATTTACTCTAAGTATATAAACCAGATCTGTCTCATGTATGTCCAGATACAGCAGTGGCAATGATAACACTTTATATTTCTCTTGCACTGTAGAGTTCTTTCGTGTCTTAGGTTTTGTGTCCCAAAGGTTGTCTAGTCCAATTTATTTAATCTTAATCAAGAAGTTAGGAATTCTATGTGAAAATTTTACTATGATCCTTACTGAGGCCATCCTCACGGTGGATAAGGTATACTGATTCAAATGTGTCAAATCTCAGGTCGGCCCCCTACTCTCTTGTAATCTAGAAGCTCCTCTTTTTTTCCCCTTCTCTGTGTTCCACATTTGTGGATTACAATCACCCTTCTCTCCCTCACCTGCCCCTCACTTTCTTTCCCTCTCATTTGTGCCAGCCCCCAGAGCTTGGAGACCCTCCAAGTGCAGTGAAATCAAGAAGAGATCACCACCATCACACCAGGTTAACTCTTTTTCATCATCACTGTACCCCCCTTTCCCTCCCCACCCTCCCTTCTCCTCACTATTCAAATTTTGTTCTGAGATGAAATCAACCTTGGCATTGGTCATCAGCAACCTTTCTTTTCCTGCCCGCCCCATTTTACTACTGCTCCTCCTCCACCCCAGCCTTTCCCAGTGCTTAGAAGCTTGTGAGAGGAGATTAAACTAATCCCATCCACCAACAAGCTCACTAAGCAGTTCCTGAGTAAAGTCCAAAATTCCTGCCAAGCAATAGAGCTAGGGGAAAAATTATTGTAACAATCAGCACATTATAGCAACAGCTTTTCCATGAAAATTCTTTCCCTTTTAATAATCTTATACAAAGTCAAGAGAAAGTATGAAGCACGGAGTGTGTTGTAGGGAGGTGGAATACAGACACAATTAGTTTTTCTTTTTCTTTCTTTTTTTTTTNCATTTTTTTTTTTTTTTTTTTTTTTTTTTTTTTTTTTTTTGTTATATAAATTAAACAACTAAGTATGTTGGCACCACCACACTTTTTTTTTTTAAGGTAATTTAACCTATCCCTTTTCTTCACAAAATAGGAATGAGTGTGTAAATAGCCAACATTTAAGTGGTTTTGGATTGGTTCATTTGCTAATTAATACTTAAGAAAGTAGGCTTAGAAAAACTGGGCGGGAATAAGGCTATTTGAGAGTGTTTTGCCTGCAGCATATTGATGTCTTTGCCGGTGGCTCCAGCTCTGAGAGATGAGGAAAGCCGAATTCCTCACTCCATCTTTGGGAGAGTGCAGTGCCCCTTGCTCTCCTTATTCCACTACCTTGACATTCTCACCTAGTGCACATAAGTTTCTCTAGAATAAAAGAAATACCATCAGATAGGCAATATTTAAATCAGTATCTCAAATCCCTCCAGCTTTTTCAGCATCAGAACTCTGTTTTTATTTTTTTAAAGGAACTGATTTGAAATAAACACAAAACTCAAAAGCTGAGGTAGGCAGAGATGGTCATTGCCAATGACTGTGTAGGGGGTAAGAAATTTCTATTCAAATAAGGGTGAATGCAACTGGTAATGTTAAAAAAAAATGTGGAAGGGGTTCAGGGGAAAGTTTAGCCTCAAGGGTAAATCCATGGTTTTATTCTTGGTATTCGTTACGCCAAAGAATTCCACGTTAAAACAAAATGGAAGAGAGTTTTAAAAAATAAAAGAAATGAACAGAGCTCCAAAGACACAGTTGAAAGGGTGAAGCCACATTGAGGGTAAGACCAATAGAGATATTAAATGGTGTCTTCCAGAACAAGCAGAGGAAGGTCCTAACCAAGTCCTCTAGCTTTTAGGTGCTTCTAAATGCCAACCCCCAAAAGTGAAAAGTGTTCACAAAGGCATTTAAACCACAGTTATGCAATGTCCAGCTTCCCAAAGCAATGGATCTTTTCCAAATACCCTCCTGGTTTCCTGAGAAACTTTAGAAAGAGAGAAAACACCCAAACACTTAATTTGGTGTTCACTTCATTTTATATATATTTTAATGAAAAATTCTATATAAAATATAGGCCATGGTGAATCCTTGATTTCTCTTGGCTACTGATAGGAACAATAACAAAATTTATCATTTCAACAAATGTTTACTGGTCATTTATTCTTAGGAAATCACTATGTTTGACACAAAACTCTGAACCCAGGAAGTACAGCTACATGAATACTTTTGTGTTATAATGGTTTTTTTATAGTTACCTTTCTTAAATGTAAATATATACACAAACACGCACTTCAAACTGAGATTGTATGGAGGTAAATGATGTCATACTCAATGGAATATTTCAGGCATAGTTCTTATGATAAATACATGGAAGGAACAATCTGTTCTTTATTTCCTTTATTTCCTGTAGAAAATTTTTATTAATATTCTAGTTGTGAAATTTCAAGTATTATCAGCTTCATGAATTTACCTGGAGCAGTATAATATATGATGTGCTTGTGCATGCAGTGTCTATATTAATTCTCAGACCATTTTCTGGAGTAGAAAGAACAGGTCATGAGAATGCTGATGGACAGAACGTTGTGTGTTTTTCTATGTCCTATGACCTGATCACAACCTACTGAATAAGGACTCAAAACTGGATTGTCTTGCTTCTGTCATATTGATCTTTCTAATACATATTGTTGGCTCTAATCCCACTGAACATATCACTCTTAGCAGACTGCACTGGAAGCTTAACTTTGGATGTGTTTCCTAAGAAGGAGCAAGAGAAGTATCAGGAAACTATACTCACTTACTTATATCCTTTATTTCAAATGATGCTGCTGGTTTAATCTTCCTCCCTCCCTCTCTCCCTTTCTTTCACAAATATTATTTTGACTTATAAGGAGCTAGACAAGAAAGAGAGCAATGAATACAACAAAGTTCCTCCCTAAGAGAACATATAAATGTAGATAAGAAGCAGATAAACTTATAAATACATAATATAGTAGTGACAAATATTATGGAAGCAATTACTAAGAAGCTCTAGGATCATGCCATCTTAGAGTGGTCAGGACACACCCTTCTGCTGAGGTGACATTTGAGCAAAGATTCCATGGAATGGAGGGAAGGAGCCATGCAGATATCTCCACAAGAGAATTACAGACAGATGGAATTGACTGAGCATGCAAAAAAGAAGCATGCTTCTTGTTTTTGTGGAACAAGAGGAGGCTAGAATGGACGGAGGTGATTTAGAGACAGGGAAGAGGTGGGATGTGATGTGCTCATGTACAGAAAGATAACAGAGGGCAAGATCATAAAGGGTCTTATAGGGCATTGTGAGGACTGTAACTTTTAATCCAATTAAGATGGGGAGCCACTGGAGGATTCTAAACAAAGTTGAGACATTTGATTTATACTTTGCACAGATTTCTAGGGTTGTGGGCTAAAAAATAGTTTGCAGGCAAGTTGGAAGCCTATCAAGCGGCTACTATAATACTCAGATGGTTTGATTCTGGATATATGTTAGGTTGAACCATTTGAAATTTGTTTTTATAGGTGAAAAATGTTCAAAAGTTAGCAATTTCATATGAGTCCACATAACATTTGATACTTATGTCCAAAGTATCTTGGAATGGATTGAAACTACTAAGCGATAAAACAAAGCACATCAAGGTTAATCGCAAGGTTTTTGACTTGAATGGAAATGGAAGAATCCTTACCTAAAACAGGAGGACTGCCAGGGGATGGGTTTTAGAGAACAATCAGGTTAGTTTTAAAATGTTAAGTTTGAGACACTTATTAGTCAAATAAAGATATCAAATAGACAGTTGGATATATTTGCAAAAGGTGCAAGTTGGAGATAGAAACTTAAGAGTACTTGTATGAAGAGTCATCTCAGAATCTTGTGTCTTAGTCCACTTGGGTTACAATAACAGAATACTGCAGATTGTGTGGGTTATAACAACAGAAACTGATTTCTTTCAGTTCTGGAGGCTGGGAAGTCAAAGATCAAGCAAGGCATTGGCACATTTGGTGTCTGGTGAGAGCAGCTTCTTGGTTTATGGATGGCTGTCTTCTCTCTGTGTCTTCACATGGTTTAGGGGCAAAGAAGCTCTGTGTGTTCTCTTTTAAATGGGCATTGATCATGTTCATGAGAGTTCCACTCTCATGACCTAATCACCTCCACAGCTCCCACCTCTAAATACCATCACTTTGGGGATTAGTTTCCAGCATGTGAGTTTGGGGTGGGGGGAGTGGAGGGACAACCATTCAGTCTATAGTATTCTACCTCTGATTCTCCAAAATTCATGTTCTTTTTACATTCAAAATGCATTCATTCTACCTGAGTAGCTTCTATAATCTTAACTTGTTAGAGCATCAACTTTAAAGTCTATGTCCAAAGCCTCAAAGTATCCTCTAAATCAGATATAAGAGAGACCAAGGTATAGTCCATCCTGGGCAAATTCCCTTCCAAATTGTGAATCTCTGAAATCAAACAAATTAATGTGCTTCCAAAATGCAATGGTAGGACAGGTACAGGATAAACATTCCTGTCTCACAAGAGAGAAAAAAGAAAGGAAAAATGAGTGATGGGTCCCAAGTACATCTAAAACCTTACAGGGCAAATTCCCTCCCTAGACCTTAAGGCAAAAGAACCATTATCTTTGGCTGGATGTTTGATGAGATGTTTAGCCCTTCATCTGACTCTCTGCTCGACTTGCCCCCAGGGTTCTCCCCAAACTGGGTTGCAAGGCTATCGGCAGCTCCGCTCTTTGAAAGCTAGGTGAAGTAGCCATGACCCCGAGCCCGTAGGTTCAGAGCTCCAGCAGAGAGGCATGCAGACTTTGCTGCCTGCACTCTCCTGAGGGATACCTTTGCAGCTTCCTGGGGTGGCCAAGGAGTTCCAAGGATCATGGCACTGGCACTGCAGGGCAGGGACTAGCGTTTGCAGTGTAAGGTCAGGCAGCATAGGAGGAAATCATTTCTCTTTTATGAGTATGCATAGTGAAGATTATTAGCACGTGACAAATAATCTTTAGGACTCCAAATTCAAATCCATCTATGCCACTTACTTAGAATGCCATTTTATTTGTTAAATTAATAGAGTAAAAGCTATGTAAGTAGTAGTTATTATTTCCCTAACCTTTAACAGGGAATTCTGTGTTGGGGGGTTTAACACCAACACTAAGTTAAAATGAAAACCTATAAGCAACCTCACCTTCCTTGCTAACATTATTAGCATTTCTTCAAGGTACAAATCATGAGTCACAATTCATCTTCACAGTTCTCACAGTTAGGGGAATCAATAGCAATATGATGACTTTGAATCTAAGCTTTGGGGATCTGTGTCTGTTTTTTTGTTTTCATGGTTATTTTGCAGCAAAGTTAGAAGAATCTATCATGAAATGCTCACCAGATGCCATTTTAAACTGGAATCTCATTTACTATTATGAAGATCAAGAAATTAACATCTATGGAGCACCTGGGTGGTACAGTTAAGCACCTGACTCTTGGTTTCAGCTCAGGCTGTGACCTCAGGTTCCTGAGACTGAGCCCTGTGTTGGGCTCTGAAATCAGTATGGAGTCTGCTTAAGACTATCTCTCCATTTGCACCCCCCCAAAAAAATAAATAAGTAAATCTTTAAAAAAAAAAAAGAACATTTATTATACTTCTGCTATATATAAGAACTGTAGTAAATAAATAGGGTAAAAACACAAATATCAGTCCCACTACAGAATGGTGGTATTGAGAAAGCTTTAGAGGCAGACAGAATTGTAGCTGAGTCCTGACTCCACTGTTCACTTTGGAGAAAGATTATTCAATATGCTTGAACCTCAGATTACTCATCTATAAAACAGCAATAATAATAGTGTCTAACTCATAACGTAATTATAGTAAGTAATGCATTCAAAAGCCTATGCAGGAGCTGGCACATGGTAATTACTCAATAAAAAATTTGCCTTTCATTGGTTGGGAAAGAACAAGAAAAGTGAAATACTTTAAAACAATCCATAACAAGTACAGTGAATAATGAAGACATACATAAACGTGTACCTCACAAGTACTGAAGAGAAAAAAAAGAGGGAGTTTTCAAAGAGAAAGTGGGCTTCATTTCGGCAAATAAAGATGAGTTAGAGGGTTTTATTTATAGCAGAGACAGCAGCAGCAGGAATGAGAGAGAACTCACAGGGTGTCTAATGGTGAAATATAGATTTTGATCAGAGTGGAAAATTCTCAGGGGTGAGAGGGTAATGAGAAATAGTATTGAAAATGGTTTATTGGAAATAAATTTAGGATTTTGGACTTTGTATTAGAGTATTAGAGTTTTCCAGAGAAACAGAATCAACAGGATATGTACATAGAAAGATAGAAAAAGAGATTTAATTTAAGGACTTGGTTTACGGGCGCCTGGGTGGCTCAGTGGGTTAGAGCCTCTGCCTTCAGCTCAGGTCATGATCTCAGGGTCCTGGGATCGAGGCCCGCATCAGGTTCTCTGCTCAGCTGGGAGACTGCTTCCTCCTCTCTCTCTGCCTACTTGTAATCTCTGTCAAATAAATAAATAAAATCTTTAAAAAAAAAAAAAAAAGGACTTGGTTTAGGCCATTGTGGGGACTGACAATCCCAGGATCTGGAGGATGACTCGGCAAGCTGGAGATGCAGGAGAGCTGGTAGCGGAGCTCCAGTCTGAGTCAAAAGCCTCAGAACCAGGAAGGCCTGTTGTGGTGTTTTCATTGCAAAGGCTGGCAGGCTTGAAACCTGAGAAGAGCCCATGTTTTCAGTGAATGTGAAGACATAAAAAAGTCAATGTCCCATTTTGAAGGCAGTCAAAACAGAACAATTGGTTGGGGGAAGGGTTGGTCAGCCTTGCTTTAGTCAGAACTTCAACTGACTGAATGAGGAAGAGCAATCTGCTTTACTCTGTCTACAGATTTGAATGTCAATATTATCTCAAAATACAGAAACTCCTGAAAGGGGATCTCACCAAATATCTGAGCACCTTGTGGCCCAGTCAAGTTGATACATAAAATGAATCCTCACAGTATCTTTGCCATTTGGGAGTCATTGAAAGATTGGAAGCAGGAAGTATATAACAAGACAATGCATTAGGAAGGAAATGAGGGGATAGATTACTGCATAGTGAGGGATATATGAAGGAATTTCTGTGCAGGGAGAGAAGACTACTGTAAAAAGCCTAAAAAATGAGGTAATGACATCAATCCACAGGCGGAAAAGAGGAGGAAGAATACGGAAAGGAAAAGTATGTAATACAGTTTGCTAAAAAATGTCAAATCCAGGGGCACCTGGGTGGCTCCAATAGTTAGGCATCTGCCTTCAGCTCAGGTCATAATCCCAGGGTCCTGGGATTGGGACCCGCATCAGGCTCCCTGCTCAGCGGGACCCTGCTTCTCTTTCTCCCTCTGCCTGCCACTCCCCCTGCTTGGGCTCATGCTCTCTCTCTCTCTCTCTCTCTGTCTCTCAAATAAATAAATAAAATCTTTAAAGGAAAATGTCAAATCCCTATGTATGAAAATACATGTCATGAGTCTCTAGGTTTCTAGATTGTGGCTGGTGATCCAGTTGATTCATAAAAAAGCAAAACAACACTGATTGAGATGGCAGACAAGGAATCCACATATTAAATGTAATTTTACATGGTTAGTTTTATTTGATTATCCAGAAGAATTTTCCTCTGTATTTTTCCTTATTGAAAGAATTTATTTATTGAATGCTTTTGTACAGATATATTCTGGTGTCCAGAGGCCTGATAAAGAGCCACATGAAAGCTGGACCCCTCTCCAGCCCCAGGATGTTGATTTTGATTAGTTTAGGCCAGGCCTGGCAATTCTGTTCTTGTTATTTAATAGTTTTAGAATAAACCTAGGAAACAACTTCAGCCAACGAGATGGAAGAGGTAATTTTCTGAGAGTGTGTAAGATAACGTATGTTCTTTGTTTGTTTTCCAGCCTTAAAAGCCTTAAAGGATAAAAAGTAGAGCGAATCAGAAGGGAAAATTGGTAAACTGAACTATATTAAATTAAGAACTATCCTTAATGATGTTCACCAGATATCATTACAAGACAGGTGAAAAAATAGTTCACAGAAATGGAGGAGATATTTAAAATATCTTTAAACAAAAGAGAATTTTAATATACAAAAAAGTCCTGACTAAATAAAAAAACAACCCAACAGTGGGGGATGGGGGTGTGACATCCTTGAACATACACTTTACAACATGATAGTTCTTTAAAAACTAGAAATAATATATGCCCTGATATTAAACAACAAAATATTTATATGTATAAAAATCATAAATATAAAATCTTTTGTATCCATAGTCATAAAATCTTATAAAATGTACATATATTTGTATAAAATATTTTGTCCATACTTATATTGTGTTGTATATATATATATACACATATATGTATATGGTATACGTGAAAGTGTCTAGTGTCTAGCCTTATTAGTCATGATGGTATGCTAACACATACTTACCAGAGAGATAAAGTTTAAAAAGAGAAAATACTAAGTGTTGAAAATAATGTGGAACAACTGGAATTCTTATGCACAGTTGATGGGAATATAAATTAAAGCTTTTTTTTTTTGCTGTAGCTACTAAAACTGGACATGCATACACTTTATCTAGCAGTTTTACCAAGGATATATGCATTTGTTCACCAAGGAAATGCCGTCATTTGTTCACCAAAAGACAAGTCCTAAAATTTTCATAGCAAAATTATTAGTACTAAACAAAAGTTTAAAACTACCTAAATGTCTATTAGCAGTAGAATGAATTTTAAAAATCAGTATATTCAAACAATGAAATATTATACTAAATGAGAATGAACTATAATTACATGCAAAATTGATGAATCTCACTAATACAGTGATGAAATAAGCCAAATAAAATATAGCCCCACACTAATACATAAAAAGCAAATTTATATTTGCTATTAGAAGTTAGGATAGTGGTCTAATTAAGGGTTGTGGTAATGACCACAATTAGGTAGATATGGGACAGGTGGACTTCATGCTTGCTGGGAGCTGATTTCACAGAAATTTTCATGAAAATATACTGAAGTATATATCATACGTATTAGGGTTCTCTAGAGAAACAATTAATGGTATGTATCTATAGAGGGAGATATTTAAAGATTTAACTCACACAATTGTGACAAGTCTGAAATCTGCAGGCAGGAGGATCTGGAGGCTAGAGACCCAGGAGAGAGTTGATGCTGCAGTTTTGATTCCAGGGACAGTATTCTTTCTTCCTTGGGAAGACAAAGTCTTTTAAGGTCTTTGACTGATTGGATAGGCCCATTCCCATTAATAAGGATAATCTATTTTACCCATGTTCTACTGATTTAAACATTAGCTGCATCTAACAAAATACTTTCACAGCAATATCCAGACCGAGGTTTCCACCAGACAACTGGATACCATAGTCTAGTTGGTTTAACACATAAAATTAAGCACCACAGGTTACTTCTTGTCAGCTTAGCTCCCATATCTCCTTAAATCATATATAATCTCCAAATAAAGACAATAGGAAGGTCATATTTCCATCTAATATGATACAGCTCTCCCATATATAATCGAAAATATAAACCCTTTCCCCAGAAGATGATGGAAGGCCTTGGGTGATGTCACTCTTCTCCTTGATATCCAGTAACTTAAATACTATAAGGTCAGACTGGTCACGTGTCTGTAACTAGTCACGTGTAACTGGTCACATGTCTAGAACTACCTTCTTCTGTTACACAGTTCATATTCCCTTTGCCCTCAGCAAGCACCAGAGCTAGTCATCATTCTTTACCTAGAGGGTAACCCAAAACTTTGTTCCCTAAGGGGATCTAGGCCATTGATGATGTTGCCTGAATTGGGTTGTTGTAGTTTTCCATTGACTTTAATCACAATATGGTATCGCTAACAAATGTCCACAGAGAGAGCCTGTATTCCAGACATACTTTCCTACCTCCATTGTGGAGTAGCAGTTCCGTTTTCTCCAGGTATTCAGGATCAGTCACCCAAAGTAGCCATGTGTCAGTCTCAACTTCCAGTTCCTGAAATAGTTGTTGTGTCTCCTGGTAGAAGCATTCTTAGCTTTGGAACTAAGACCTCTAAAGCAACAGAGCATGAGGTTATGAGAAAGGAATAAAAAAATTTGGTGGGCCACTAGGTTATAGAGAGTGGTATAGACTCTCATCTCCACCTCTTGATTCCTAGTTCCATGATTCCGGGCCGTGGGAGAAATAGCACCGTACACTGGGTGCTATTTAGCACATATGCATCCTTCTGAAGAACCTTGCTTCGGCCCCTCAAGATATTACCACCCAAACTGGTAACTAAGTATTCAAAAAATGCGATTCTACTATTTTATCAAGCCAGATGCTTGATTATCCAGTTATCCACAGAGAGTGCCAGGGCTTTGCTCTAAAATCCTAAGGGTCAGCACTGTGACTGACCTCTAGGGGCCAGCTAAGATTCAAACAGCTTCCCTACCTGACGCTGACACTTCAAACATCACTAGCTTTGCTAGATCATATAATAAAGGTGGTGAGACAGCTGGCATAGCAGCCTAAACATGTCACAGGACCTTCCCTTGTTTGGGTCCCATTCAAAACAAGCAGATCTTCAGGTCACTAGGTAAATGGACTGGAGTAGTATACTCCAGTGGGGAATGCTGGCTCCAAAATCCTAAGAGTTCCACTAGGCATTGTGCCTCTTTTTTGGTTGTAAGAGGGGGCAGATGCAAGAATTCATTATTTGCCTTAAAAAGGTTATCTGCACATGTCCCACATGAATATCCCACATGGCCCCCAGAAATATCACTGAGGTAGAGGCCTCTGAAATTTTGTCAGATTTATTTCCTACCCTTTGATGCACAAGTATCTTTTTTTAAAAAAGATTTTATTTATTTGACAGAGAGAGAGAGATCACAAGTAGGCAAAGAGGCAGGCAGAGGGAGAGGGGGAAGCAGGCTTCCCGCTAAGCAGAAAGCCTGATGTAGGGCTCAATCCCTGAGATCATGACCTCAACCGAAGGCAGAGACTCAGCCCACTGAGCCACCCAGGCGCCCCTTGATACACAAGTATCTTACCAGTAGGTCTACAGTGGTTTCTACTTCTTGTTTACTAGGTCCAATCATCCTGTCATCAATGTGATGGATCAGTAAAAGGGAAAGGGCAACCAAGATCCCTGTGAACTAAATTATGACCTAGGGTTGGAGAGTGGGTAGATCCCTGAGGGAGGACGATGAAAACGTATTGTTGGCATTACTAGCTGAAATCGAACAGCTTCTGGTGGTATACTGACAGGGATGAAAAAAAGGAGCATTTTCTATATTAATAGCTGCATACCAGCTACCAGAGTATGTCTTAATTTGATCAAGCAATGAAACCACTTCTGGCACAGTTGCAATTGGAGTCACCACCTGGTATTATCTTGAGGGGCTGAAGCAAGGTTCTTCAGAAGGATGCATATGTGCTAAATCAGCACCCAGTGTATGGTGCTATTCTCCCATTGTCATTCTCCGAGACCCACCTGTTTTCTGCACAAGCCAAATAGGCAAGTTGAATAGAAATGTGGTGGAAATCATGTTCAAGTCTTTGATGATAGCACTAATCTTTACAATCCCCCTGAGAATGCAGTATTGCTTTTGGTTTACTATTTTTCTAGGTAGAGGCAGTTCTAGTGGCTTCCACTTGGTCTTTCTTACTATTGTACCCCTCACTCCATGAGTCAAGGAACAAATGTGTGGGTTGTGCTAGTTACTAAGTTTGTCTATTCACATATGAATTCCAAGACTGGAGAAAAGACCACAAAATCAGCATGGGGACTCACTGTGTGACAAATCTGAACTAAAAAGTTCATTAATCACCTGATCTCCATAAGCTGTATGAGTGGTAGAACACCATGAAATTTGTGTCTCCTTGAATTAGTGTCAGTTCAGAGCTAGTGTCCAATAATCCCTGATTATTTTCCTTTCCCTCAGGTACAGTCACTTTGGTGAAAGGCTGGAGGTACCTTTGGAGAAGGCTGAAAGAAAAATTAACAGTACAAATTTTTGACAGTGTAAGAGGGCTCTTCTCAGGAGAGCCCACCCTCCCTTTTCTTCATGAGGTTCTGGATCTGTGCACTGACTCAAACCTGGGACTTGATTGACCATGACCCTTTTTATTGTTCAAGTTAGACTTTAGTTCACTTGACCTGGATCTCTTCTGCTTATACAAATCAAGTAAGCACTTAATAGACTGTGCATCTGTTGACTCGTAGGAAAACCATGCTTAACTAGCCAATATCATATGTCTCTTGTAGTTACACTATTCTTTCTTTTTAAGAGTTTTTAATTATTTATTTATTTATTTATTTATTTATTTATTTATTTGACAGAGAGAGAGAGCACAAGCATGCAGAGCAGGAGGTAGAGGGAGAAGGAGAAGCAGGCTCCCTGCTGAGCAAGGAGCCAGATGTGGGGCTTGATTTCAGGACCCTGACATCATGACCTGAGTGGAAGGCAGTCGCTTAACTAACTGAGCCACCCAGGCGCCCCTAGTTACACTATTCTGATTGCTTCTTTGGCTCTGTTCTTCCTAGGACAACTACACTTACTTTGCTTTTGATTAAGTAGTTTCTCTTGGCCTCCGCCACCCTGAAATCCAATTATGCTCTTTGCATCTCCTTGATTTAGTGGTAGGAGCTCCCACTGTAATTTCTAAGCTAGAGAAGAGTGACTAGAACGCTCTTCGAGGATGTAGGGGCTCCCCTAATAAATTTATCTCTCACAGTCATGTTGTAAGGTGTGAACTCTGGACCCTACAAGGGTGAGAAGAAGGTCTTACATGATAAACACACTTTAACATTCCAATTTCCCTAAGCCTGTGTATCCTTTTACCAAGGCAGTTTTGGCATTTCAAGTTAATGCAGGATAGGCCACATTTTGGTCTATGTTTCAGCCAACCAGAGTTCTTTTTAACTCTCTACACTATGACATTACATTCAGATTCCCTGCTTAAAGAGCTGATATCAATAAATTAAGTCTGAGTAATTTTTATGTCCCTTCTACCATATGAGGATATGTCCCATATCCTCAGTGTTAGTTATATTTTGGAGTACAGAACACCTCTTCATAGGCCATACTACGTAACTCAGTTTGCAGGGCCTGCCAGGACCTGAGTCTAGTTGTAGGTATAGAAGCGAAGAGCATGGGCGTGGGGAAATCTGAAGAGAATTAGCAGAATTATAGTTATTTCAGGAGAGACCGTTAGTTTTCTCAGGCAAAGAAGAGTTGATCTTCTTAGATGGGGATAGAATGGTAGTTTTCACAGGGAAAGACAATTCGGCAGAATTTAGGGGTTTAATGTCTCCAGCTTCATCAGGAACTTCCATATGTTTCCATTCCCGTTTTGAGAATCCTATTCTATCCCAGTCAGTGCCCTTATTTTAACATTAGCCCTCTGAGATTGGGAATTCAACTTACATTATAATTCAGCCACTCTCGGGATGAGGCTCTGTGTTTGGTTTTCAACAATTTCAGCTCTGCGGCTACAAGTGATAAGCCCTTCTTTTAGGGCAGACACAAAAACCTTCAGGTCCTTTATGAAGTGCTCGAGATGAGATTTGGAATCCCAGGCTTATCCTTTTTTTTCTCCACTTTGTCCAGCAGAATTAAGAGTAACCAACAAATTTTATTTTACTCAGTTTGACCAAAGTATTCTAAGGTATCAAATAGAGTATATTCCTACATTCATAAGTGTGTATGTATATATACTTCCCCTCTCTTTCTGTACGTATATACGTTATAAAAATGTTTTCAATTCTTGTATATTTTTAAAAGATTGTGTTTATTTATTTGACAGAGAGAGAATGAGAGAAGGAACACAAGCAGGGGGAGTGGAAGAAGGTGAAGTGGCCTCCCACTGAGCAGGGAGCCTATTGAGGGCGCTATCCCAGGACCCTGGGAATATGACTGAGCCACCCAGGCACCCCTCAATTCTTGTATTTCTTAAAAGACATCAGAAAGTCACTTTGGTTCTTGAACATTGTGTGTGAAAGAGTTATTTTTGAAATGCTCCAGCCATCACATAAATAAGAGGGGATGAGACTTCATAGGTGAAAAGAACCTGGACCCTTCATGACATTGTTAATTCATTGAATCAAACAGCCATCAAATACCTGATCACAAGACTTCATATTGTATGACATTACAAATATTTCTATTATGTAAATTTCTTTGTTACATCTTCTGCTATTTGCATTAGATTATTTTAACTGATATACATATTGTGGAGAGTTGACAAAAAATATTTGAGTCAATATATCTAGTGCAGGGGAAAACACTTTGGCATCATATACCTTTTATCTGATACATTGCTGTGAAGCAAGCTCATGGCAGTACCAGAACTAGAATCCAGATAATCCTGATTCCAAGCTCATGCTTTTTTCCTCTGTTATTCAGAGCATTCATATCTTAACTACCCTTCTTTATTCTGATGTCAAAGCCTATTATCTATATCAGTTCTTGCCTTAAAGATGATCTGAAATTTTTAAAATATTTTTTTCTAATTAGTAGCTAGTGGTTTCTACATATGATGTTGTCTTGTACTGAAGAGGTTAATTTTTTCTCCATATTCTGACATCATATAAAATAAAAATTCTTAGTGAACTCATACTCTCCTACCTATCCATCTCACAGATGGGTTGTCCAAAACTATCATCTGTTTCACATGGAGCACATCCATCTCGTTCTGTAAAAGTTTCAGAGAATAACCCAAGCTGAACCAAAATTAGTTCTTTGTCACAGCTTTCTGGTATGTCAGATGTTCAGGATGAAAGATGATTGGCAAATAGTGTAGCTTGTCAACCCCTCAATCAAGCACAGTAAAATCTGAAAAGATAGATACTATGATGACCACCATTTTCATGTACTATGTTTTACTTACAAACAAACATCGAAAAGTTTAAAAAGTCATAAATATTCAGCATAGTTATATAAATTTTGTCAGAAATTTTAAATTTTTTGTCCTATTGAATTTTTCCATTTAGAATCTTACACAAAAAGGGAGTTATAGAATATTGGACGTGATTTGAATGTTAGACCTCACCGAATCCAAGTCCACAATTTTAAAGATGAAGAACTGACGTCTGACAAGGTCCATAATCACAGAAATAGTCAAAGGTAGAATTATAACTTGATACTGTTTTTTTTCTTAATCAGTGGTAGGTAGAATATCAAGATATTATGTAATTTGTCCAAGTTCTTCCAATTAAGACATGAGGAAGCTAAATTAAAGTACAAGTTTATATGACTCCCAAGTTCATACTCTCAGCTATATACATACTTCAATACAAAATTGTGAAGTTTCATTACTTAGTTCAGTTTGTCATTTAGAATTCATTTAGAAAATCATTGAGTGCCTTTTAACTTCCAGACATTAGACCAAATACTAGGTATACAATGATGAATAAATAATCATTTACATTAAACAGAGAAATGTAAACAGTCTTTACATTAAAGAGAGAAAGTTTGTAGATGGCAGAGAGAGGGTGGACATAGTGGAAATTGGACAAGAGATAGTGTTACCTGAAAAGCCCACGTAAAGTGATATTTTATGACACCGCAGGATTAAGCAAGGAGAATCTTGGTTTTGGTTTGGAGAAGGATGAGAGGAAGACGCAGTGGAATGCAACATATTGAGAGGGAATAGTATGTGTAAAATGCTCTGAATTAAGAAAGAGCTATAGGTGTTGAATCATGTGTGGCTGGTGCATAGTGAGCAATTAAGCAGTGGCATGGAATGTGGTTGGAGGGTTAGGACATGAAAACATCATGTGTAGACTCAGTCTTTAGCTAAGAGAGAAGTTGAGAAGAGACCATATGGAAGAATTGAGAGAGAGCAGGTGTAGGGTCCCCTTGGAGAGTCAGTTGATACAATTAGATTGCTAGACAATGATAGCACCTACTTGAATTTTGAGATCATGAATTTAAAGTGCAATTATTTGTGGTAGGTTAATAAATGGTCCCCCAAATATATCAGATTCTCAATCCTAGAAACTGTGAATGTTAATTTACACGGTAACGTTTTTGCAAGGTGTGATTAAGGATGTTGGATTAAGGAAATTACCCCAGAATGTCCATGTAGATGATGGCATACGAATGAAGCAAAAGAACATTATACACAGAAGAGGAGAAGGAAATGTGACCCCAGAGGTAGAAATTGAAGTAATCTGCCACATGGTAAGTAATGCCAACAGCCACTAGAAGCTGGAAAAGCCAAAGAACCTATTCTTTACAATAGACTCTGGAAGGGGAATGGCCCTCAGAACATCTTGATGTCAGTCCAGCGATAATGATTTCAAACTTCTGACTTCCAGAACTGTGAGGGAATGATTTTCTGTTGTTTTAGGCCAACAATTTTGTAATGATTTGTCACAGCAGTTCTAGGAAATTAATATATTATTCTACTTGGTTGCAGGACTCTTTTCTAGCTGCTTTGGCATATTCATAGAAATGATGGATATTTTATTTATTTTTGTAAGGATGATAGAAGCAGAAAGGAGAACAAAATTCTGGGTGTTTTCAAAGTAATTGTTGTAGTAGTGAAACATGGATTCTAAGCTGTTCATGAGGGAAAATGAAGATAAAATGGGGCTGATGGATAATGAAAGTATGAAGGCATTAAAGACTAGAGGTCATGAATTGGTTGAAGAACTGTTGTAAGTGTACCTGTTAGCAGTCATTAAATGTTGAATGAAATGAAATCAGATATGAAGTTCAGGGTTCTTGTGTATTGCAAAGCTCAAAGCTTAGCACTGAATTACAATTAGTGGAGATAACAAAAAGCGTTGCAAATTGGAGTCTTGACCAAGAAAGCCATTTACCAGGACATTGGAAACTTCACCCTGTATGATGAAAAATGAAATATTAGAATCACAAGGATATCTATTTATAAGATATTGGATTCAAGAATTCATTGAGAATATTGAATATTGAAAATGTTTTGGTTTCCTCCACATTCTTTCTGCATGAGAAAATCACTACATTTTAATGTTCTCTGATTTTAAAAAAATGGCATCAAAAGTAGAAGTCAAACAGTGTTAATTAGGTACATCCCTAGTATTCTGGGTCAAAAGATAAAATACTCACAATTCATATGAAGAAAAGAAACTTTATATTTGGGAAGAGTTGTGTTTTTAATTTTTATTTGGAGCTTTCTACTTGTTTCCATAAAATAAATAAAATTGCATTTTAGGTATAAATATGTGTCACTAGGACCCCTCATATATAAAATATTTAGATATTGTGCTCATAAATATAAGACCATCAAATTACTTTTGTTCATAAACATTTATTCTAAGTACATTATCTCTGATCCTTAAATCATTTTTTTAGTGTAAAGTACTGGACTTAATTCTATGCCAGGTAATTCAGCTCAATTCAATTTAATGTGACATCTACATACAGTATTCACTGAGCATCTATTCTGTGCAAGGTCTGTGTTTGACCTCAAGAAATTTCCAAGCAGGGCTGATCCTCTGCCCACAATCATCTTATACTTCAGTAGTGATGAAGCTTAAAGGAATATTATGTTCACTGGACTAATGACCTCATAAATGTATGCTCCATCTAGGCCAGCCATCTCACTCTCTGTGTTATTCCACAGGCTCAGCCAGAAGAAAGCATTTACTGTACAGGCCATCTAGTAATGTCCTTCAGAACTAGGAATTATAGTGAGTAGTCATCTTTACCAAATGCATTAAGAAATTCTTTTTCCAAAATACCTTGGAATGGAGGGTTTATGTTGGGGTATGGAGTCAGGGCCCTATATTATATCCATATCTGAATCCCTTGTTCTGTCCTCTGAATATTTTTCCCTATTCCCAAACTCCCAAAACCTTTCACCGTCACCTTTTTATTCAAAGTTCATAGCTATAAAGAGCCACTTCTTACTGCTTTGCTATAAGGCGTAGTACCTTGAAATCTAAAATTTCTTTCTACAATCGATACACTAAATATTTAACAACCAGCTCTGCAATAAGGGATTGGGCCTTATTTGTAATATTTGCCAAACTTCATGGTGTGAATACTCCCTATATGGCTAATTTCAAACTACCCTCCTGAAGTCACTGAAGGCAGAGTTGGAAAGAGATGTGCAGTAGCTCATTATTGTCCAGTGTTCCTGCTGTAAAGATACAATCGATGTAAGTAATCTTGGGCATAGGCAGTAAGAAAATATAATAAAATAACAAGGAAGTGATAAGTTTGAGTATTATCTGTTTTCAAATATAACTTATTTAGTTGCATGTTTATTTAATTTTTAATAATGGCCACTTTTAACAACAGGCCTGAAAACTCCTTAAAATGTTAATAATCAGCTCTTGTGACCTGATATGAGCTTACCCCAGAGTTCACTGTCGGCAACACTATCAAAATGACACGTGATGTATGTCCCCTCTTTTCTATCAAAACTCTCTTTTTATCTTCACCATGTTTTGTAAGAGTGTATCTGACATCGCTTGCTCTGAAAAGTCATAAGGAGGATAAACTTTCTGAGACTTATACCCCGTATGTTAGAAAGGATTCTAAGATGACCTTCAAATGAGTCAAATTCTTGTATAGTCCTCTCCCCTTATTCGTGGGTGGGAAACTATGACTGACTTCTGGCAAAGGTGATGGAGTCACTCCCACGACTAAAAGGTGACACCTTAGATGACTGTAGCAGGAGAGTATCCTGACTTGGATGAAGCAGCCTGCTGTGTTTTAAGAGGCTCTGTGAGAGTCACAGGGCAAGGATCTGAGGGGTGTGGAAGAGCTAAATTTAGCCCCCATTTGAAAGCAGAAAGAAAGGGGGAAGTTAATTCTTCCAACAACCCTGTGAGTTTGGAGAGGACCTGGAACTCTAGAAAGGAATATAACCTAGCCAGTACCTAATTGCTGCTGTGTGAGGCCCCGAGCAGAGAGAGAATCCAATTAAACCAGGCCTGAGCTTCTGACACAGGGAAGTTGCTCTGTGTAGATGGTTTTTAAAAGTTTGTGGTAATTTGCTATGCAGCAATAGAAAACTAATGCACTACTTACACTTGAATGAGAATATTTTTGGTGTGGAAATCAAATGGAAAATCAAACTTTTCTCCAGAACTTTGAAATTTTGACTCTTCTTTTGTGTGTCTAAGTTTTTTGAATACCACGCTGATTACTATTCCTTTATAGGTAAACTTTTTTTTTTGATCTCTAAAAGCTTTTAGAAGTTTGTTATTCTCATTTTCATGAAATTTCATGAAGACGTGTCATTTAAAAAAAAACTATCAGCTTTTTTGAGATACAAATCACATACCACACAATTCAGATTTAATGTGTAAAACCCATGGTTTTAGTTATTCACAGAATGATGCAACCATAACCTCAATACATTTGAGAACACTTCACACCCCAAAAAGAAACCCTATCTTACTGGCAGCCCTCTTTATGTTCCCCAAATCCCTCCAGCCTTAGACAGCCATGATTTTACTACCTTATAGATTTGCCTCTTCTGGATATCTCCTGTAAATGGGATCAAACGTGGTGTGTTCATTTGTGACTGGATTCATTTTGCATAATACATCCAAGGTTCAACCATGTCGTGACATTTATTATACTGCATTTATTTTTACTGCTAAATATTATTCTATTCTATGGATATATAACATTATATCCATTCATCCGTTGTTGGATGTATCCGTTGTTTCTACTTTTTGGCTATTATAAGTAATGTAGCTGTGAACATTTGTGTACAAGTTTCTAGTAGACATATGTCTTCAACTATCTTAGGTATATAGGTAGGGTGACACTACTGGGTCATATGGTAAACCCATATTTATTCTTTTGAGAAATTGGAAGAATCTTCTAAAATGATTGCATCATTTTTTATTCCTACCAACAGTACGTGATGGTTCCAATTTCTCCGCATCCTCGCCAATGCATACTCTTATCTGTCTTTTTGATAATAAGCATCTTAGTGGTCAGAGAGTGGTGTTTCATTGTGGTTTTAATTTGTGTTTTTCTGATAGCTAATGACATTGAACATCTTTTAATTTGCTTACTAACCACTCGTATATGCCCTTTGGAGAAACTGTGGATTCAAATATATTATCCAGTTTTAATTGGTTATCTCTCTTTCCATTATTGAGTTGTAAATATTTTTCTCTTTTACATATTCTAGATTAAAGTCCTTTACAAATATGATTTGAAAATGTTTCCTCCCCTTCAGTGTTTTGTTTTTTCACTTTCTTGATGGTTTCCATTGAAGCACAATCTCTTCTTAAAACATACCTTTGTTTTATTCTGAGGTTTTTATAGTATTAGCATTTACATGTAGGCACCTGGTCCATTTTGAGTTAACTTTTTTGTATGGTAGGAGGCAGAAATCTAAATTAATTCTTTTGAATGTGGCTATCTAATAATTCCAGCATCATTTTGTTAAAAAAGACTATTCTTTCCTAATTGTTGTCAAATTTGGGAGATTGTAGCCAAATATCTTCTAATTTTTTAAGCTCTGTTAATATTTCCTCATTCTTTATTCCCACTGTTTTTTCAGATTGAATATTCTCTATGGTTCTATTTTATAGTTCATTGACTGTTCTTCCAATTCAAACTGACTCCACTCAAATTTGCTTTAAGAACTATTTCATTTTGGTTATTGAACTATACATGAAATGAATTTGATAACTTCAATAATTTCCATTTGCTACTTTTTTATAATTTCTACCTCTTTATGGATATTCACTATTTGATGAGATGCTGTCATCTTAGCTTCCTTTAAGCATTACTTTTTTAAGTTATTTGAATGTAATTATAGTCTTTGAAGTTTGAAGTCTTTGTCCATTAAAACCTGTATCTGCTTCTTTTCCTGGTCCTATCCTGGGTGCCTGCTTTTTTGTATGTGTATGGGTCATACCTTCCTGTTTTATTCGTGTCTCATAATTTTTTTTGGAAGTTTGATATTGTAGGTAATATAGTAATCCTGGATGATGATTCTCCTTAGCCCATTCTGGGGCTTATTGATTTGTTTAGTGAATTGGTTAGATTATTTCAGTGAAGGCTATTTCTCTGTCAGTGTGAACCTTCTGATATTATTACTTGAAGACTGTAGATTTGGGCATGCACACATGTCACTAGGATGACAGTGATTTTTAGTAAGATTCTCTTTGGCTAATGTTCTCTGATCTCTCTGTTAAATTTTCTACTTACTTTAATATCCCACTCAATTTTAGGGTCCTCTAATTGCTGGCTGATGGCTCTATTGTTTTCAGTGTGCCCTGGGGCATAGGTGGAATTACAGCCCTATACAAATAAATCCAAGCAGAGGCAGTTTTCGAGACTAGTCTTTAAGTTTTGTTCTGACCATAGGAAGGCTCTTCTTAACTGTCTCTTTCCATCTTTCTTTCTGGTAAGATAATTGGCCTACAGTTTAACTTTTGATCTGTCATAAAGCTACCAACCTTCTCATAATTGCTGACAATCAAAAACTCCATTTCCTTTTTTTTTCTTTTTTTTTTAAAGATTTTATTTATTTATATGACACAGAGAGAGAGAGATCAGATCACAAGTAGGCAGAGAGGCAGACAGAGAGGAGGAAGCAGGCTCCCCGATGAGCAGAGAGCCTGATGCGGGCCTCGATCCCAGGACCCTGAGATCATGACCTGAGCTGAAGGCAGAGGCTTTAACCCACTGAGCCACACAGGCGACCCCCCCCCTTTTTTTTTTCCTTTTTTACCCCTCTTTATTTCTCCTTGCCAGCCACACCTCTGGAACTTCCTAAGGGTTTTGCAGGGAAGGTCAGATCCTGCCTTCACTGCTAACTCTTAATGTGGTGTTCTTTGAAGCAGGTTTTTCAACTACTTCTGTCTGTATGCTCCCATCCACTATCCATTTAAAAAAAATACAGATCTTGGATATAGATGATCTTCTCCTATCCTTTTGCAAGACTTTTAAGAAGAGAGAAATTTGTTTCAACAATGTCAAATTGTGCATGTGTACACACACCCAAACTTTCTCATTACCCTCCATTTCTCCTCTAAATGGAATTTGTTGAGTTTGCAAACCCCTGAGGAGGTTAAGGGGATTTTACTGATGGGATGGATGTTCTAACATAATACTATGAGTTGTTGAGAAAATATTGTTTTCATATGATTGGGTAAAGGAACACTTTTTTCCCCCCAATTTTGAGGCATTATTTACTAGATTAATGTAGCAAGATTTTGGAATATGTACCTTAGAGCTTTGAATAAAAAAGGAGGCTACAATGAAGACCTTGAAGGTTTGGTAGAAAAATAAAAAGAGAAGGTAAGGATGTATGACCAGTGCTTAGAACAGGCTACTAAAGACAGCCAAAGAAAATCTCCAAAATGGAATCTATGCCAGCCATGCCCTATTGTCTGTCCAGGGACTGTCTTTATCTTTCTTTCCACTTGCTGGTCACAAATCATTTATAGGGGGAATGTAGTTTCAAGATCTACCCCAGGTGGTTTGGAATTCAAGGTAGATCTGTCTTGGAACAATTCAGAATGATGGGCTTTCTATCAGGTAACTTAAATGAAAGAAAAAGTGGATAAAAGTCACTTACGTAGAGATGTATGTGGAGAGCAGCATTTTAGTAGCTGAAGTATCAGTCTCAACTTGAAACCTAAGGTACTATGCAGAGGATGAGGCTGGTGACCATAGCTGAAAAAAGGAAATGTGGGGTGTGTGTGTGTGTGTGTGTGTGTGTAAAAAGAACATATGTGTATTGGAGGTAAGGTGAATGTGCAGAGACAGCCTGAAAACATTAGAAAGAAAACCAGAAAGTCAACTCTCAAATAGTGTTGAGTAAGGTTGCTGGGATTCTCCTATATTTCCCCATCCCTGTTATTGAATATGAAAACTAAAATAAATGAGAGGCCCCTGCTCCTTAGATCGGGTGCTAGTAGACTTCATAACTGTCCTTCCCTATAGCTCTGCCTCCTAAGCCCACTTACAAAGTTTTATTTCCTACCTCTTAGTCTCCAGTTCTTTGATTTACCTTAATAGATACATAGATAAAATGTAGAAATCTGGGAAAACTCCAGCTCTTACTGTTTCTCCTTCTGAGATCTTTGTAGCCCGCATATAGATCAAGTGGGATCTTCATCTTGATTCAGCTATTTTGTGAATGCTTTTGTCAGTCCCAAGGGTGCTTACCGACCAAAAGAGAGCTGTAGTGTAGTGCCTACCAGTTGCCAAGTAAATGTCATTTGGATTAGGACATTCTCTGAACTAAACCAGTACAAGTAAAAACTGCTCATATGTAACATTTCTGTCCTCTCTCAGTAATTCAAGGATTCTGGCCATTTTACCTTTCACTTTGTTGAAGAAAAGGTAGTATGTTGGATTATTTGGCATCTTCTAAATTCCATTTTTCAAATAAACTATAAAATGGCTCCACCATGTGGTTGAAATATGTATTTTGCTCTCTGTAATTTAATCTGGTAACAATTCAGTGAGTCAGAACAATTAATATTATTAATTCATTCAACAAATATTTGAGATCCTACCATGTGTTGGGTATGTTCTTGCCACTGGAACACTGTAAATAAAACAAATGCAACCTCTGACTCCTTAAATTTCATATTCATTGTTCACCTTCTCATTGGTTAAACAAACTAGATCAAACATTAAATACAAAAGCATAGTTTTAAAATTATTTTTATTGAAGAAAAAGAAGACAAAATACATTTTTTTAAATACAAGTAAAAACTGCTCATATGTAACATTTCTGTCCTCTCTCAGTAATTCAAGGATTCTGGCCATTTTACCTTTCACTTTGTTGAAGAAAAGGTAGTATGTTGGATTATTTGGCATCTTCTAAATTCCATTTTTCAAATAAACTATAAAATGGCTCCACCATGTGGTTGAAATATGTATTTTGCTCTCTGTAATTTAATCTGGTAACAATTCAGTGAGTCAGACAATTAATATTATTAATTCATTCAACAAATATTTGAGATCCTACCATGTGTTGGGTATGTTCTTGCCACTGGAACACTGTAAATAAAACAAATGCAACCTCTGACTCCTTAAATTTCATATTCATTGTTCACCTTCTCATTGGTTAAACAAACTAGATCAAACATTAAATACAAAAGCATAGTTTTAAAATTATTTTTATTGAAGAAAAAGAAGACAAAATACATTTTAGTTCTGGTTTTATCATTGACTAGCTGTGTAAAAATACTCACTTTTCTATATGGGATTAAGCTTTTTATATGCCGTCCCAGGTATATGGCTCCTAATTCTTATAATACCATACAAACAATGAAGATGTTTTTCTTGGTGTAGGGGGGTAGACAACAACAACATATACTAACACATTCCAAAGCTTGCCTACAAGCTTGGGGGGAGTTTATAGCCTCCTTGAATACTACTTATGGTCTCAATGGGTCCACCTACAAGTAAAGTTAAAATAGATTACTTCTATTGTCCCCTCTAGCTATAATATTTGGCTCTTATGATCATAAATAATAAAAGAACTGATCCCAGGGTAAGCTAGAACCTATATTCAAGGCTTTCCTGTCTTCTAAACCTTTCCTGTACAATCACCCAATGCTGTGGTTGCTGAATTACAGCACCTATCAAAATCCCTCTCACTGGGTACCTGGGTGGCTCAGTGGGTTAGAGCCTCTGCCTTCAGCTCAGGTCATGATCTCAGGGTCCTGGGATCAAGCCCTGCATTGGGCTCCCTGCTCGTCGGGGAGCCTGCTTCCTCCTCTCTCTCTGCCTGCCTCTCTGCCTCATTGTGATCTCTCTCTCTCTCTCTGTCAACTAAATAAAATCTTTAAAAAAAAAATCCCCTCACCTTTGAAGGTCAGCCTGGCATTTAAAGATTTTAGGCTCTTCTAGATAACATCAGACAGAAACTGCCCTTTTTTTCTCTATTTTATTAATTACATTAATATCAGCTTTCATTTATTAAACTCACAATTCGGGTCAGACACTTTTCCAAGTCAGCTCTTTAAATGCCATTATCTCTCAGCATGTTGGAAACAGAAACCTAGACACACTGAACTATAATTCAGTGCACAGAGCAGTAAGATTTAGGACAGAGGTTAGAGCTAGTTCAAAACCCGGCAGAATACCATGGCAAGTCAGCATGTGAGCTCTGGAATAAGACTATGGATTCTAATTACGGATCTGTAATTTACTAATTGTGGGACATTGGACGAATACATTTTTGAGCCTCTCTGAAACTGTTTATAAAGTTAGTTAGAGTGACAGTTTTTGCCTAGAAGATTATTATGGCACTTGCTCTGTGAGTATCTGAAACAAAAGATTGAATTATTTTCTTTGCTATGTTTTCCCACAATGTAATCTCAAACATACTGTCTATATAAGAGAAGCACTTTTGACTATGTCATTTAAATATTGGGCATATCATTATGGGCTCTCTTTAAATATTAATAGGGAGGTTGCTGGACAGATCGAAGTTTGCTGGACAAGAACATAGAAAGAGCTGAGAAAAAAAATTCAGCCTTCAAAAGGAAAGCTGCTAAATTTAGCTGTAGTCAGATTTGGGAGACACAGTTAAACTGATTTAATTGCTCTATATTTGTGATTTCTTGAGAATTGTCTGTCTCACTGTGGTGTGTCCAATTGGACAACTGCACCCATTTTTTAAAGGGACAGTTTCCTAACAAGACCCTAAATTGATTTTCAAAGGTTACAAAGTCCTTCACAAACTGATTAGGAAAGGACAATAAAAGGAACTACAGGTGGTTGAAAAATGGCTTCAAACTGCCCCAGGAAAAGAGTATACCATGAAATACCTTTTGTTATTTAGGCTAAAATAAGGATGTAACATGACAGGGCCGCTGCAGTAGGAAGGTGTCAGGTGAAAGTTTTCTACTATGGAGGTTAGCTCTTTATATAAATACAGAGTTTCACCGTGGTCCCCCTACCAACTTTCCAAAATGTTGGGCCTTCCCTGACTTGTGTGAGCATCTGCAGGTGTCCTAAAGAAACATGGTAGTGCGTAGGGTGGGGAGGGAAGAGGATTAAACCCCAGTATGTTGTGTCTGATGAAAGCAGCATCCTTACAAGTGGTTTTCAATCCTTTCTCTCCACTCTCCTTTCTACAGTATCAGAATAAACTTTCTCATGCAAATGCTGATCATGCTACACCTCTCCTCAACACACCTATTGCCTTTGAATTAGTATAAAACTATTCAGCCTGACATTTAAGGATTTTCTCAGTGAGACCACTGTCTGTCTGTCCTATTTCCATTTCCCTCACTTCCCCCTCAATACCTTACATCCCAGACACCTTTGAGATCGAAACATAAAAATAAAGATCCATTTGTCTGCTCATCTCAAAAAGAAAAATGGTTCAGCACATTAATTTATAGTATCCAAAGTATTTTCATGAACATTATTTCCCTTAATCTTCACAATAACCCGCAAAACTGGTGAATATGAGGCTCGGCAATATTCATTGACTTGTTCACAATCATTCAAGCGGTAAGGAGTAGAGCTAAAATTTGAAATCCACTCTCCTGAAACTATATATTTCAATTTCAAACTATACATTCCACTCTTTCCTCAGTGAAACACTGCCATCTCTTCTGGAAAGACTTTTCTATTTTTTCCAACTGTGTAATTCCCCCTTCTGTTTCTTTTATATTTAAAGTTCTTCATTAAGGCCTTATAAATTTAAATGAAGAAATCCAGCTAATAATGCTGATTCATAAAGGTGTGTCTACCTTTGTTTTCAAATTTAGCCTAAATAAGTCCTTTGGGTACAGAATACAGTATATGATGCATTAAGAAATATTATACATGCTTCTAAGGAAATTCAGTTAAGCTAATAAAATTAGGTAACATATTTAGATTATGAAAATAAACTAAAAAGACACCTGCAGGAGGCATCGCAGGTGTACTTTCTGATACAGACTTTCTGGCCTAACTCCTAGCACATCAAGCAAGTCAAACACTTCCCATTTGCTCTGGGAGCAGCCGTGCTAGCAACAGCAACTCATAACCAAAAATAAACACTATGAATGTACCTTCCACTACTGAGGATTAAAGAAGACTTTTCTTCAAAGGGAACGTTCTCTTGCATATTTCTTTAAATGGTTCTTGGTTCCTTGGGTGGAATTTCAAGCAGGTTCACAGATATGTATTTTTTCTGGAATTGATTCTCATAATTTAAAATTAGTTTTACTGGGATCTAACTGATAATAAAACTCAAAAGTTTTAAGTATATAATTCAGTGAATTTTGATAAATGTTCTCAATCCTGTAACCACCACCCAAATTATTATAGAGAGTCTCTCCAAAAGTTCCTTTATAGTTGTTTTCAGCTATACCCTTTCCTCATATCTGGCTTATGGCAAATACTGACCTGTTTTTAATCACTATAGTTTGAGTGTTCTGGAATTTCATATAAATGGAATCATATAGTACATAATAGTTTATGTTTGGGGTCTTTCACTTAGCATAATGCTTTTAAAAGTAAGGGGTACATAATGCTTTTAAAAGTAAGGGGTGGGTGCATGTATCAGAAACCCATTTTCTTGCTAAGTGGTATTTTATCACGTTTACCCCACAATTTGTTTATGCATCTATGAGTTGATAAGATACATGGATTGTTTTTGGTCTAGGATTATTATGAAATAAAATTTCAATAAGAATTTCAGTGAAATCTTTGTGTGAACTTAGATTTCCATTACCCTATAACCATTGACTTTTGTTTTTTTGTTGTTTTTTATTTTAAGATTTTATTTATTTATTTGACAGAGAGAGAGATTACAAGTAGGCAGAGAGGCAGGCAGAGAGAGGAGGAAGCAGGCTCCCTGCTGAGCAGAGAACCCGATGCAGGACTTGATCCCAGGTCCCAAGATCATGACCTGAGCAGAAGGCAGAGGCTTTAATCCACTGAGCCACCCAGGGGCCCCAACCATTGACTTTTGACCTTTTTTTAAAAAACTGTATATTTTAATGCTAGATTTCCCTGTACTTATTTTCATGCTCTAAATTTTTATTTTATTTTTTATTTAATATTTTCTAATGATGCCAGTGATGATTTCTTTGACTCCTGGGTTATATAGAATGTCATTGGTTAATCTCTAAATATTTGGGAGATATCTCAGATATCTTTCTGATATAGATTTCTACTTTAACTTCACTGTGGTTAGAGAATATATTTTGTATCACTTAAGCCTCATTAATTTACTATGATTTTTTTTTATAGCCAGAAATAAATCTGACTCGGTGAATGTTCCGTGTGCACATGAAATTCCTGATATACTATGAAGTTTGGACAGAGGGATCTATAAAGGACAATTAGGTCAAGTTGTTCAAGTCTTCTAAAACATTACTGATTTTATCCCCCATTACAGGCTCATTATCTATAACTGTTTTATTTTTAAGTAGTTCCCCTGTGGATTAAGATATGCATCTTTATCTTCTCAGAGTCTATAGTCAATAATATTTTACTTCATGTCTAATATAAACATCTTTTATCAGTGTGTTTCCATTTTCCCCTCTTTTTTTTATTCTATTGTTTTTATACATTTTACCTCTGTTATAATCTCTACAATTCCTAGTTACTATTTCTTATAGGTTATGTTTCCAAGGAATTAACCATGAGACTAAGATATATTTTATATTTATTTACATATTTACCATTTCCGATGCCTTTCATTTTGTGTGTCGTATGTGTGTGCACAGATCTAAATTTCCAACTGGTATGGTATCATTTTACTTCTGTCTGAAAAACTTCCTTTAACGTTTTCTTCCTTATTCAGGTACAATGACAATTATCTCAGTGTCTGAAAAAGTTATTTCACCACCAGTTTTAATATTTTACTGTTTTGTTTTTCCTTTAGTACTCCAAAGATATATCTACATTATCTTCTGGCTTTCATAGTTTTTATGAAAGTCATCTATCATTCTTATCTTTGTTTTTCTGTATGTAATGCATTTTCTCCGGCTGCACTTAAGATTTTCTCTGTATCACTGGTTTTCATCAAGTCATTATATGCCTTCGAATGAGTTTCTTTGTGTTTGTTTTTACTTAGGATTAATTGAACTGCTCTGATCTCTGAGCTTATAGTTTTCATCAAATTTGGAAAACTTGGGGACAATATTTCTTTAAACACTTTTTCTTTCTCTTCCACTCTTATCCTTCTGGGTGTCCAATTAGCCATATTTCATTTATTTAAAAACTTTATATTAATAGTAAAATTGCTAGGTTTTATTGGATGCTTTCTTTGGGTAAGGCACCAACAAAGATTAAATACATTGTCTTTATTATTATTTATATTTGATTTATTTAAACCAAGAACAAAACTTTTCACCCATTTCTCCCATGCCCCTCCCCACTCCCAAACTCCAGAAATCACCAATTTGTTCTCTGTATCTATGAGCATTTTTTAAAAATGTATTTATTTTTAGAGACCTTTCTAGTATTCAGCCTGTTCAGATTTTCTATTTCATCATGATTCAGTCTTAGTAGGTTGTATGTTTCTAGGAATTTACCATTTCTTCAAGATTGTCCAATTTGTTCACATAATTGTTTGTAGTAGTCAGGATCCTTTGTATTTCTGTGGTATGAGTTGTAACATCACCTCTTTAATTTCTGATTTTATTTGAGCTCTTTTTTATTTTCTTGGTGAGTCTAGCTAAAGGCTTGTCAATTTTGTTTATCAGCTCTTAGTTTCATTAATATTTTTCTATTGTCTTTTTAATCTCCATTTAATTTATTTCCACAATAATTTTTGTTATTTATTTCCTCCTTCTAACTTTGGCCTTTGTTCTTTTTCTAGTTCCTTGAAGTGTAAAGTTAGGTTGCTTATTTGAGACTTGTCTTGTTTCTTAAGATGCCATTTATTGCCATCAATTCCCACTTAGAACTCCTTTTTTGCATCCCATAAATTCTGGTATGTTAGTGGTATGTTACATTTCCATTTTTATTGGTTTCAAGGTATTTTATTTCTCTTTTGATTTCTTCTTTGGCCCATTAGTTGTTCAGAAGCATGGTTTTTAATCTTCACATATTTGTGAATTTTCCCTTTTTCTTCATGTAATTCTAACTTCATACCATCATGGTTAGGAAATATTCTTGATATCATTTTAGGACTCTTAAATTTATTAAGACCTAGGTACCTGAGATCACGACCTGAGCCGAAGGCAGAGGCTTTAACCCACTGAGCCACTCAGGCGCCCAGGAAATATTCTTGATATCATTTTAGGACTCTTAAATTTATTAAGACTTGTGGCCTAACATATAAGCTATCTAAGAGAATGTTCCATGTACATTTAAGAAAAATTATATTCTGTTGCATTTGGGTCGAATTCTGTAAATATCTGTTAAGTCCATATGGTCTAACATGTTGTTTAAGACCGAAGTTTCCTTTATCAGTTTTCTGTCTGAATGATCTATCCATTGATGTAAGTGGGAAATACATGATATTGTTGTATAAATCATGGTGTTTTCTTCATTTTTTAAAATATTTTCATCATGGGTGCCTGGGTGGCTCAGTGGGTTAAAGCCGCTGCCTTTGGCTCAGGTCGTGATCTCAGGGTCCTGGGATCGAGGCCCACATCGGGCTCTCTGCTCAGTGAGGAGCCTGCTTCCTCCTCTCTCCTCTCTCTCTGCCTGCCTCTCTGCCTACTTGTAATCTCTCTCTCTCTCTGTCAAATGAATAAATAAAAAAATCTTAAAAAAAAATAAAATATTTTCATCCTGACTGTGCTTTATCTTTGACAGTTTTGTGTGTATAGGTGTCCATATGCATATGTATGTGGTAGCAATTTTTCTACAGTGTTTAAACTGTTATTAATTCTATCTAATATAACTGTCACATCAGATATGTTTTCTTCTCCAGTAGTTGCTTTCATGTTTTTAAAGATAACTTTACTTTTTCTTCTAACCACAGTCATGTTCTTTTATTTGCTTAAACATTTGGAGCATATTTATAACATCTATCTTAACATCCTTGTTTATGAGCTTCATTAAGCCTATTTCTGGATTTGTTTCTATTGATTTATTTTTATTGTGATTTTAGTAATATTTTTCCTACTTTGTACATGTCAGCTAATTTTCAATTTCTAACATTATAAATGTTGTTGATTGTTATTTTCTCCATTCCTTTAAAACCTTGGATTTTTCAGATGCTTAATTAAGTTACTAGAAATAAATTGGGACCTTTTTCTTTTTAAAGATTTTATTTATTTATTTGAAGAGAGAGACAACAGCGAGAGAGGGAACACAAGCAGGGGGAGTAGGAGAGGGAGAAGCAGGCTTCCCACTGAGCAGGGAGCCCAATGTGGGACTAGATCCCAGGATCCTGGGATCATGACCTGAGCTGAAGGCAGATGCTTAACGACTGAGCCACCCAGGCACCCCAAATTGGGACCTTTTTAATGTTTACGTTTAACTTTCTTGGGGGAAGATCCAGAGAAGGTTTTAGTCTGAATGTAACTTAGCCATACTACTAAGGTGACACCCTCCCAAGGATGCTATCAGTTTCCATGTGTAAAGTCTTTACTGTCAGTCTGGTGGGAGAACAAATTACTAAATTATTACCAGCCCATTATGAGATCTTGTTACTTTTGTGCTTTTTTCTGTTGGTTTTCTCCTAACTTCTGGTTGTTTCCTTTTGTGTATATAAAGAATACTCAGCTGAAGACTTAAAGGACCTCTCAGAAAATCTCCTGAGCCTTCCATTTCTGGAATCCCCTTTTCTCTGGTACTCTGCCCCCAAAATCTAACAATTTTGACCTTTCTTAACTTTGACTTCTATTTGAAAATTGAATTCTGTCCCTAATTCATTAGGAACATTGGGTTTGTTTAGTTATTTCTGAGTTTAGCCTAGTCACATACTCCAGGCATTAAACTGGTGAAATTTTATGGCTTACCTTGTATCCCTTATCTCAGGGATCACAGTCCTGGGCTGCTTCGCAAAATTTGCTCAATTGTCTCTTGTTTAAGTATAAAGATAAATCTTTTCCCTGTTGCTCTATCATAGCTCAAGTGGGAGTTTCCATTAATATTTTATGAACTTTAAAAAATATTAAATGGTTTTAATGTTTTATTTATGGATTTTTTTCAGTTTTTAAATTCATATAGTTTGCTTCATGCTGGCCAATTTTACTTGTAATTTTATAAGGGTGTGCAAACCCACTCTGTATTAAGTCTTAGTGTTGTTTTGTGTTTGGTTGCATTGTATTTTGTTTTGTTATAAACATGAAACACAACACAGGAAACAAAGTACAAAGATAGATCTTTCTTATCCTGGAGTTGAGTAACAGTCATTCCTGCTCTAGTCAGTTTAAAGAGTAGGGCGATACAATGAATTTAACTGTTGAAATAGAAAAAGAAGAGATAGCTTAGAAGATAAAGCTATAGGTATAAATTAATATACTGTGAACTAATGAAAGACAGAAAACTAATTCTATATCCTTCACGTTGCCTACCACAAATGCTTTTCTGTAACAGATGATCAAATTGAATTGAAAATATGGAAAAATATCTATTTATGATCTTGTAAAATTTGGGGCAAGAGTTCCATGACTTTAATAAATGTTTTAAAATGAGGATGATAATCATGTCTTATTAGGAATGAAGTAAGTTTGATCACAGTTATAGCTTGGTATGAAATGCTTTACTAACATTTGGTCAGCAGTACGAGTTTTGAAAAATTCTAATTATGAAACTTAAATTCTTTCAACTTATAGTTAGAGGGAAATTTGCCTTTTGATAAAAATGCAAGAGGCATAGTATTTTAGGAAAAAATACACACACGCACATAGTTTACATGCTTCAGAGTATTAAGTATTAAATAATAAATATCAATGGCAAATCTCTGAAATATCCTCCATTTATGAGCTCCTTGACCTTAGCTTTTGAAATTTGTAATTTAAACATAATCTAAAGAACAATTATAGCTATGTGCTTATGTTTTATGTTTATGTAAACATAAAATAAATAAAACTCTTTATTGTTCTAATTTAAACTTTTCACATATACAAAACTTCTATAATCCCATGGTAGAGAATGTTTTCTTTATAGCACTCTTGGTTTTCACAAAGGAAAGTATGATTTCCCTTGCAAATGTGTGTGACAAATATCCTAAATTGTTAATATCACGGTCTTTGAGTGAATTATTCAAACTTGCTTTGAGTTAATATTTTTAATCATCATAAGACACTTACCCCTCTCCCAAGACAAAACAGAATGGCATGGAACAAATTCAAAACAAATAACCTTTCCTAAAACATTAATATTTCTGATGAAAGGGATGAATTAAATATAGAACTAGATATGAATCTAAAAGAAGAACATAAAAAACTTCTGCTTTTCCAGTTCAACTTCTCAAGCAATGAGAGTAACTCTTTTTATAGACTTATTAATGCTTTCATAGCACAGATTTCACACATTTTATAAAAGGAATCATAAATACAGGGAGAATAATTGTGATCTAAACATTTAAAATATTATTGTCTCTTCCATTTATTCATTTGTTAAACTCTTACATGGTGCTTACTATTTGCAGGACTAAGCTAGATGCCTACAGTACAATGTTCTACAAAAGCCATGCAAAACCTGCTTTGAGCTTCTTTTCTCTAGGTTTTAAGTCTTCATAAGGTCACAGGTCTTTGACTTATGCATTTTGATGCCCCTCATAATATCTGGCCTAGGGCTCTGAATTTATTTATTTATTTATTTATTTATTTATTTATTTATTTATTTAAGATGTTATTTATTTATTTGACAGAGAGAGAGAGAGAGATTACAAGTAGGCAGAGAGGCAGGCAGAGAAATCGGAGGAAGCAGGCTCCCTACTGAGCAGAAAGCCCAGTACAGGGCTCCATCCCAGGACCCTGAGATCATGACGTGAGCGGAAGGCAGAGGCTTTAACCCGCTGAGCCACCCAGGCGCCCCTATTATTTATTTACCTTTGCTTTTCTTTAAATCATTCTTCTCCTTTTAGAGGAGATTGTTATCTTCCTGTGGACAAGAAACTTGTGTATTTTGTTTGCCTTTGCAAACACAATACCTAGAACAGAGGCAAGAACAATAGAGGCGTGTATCAGACACTCATATACTTATTAAATAAATAGATGAATAAATGTAGTTCTCATAAAAATTAGTTTAATATGTGTGCCTCATCTATTTTAATCTCTTCTCTTACAAACGAAGATGTTGAAGTCAAAATAAATAAGGTCATACAGTTGGTTAGTTGTTTTGAAACAGAAATTATAGCTCTTATTCCTAAGAGTAAACACTAATTACTAGGTTAAAAACTTTTAGATAAGTTTTTGCTTTCTTTGGTATCTACTCTAGTTTGAAGAACTAGCAGTCCTATGAGACAGCTACTGCCAGCTATAAAAAGATAAATAAAGCATGTTAATTTTGCACATGACTATGGGTCAGCCACTTCCCCTCTCCAGACTAAGGTATTCTTATCCATAAAAGAGATGTTAGAATAAATTATCTTGGAAGCCTCTTTTTGTTTTAATAGTCTATGACTGATCCATTTTAATTTATAGCAAGGAAACAGGTTATGAGGGTTAGAAGAGACCTTAAAGATAATCTTGTCTAGAACTAAAGAGAGAAAATGACCTCCATGAGGATCATATGGTAAGTGGAAGGAATCTGGCATGAACACCATTCTTTTACGAATCAGACCAAGATTGTTCCCTCCTAGGACAGAACCATCCCAGTCATCACCTTGGTTAGTTTTAAAGCTTGTATTTCATTAAACATGATTTTAACTCATTTAACACTCCCTTCAAGGAAAATTGTTCTATTAGGTTACCTTATTTTTAAAGTGAAACATAGATAATTGATTTTTTGGGCACTGTATTAGGAAAGACAAATTCCCATCCAATTGCAGCTGTTTCTGAATGCTTAATTGAATACAAGCCTTTGGAATTGAACACAATTTCCTTTTGGAAAAATCCAATTTATGAGGCACAATGAGCTTTAGACTTAGAGTCAGTGTAGCTTGGTTCTAATCCTTGAGATTTATTATTTTTTAATTATTTATTATTTTATCATTATTTATTATTTATCAGTTATTTGACCTTGGGCTTCATTTGTAGTGTCCTCTCTTCATAAATAGAGGGAGGGCAGAGGAGAAGGAGTTACCTTATGGACCTTACAAGATATAGTGAATGGGAAAGTAATTTTTAAACTCTGAAGTCTTTTAGAAAAATGTTCAGGAATGAAGTCATTTCTTTAGAATTAAAACAAAGTCTTAGAAACATTTGACATTTTTTGTTTGTGTTATTTAAATTCAAGCTAGTTAACATATAGTGTATTATTAACTTGGGGGTAGAATTTAATGATTCATCAGTTGCATATAACACCCAGTGCTCATTACATCAAGTGCCCTCCTTAATGTCCATCACCCAGTTACCCCACCCACACCCACCTCCCCTCCAGCAACCCTCTTTGTTTCCTAGAGTTCAGCATCTCTTATGGCTTGTCTCCCTCTCTATTTTTATCCTACTTTAGTTTTCCTTCCCTTGTCCTATATTCATCAGTTTGATTTCTTAAGTTCCACATATGAGTGAAATCACATGGTATTTGTCTTTCTCTGACTTATCTTGCTTAGCATAATACATTCTAGATTCAGTCCATGTCCTTGAAAATGGCAAGACTTCATTCTTTTTTTTTAATCTTTTTTTTTAAGATTTTGTTTATTTATTTGACACAGAGAGAGAGATCACATCACAAGTAGGCAGAGAGGCAGAGAGACAGAGAGGAGGAAGCAGGCTCCCTGCTGAGCAGGGAGCCCGATATGGGCCTCGATCCCAGGACCCTGAGATCATGACCTGAGCCGAAGGCAGAGGCTTTAACCCACTGAGCCACCCAGGTGCCCTAGATCCAGTCCATGTCCTTGAAAATGGCAAGACTTCATTCTTTTTGATGGCTGAATGATATTTCTGTGTGTGCGTGCGTGTGTCTGTGTGAGTGTGTACACACAACATCTTCTTTCTCCATTCCTCTGTCAATGGACATCTGGGCTATAGTTTGGCTATTGTGGACAGTGTGGGCAAACACTGACATACACATGCCCCTTTGAATGACCATTTTTATATCCTTTTTAAAAATATTTTATTTATTTATTTGAATGAGAGAGAGAGAGAGAGAGAGAGAGAGAGAGAGAGAGAGAGAGAGAGAGAATGTGAGAGGGAGGGAGGGGCAGAGGGAGAGAGAGAGAGAGAGAGAAGCAGACTCCACACTGAGCAGGAACCCCAACCCAGGGCTTGACCTCATGACCCAGAGATCATGACCTGAGCTGAAGGCAGATGCTCAACCAACTGAGCCACCCAGGTGCCCCACTATTTTTATATCCTTTGGATAAATACCTAGTAATGCAGTTGCTGGGTGGTAGGGTAGTTCTATTTTTAACTTTTTGAGGAACTTCCATACTGTTTTCCAGAGTAGCTACACCAGCTTGCATTCCCAACAACAGTGTAGGAGGATCCCTCTTTCTCTGCATCCTTGCCAACATCTTTTGTTTCCTGAGTTGTTAATTTTAGCCATTCTGACCAGTGTGAAGTGTTCACATTGTGGTTTTGATTTGTATTTCCCTGATGCTGAGTGATGAGCATTTTTTCATATCTGTTAGCCATTTGTATATCTTCCTTGGAGAAATGTCTGTTCATGTCTTCTGCCCATTTCTTGACTGGATTTTTTGTTTCTGAGTGTTGAGTTTGATAAGTTCTTTATGGATTTTGGATACCAGCCCTTAATCTGATAAGTCATTTGCAAATATATTCTCCCATTCTGTAGGTTGCTGTTTAGTTTTGTTGACTGTTTCCTTTGCTGTGCAAAAGCTTTTTATCCTGATGAATTCCCAATAGTTCATTTTTAGTTTTGTTTCCCTTGTCTCTGGAGATGTGTCTAGCAAAAAATTGCCATGGCCAAGGTCAAAGAAGTTGCTGCTTGTGTTCTCCTTTAGGATTTTGATAGATTCCTGTCTCATATTTAGGTTTCTCATATTTAGGTCTTTCACCCATTTTAAGTCTATTTTTGTGTATGGTGTAAGAAAGTGGTCAAGTTTCATTTTTCTGCATGTGACTGTCCAATTTTCCCAGCACCATTTGTTGAAGAAACTGTTGTCCCCTGCCCCCCACTGGATAGTCTTTCCTGTTTTGTTGATGGTTAATTGACCATAGAGTTGAGGGTCCATTCCTGGGTTCTCTATTCTGTTCTACTGATCTATGTGTCTGTTTTTGCACCAGTACCATACTGTCTTGAGGATTACCGCTTTGTAACACAGCTTGAAGTCTGGAATTGTGATGCCTCGAGCTTTGGTTTTCTCTTTCAACATTCCTCTGGCTATTCAGGGTCTTTTCTGGTTCCATACAAATTTTAGAATTGTTCATTTCAGCTCTGTGAAAAATGCTGGTGTTATTTTGATAGGGATTGAATTAAACACATAGATTGCTTTGGGGAGTATAGACATTTTAACAATATTTGTTTTTGCAATCTGTAAGCATGGAATGGTCTCTCATTTCTTTGTGGCTTCCTCAAGTTCTTTTAGAAGTGTTTATAGTTTTCAGAGTACAGATCTTTTACCTCTTTGGTTAAGTTTATTCATACATATCTTATGGCTTTTGGTGCAATTGTAAATGGTCAATTCCTTGATTTCTCTTTCTGCTGCCTTGTTATTGGTGTATAAAAATACAACAGACTTCTGTGCATTGATTTTATATCCTGTGACTTTGCTGAATTCTATATCGGTTCTAGTAATTTTTTGATACTCAAATGAAAAATTATATACCTCCGTGAAAGCAAATTTATTGTAAATAGTCTGTCATATGGGTTAGATTTTCTTGACAGTGTAAATGTAAATTTTAAGGAAAAGACTTATGTCCAAAAAAAAAATCATCCTCGCCATCTGTTTTTATTCTATAAATTCAAATACAGAAGGCATAAAAACATTATTTCAATTTCAATCAGGTCAGTAATTTTTAGTATCCTATAAGATTTTCATATTTTATTCTTAATAGAAATATATTCTGTCTGTAAATTTTCACTTTTGTTCCATATTTATTGATTACTACATATAAGAAATATATCTCTTCCATATAATTCCATTGTAGTTTGTATTTCTATAAATTAATTCATTCCACCTTGCTTTAGAATTACAGATGTTAATGATCTTTAAAGGAAGTATCTGTATTTTTCTTAAATTAGTTTATTTAAATTAGTATTTAAGAAGATTTAGAGATCAGGAAACAAACTGAGGGTTGCCAGGGTGTGTCGGGGGAGGGATAGGGTGGCTGGGTTATGGATTGGGGAGGGTATGTGCTATGGTGACTGCTGTGAATTGTGTAAGTCTGATGACTCACAGACCTGTACCCCTGAAGCAAATAATACATTATATGTTAATAAATAAATAATAAATAGTTTTTAAAAAAGAAGACTTAGAGATCATTTAAGCCACCTCTTTCTTTTATAAATTAAGAAATTTTAAAAAATGAAATGTCAAAAGTGGCAGATACTGCCTACAAAGAGGCAAAAACCTTTTAAAACTGGTTTTGTTTTGTTTTATTTTTCCTCCATTTACCAGATAACAACATGCTGGGAAAAGATGAGTCCTGTTACCCCAAGGGGTGACTGTGGGTCTGTAGGAATCCTTGTAATTTCCTTTCCTTTGCCAGTGATTCATGTAGATATAAACAGAAGACATAGTCCTGGTCAATGATTTAAGTCTGTTGGAATGTTCTACAAAATAATTACTGACCTGATTGACAACAGCTTTACCTCCAGACTTATTGTTGTATAAATTCCTATGATTTTTGTCAATTGAGTCTTGTTCTTTGTTGTTCATAGAAAAAAGAATCCTAACTTAAAATGAAATTTAGATGGTGGAGCATAAGTGCATTGCTTGTTGTATAAGGCATAGATGCATTAAGGTAGATGGGGTATTTTTATTGTTTTCGAAAAGGATGTACACTGACTTTGGACAATTAAAAAAGGATGTCTAAAGTGGATATTTACTTTTCTTTTTTCTACTTAGAATCATATCTCCTTTCCTGTTTCATTTCCTCCCTCTTGTAACATGGAGATGTTTTGCCATAGAAGCCAGAAAAATCCTAAATATGGATTTCCTCCTCTTATTAAAGAAATGAAAGTATGGGTACCCAACCTTGTACACTGATTCAAGTCTAGACTTAAAAACTAATTATTTTAAAAAAGATAAGGAATCCATTCTTGCAAGGGAGGTATTCTGTCAGCAGTACATGCTCTGTCCAGTATTGATGGCGTTAATGTTAGAATTTGTAGTCTCTCTGAGTATATTCATGAAAACCATTTTAGAACATAATTCAGGCTTGTTTTAGCATCTTAGGCTCTATCACTGTATCTTCAGTCATCTTGGAGCTATAAAATATTCTTTTGTCATTTCCTTTTTCAACCTAAATTAGTCCTATTTAATTTCTGTTGCTTACAAAGCACCTTGACTGATACATTAAATGAACTTCTAAAAGCCTCACAGGGAATCATTCACAGAAGTCAGATACTCAGATGAAAACCTGATTCCTGCTTTAATTTAACTGAAGCCAGGGATTAAAACACAAATATCCCCCCCACACACCCCCCACCTCCTCACCCCACCCCCCACACAGAAACAATCTCAGCATTTAAAGAACTGATTCTGTAGAGGGGATTCAAATCATGCATACCAATATCAGTAAAGCAATGTGGTGTGGTAAGTGTGTCAGAAAGAGAGGTATAGATTATGGCTTGCCAGAGTTTTAAGTGAGAAATCATGCCCCTGAGGAAATTAGAGGTGGTTTCCAGACAGAACTGGAATTTTACTTTAAAAACTTTTTTTCAAATGCCTAATTGTACAGGTTTTTTAGTGAGATAAAATAACCACTGTAAAGGAACAAATTAAATTCAGGCAAAGACTGATTTATGGTGGCTGGATTGAGACATCTGCATATTACTAGAAATATAAAATAATTACCCTAAATTCTGAAAATTACTTTGTTTTTGTTCTTTTTTAGGTTATCCCCATCTTGTTCCTAATGTGAATATAAAGAACATGAACCTTGAAAGTATTCACTAAAATGAACCAACACAGCATTAACTCGATACAGTGACTTAAAAATTCAGAATAGCTTTCCAGTTAATATTTTAAAACTTATATTTTGTAAGTACTGGGAGATACTTCTTTCAAAATACTTTAATACCCAGAAAAGCTTGCAATCCCCCATTGAAAGGGAACTCATAAACTGGTATATCACAGTAAAAGAATAATTTTATATTTTAAAATGAACCCTATCATAGGCTAAGAGTTTAGGATCATAAAACCTTAGAACTGGAAAGGAACCTAAAAGTCTTCTGACCTATTGGTTCCCATGACTTTCTGTACATCAGAATCACATCAGGAACATAAAACACTCCAGGCTTCACCCTAGAGTAATGCAACCAGATTTACCAACCACTAATCCATTTAGATAGCTCCAGATACACAACCTTTAGAATTACCAAGATACATACTAGGATAAAAATAACAGGTATTAGTTGCTCATATTAAAGTATATGAGAAAGATAATTTTTGGTAAGTTCATGTTTACTGTCTTGATAAGCTCATAACTAGCAACATAAAAAGAGAAAGAAAGACAGTAGGTAAACAGCTGAGAAGTTTGAAGGACCTGGAACATTAAAGTTTTCTTCTTAACAAAATAGTAAGAGCAGCCAACTCTAACACAGTTTAGTCTTTGTTGCATGCAAAATACATTTAAGATCCTGAGAGAACAAGTTGTGAAAGTAAGACCAAAACATCTAAGGTACTTTTTGCTACTCCGGAAAAAAAGTCTATCACATTGCTGTAACAGAGCGAATTAGCTGTGGAAGAGAACAGGAGATTCAATGTGAATTGCAGGATTGTCTCAGCAAACACCAAAGTTGAACTGACGGAAAGTGGTCAAGATGGAAGGAAGAGAATATGGTAAAATGCCAGCCACATCCTTTCTTTTTGTGTGGACAGTCCTCTGACTATTATTTCATCGTTGAATTTTTTTCAGTCCTTTCATGTGGTACACATTTCCAAGCCTTCATGGTAGATATCTGTCCAGTTACTAGAATAGAGGAGAATCTGAAATACACATTAAAGATGAATGCATTTCTTTCCAGCAGTGAATCAGTGGCAGAATGCTAAGCTTATTTTCAAAACAAATTCAGAGTATTCAGATTGAATTTACCAACTATAACATTGAGAGTAGGATGGTAAGGGATAAAATTACTCATTCCAGTTTGCTGTTCTAAATTCATGAACATGAATGGATAGGAAAATTATTCCATTTCAACATTTGCATACAATGGCTAGGGGGTCTTCTGACTGAATCACACATTAAAATGCCCTTAGAAGGCAGAGGGAAGGCTTGTGGAAACATTACCAAGTAGTGTTCTCAGAGGTTGACTTTGCCGTCTGATTATCAACTGCTGCATACATTCCAGAATTGAATTGGAAAGCATGGACTGCATAATAAAGAATGGAATAATTTATTGAATACCTATATTCAATAATTTGTTGAATACCTATGTACCCCAGAATGACTGGAAACTCCAAGAACTTATAGTAGAGGTAAAAAATTTTAACATGGTCTGCATATTCCTTCCCTGCTGTCCACTCTTCAGACATGATCTTGGATCTCACCCCCTTGCTCTCACTCAACCTTAGTAACAATGGCATTTTTTCTTTCTCAAATTGCTCTCACTGTACGACCTTTAGATATTTTATTCCCTCAGTGTAATAAAATCCTCTTCACTACCTCATTTCATCAATAAACTCCTAATTACCCATAGGATATCAGGTCAGATTTTTTTTTTTAGGGAAACCATCTATAAACATGTTGGTTTTCTCTGTTAGATGTTTTATTCCTTTTTGTTCCTTCCTTCACCTACCCACTGACCACAATTGTAATTTTGCACATGATTTTGGTGATTAAGTAATGTCTGCTCTTCTATTAGATTTTAATCTTTGGGAAAGAAGGTCCATATCTGTTTTTTCCTCCATGTTATCACAAGTGTTTAGAACACAGTCTGGCATATAGTAGACTCAATAAAACTTGTGTGATAAATGGATTAGCCACATTATTCTCCATGTAATGTTATACTCTTGGATAGATTAAGGTACTAGCAATTAGAGAAAATTAATAACTGGCCAAAATAACTGGACAAATGACATAAAGCCAGATTTTCCTACTTTAATTTCACTGGTCTTTCTAGCATACAGAAGTCTTCAAGTCTGTCTTCATATATTATCAGTTTAGATTTTGGCATTAGTAAATATAAAGAAATTGCCCATTGTCAATGCTCTGCAGACAAAGGCTATGAGGAACATATTTTTATTGAACAAATTGGTTTTATTATCCATTACTATAAAGGAGAATACACACCATGATTTTCCATGGTGGTAGGAAGAATCTTAAATTATGGGGTTTAGGATATGGTTTGGAGGAGAATTTGGGGGGATAGTTGGAAGAAGTGTGAGTTTTAGTTAAGAGGAAGATTACCCAGAGCAGGCCCAGGCCCTCAGGCCCCAGTAGATGGGAAGTTACTAACAGGTAGAGATAACCAAAAGCCTCTCTGGAGCAAGAGATAACCAGCCAGTTTCTGCTTCTGTAAACAGGCTTCCCTCCTAAAGCAACACCACCCCCCACCCCCACCCCCAATTTAAACCCAGCTACCAGCAGTCTGTCTAGCCCTTGTAACCTGACCCCTGCACTCCCCTGTAACAGCTCCATAATCCCACTACCCTAGGCCCAGAATTTCAAGTCTGAGCTCTTCTGGGTCCAGTGGCTTAAAATAAACCCGAGTTCTCCTACTTCTCCAGGTATCGCTTATTTTCTCACCCGTCTGCTTTTTATTTTCTACAAAGTTAGAAAGCAGGGTAATTCTAGGATTGTGTATCTTAGTAAATCTTATCTACATAGAGAAGAGACTAGACTGATAAAACTGTAATTGGGAAAAGGAGCAGCAGCCATTCATTTAGACCAAGAAAGGGATTTGGTATTTTGTAGGTGGCACAATGGCCTTATTTGTGTTTGTGCTTGTACAAAATTATGAAGTGACTTTGCTTTTTCTCATTCCATCATGGTTTCAGTGTACCCTTCTCTGGGGTTTGTATTCTGTGAAATGGCTTATGTTTAACAGGAAAATAGCATGGTTAGTGGTGAGCCTGCATATCAGCAGCTGCTTGCTCTTCCTTCCTTCCTTCCTTCCTTCCTTCCTTCCTTCCTTCCTTCCTTCCTCTCTCTCTCTTTCTTTTCTTCCTTCTTTCCTTCTCTCTTTCTCTTTCTTTTCTTTTCTTTTTTTCTTTCCTTTCCTTTTCTTTTTTCTTTTTCTTTTTTTTCCCTCCAGTATGAAAAAGCTCAACACAGTTGGTGATAATCTGCCTGCCGATCTGAACCAAAGATACAGTTCAAAGTTGGAAATAGAAATACATGACTAATCAGCACAGGGCTGGAATCTTCAGGTGGGTCCCTCCCTAGCCTGAGGAAGAGAAAGAAAAGAAAATAGAAGGTGGGGCATGCCTATTGAATGGCATCAACATTTAAGAAAGGAAAAAGACTGAGGAAAGACAATGATGTCATCTTAGAATATCACAAGAGTTGCTTTAATATTTTTCATTTGTCTCAGAACAGGTTTACAAGAAAATAGTATCATTACTTACTAAGGTACCTAAGACAATGACTGCAATAAATGCAGTGATTCACAGCCCAGATGTCCCTTTAAGAAAGTTGCACTTACTCCTTCAATTTCTGGAAATGCTGCCAGGAGAAATTCTCTAGACTTTAAAGAGATTGCCTAGGCTGAAAAGTGTCAACTAGCCCTAAGTGCTGAGCCCTTCTTTGCATAGTGTGTTTTCAATAACCAACCAATAGGTGAGTATCAAGTTCTGCTCCCCTTATCCCATCTCAGGACAACTGAATGTTCATCCCAGCTTCAGAATTTAGTGCATTTTGGCTATAGTCTTTCTTGAGACCATCAAAGTTCATCTTCTCCCTCTGTTCAATCCTACTTCCTTTCCTTCCCGTCCACGGTGATTGATCTCAGGAACACTTGTAATGAACTTCCTGCACACTAATCTCTGTATCAGAGCATGTGTCCCAAAGAACCCAAGCTGCAACTGTTAATATCAGAAGTGATCTGAGAAAGCCGGCATAGGTGTAGGATCTTAAAGCTGGATGACAAGAGCTCACCACCCAGCTAGCAATGCTGATGCCATCCCTGGTGGTCAGTAGTACACAGAGAGCCCTGACCTACATACAGTAGCAGTATAATTGTTAAAACTGCCCCCTTGTCTACTAGTATATTATACCAGTGGAAGGGGATGCATTAGGGCCAGATTTCCCAATGTCAGCACCATTGATATTTTGGGCCAGATAATTATTTACTGTGGAGGACTGTCCCATGCATTGTAGGATGTTGAACAGCATTCCAGTCCTTTATCCATTAGACACCAATAGCTTTCCCCTCCCATGTATCCTACCCATGAGTTTTGACAATCAAAGAGGCTTTCAGATATTTTCAAATGTCTTTTCTGCTTTTCATTTCCATGCTTTTGCTTATGTAAGCCTTTTATTTAAATATGTCTCCTTTCTTTCTTCCTGTCAATTTCCCTTTTTTTTTTTTTTTTTTTTTTTGGTTTCTTTGTCCAATGCCATCTCTACCTACAGTCTTTTTAGGTGTCTAACATATAATAATTCTTCTTTGCCACTTCCCATTTATTCTAATCTCTGTAAAATCTGAATGGCTTCACTACTGCTAATGTAACCTCACTTATGTTAATATCCATTTTACTATGATGCTGAGCTTCCATATACTTTATAAGCAGGAAATCCAGTGTTCTACAGATTTCTACTTGGAGAATATTCCATGAAATTCAAGGATGCTTGCTTGTGTCTGTGTTGGTCATCTCTCACTGTTAGTGCTACTGGCCACTGAACTAGAAACTTCCTTTCCTCTGATAACCCTGAGTTGAGCAGCTAAGTTTCAAACCCTGATCAATTGCTCACATGCGACCCCAGCAATTCTGGTTACATAATGCCCCTCATGCTGATTTCTCCTTGCTTTCACGGTGCAAATACTTACCAGTGTGCTGAAGCCAGGGCTGCTCTTGTGACAGGAAAACATTTCACCCTTTTATCTGCCTGAATGTCTTCCAGCAAAGCTTGGGCAGGTGTTTGGCACTCATGTGTTATAGTTCTCTTTGGTGTAGGTCTTTCAAATTACTACATGACTATTATTCAAGAATTAAATAGAATTATTCAGGAAACACACTCCAAAGACATCTGAGACAGACATTATCTATCAGCATTCTCCTGAGCACAAAATGATTACTCCTTCTTGATCCTTCTGCCTGGTGCTCATTAGCCATGCACTTTTTCCTTTACAGAGAGTTCCAATTCTGTTGTTCCACCTTGAATTTGTCCTTCTTGAGGGCTGCCCTAACAGTCAAGTCGAATATCCGTGAACCTCCGGGGTATAGGGAGAGCACAGAGAGGATTCAGCCTCTGAGTGTCCAGACTGTTGGAGCTCAGTCTCCTTTTTTCCTCAGGAGATGCTTTTCTTCTAAACAAGATGGTATGCAGATGAGACTCTGTGAGGAGGACTTCCCTCTAATTCCTCTTGGAGAAACATGACATCCCAGTTCACACTGGATAATAATAGTAGCATGGTTTAATTTTTGTGACATTTTCTTACCCACTGTAAAAGTTACAATAAAAAATATTGTCTCGGGGTAAAACTCTTAACAATATTGAGCACATTGAGTCTTATTTTCTGTAATTCGGTAAACATATTGATTATACTACCATTAATTATACTTAGGGTATGGGCCTTTTAACATGAATATGATGACTTATAGAAGATATTTCATAGTTGTAGAGCTCAAAGTATCCTTAAGATAATCTTGGTAGGACTCCTTTTATAGAACATAAACTGCTACTAACCCCCAAAGTTAAGGACTGATTTACCTATGATTGACTTATTGTCAGATGTAGAGCAAAATCCAAGTTTCCTGATGCCTAGCCCAGGGCTTTTGTCTCTGCTGGGCATTTCTCTTTTTTAGTATGGCCACACAGAAAGCTCTGATTTCAATCTTTTCCCACACTTTGACTGTTAGAAAAGTTAGTGGTCAAAGTAAGATTTAACCATTCAAATGATAAACCCTCTATTCAGATTTGGACCAACTAGCTGATCCTTAAATTATTACTGACAGGAAATATAACAAATAAGGTGGAAGACATCATTCTGAATAAGACTCCATAGTATAGTGATTTATAAACAATAGCAAAATAGGGCACCTGGGTGGCTCAGTGGGTTAAAGCCTCTGCCTTCGGCTCAGGTCATGATCTCAGGGTCCTGGGATGGAGCCCCTCATCAGGCTCCCTGCTCAGCGGGGAGCCTGCTTCCTCCTCTCTCTCTCTCTCTCTGCCTACTTGTGATCTGCTCTCTCTCTCTCTATGTCAAATAAATAAAAATAAATCTTAAAACAAACAAACAAACAAACAAAAAAACACAGCAAAATATATCCCTCCCTCTCTTGGATTTTAATGACATTCTGTTTATTTTACTCTTATTAATTTTTCTACATTTCCCATACTATGTGAGCCTCTTGAGAGCAAGCACCATAGAATATTCATTATACTGAATACAATGGATATTCTGTAATTATTTTTGAATGTCAATGAATAAAATATGTGTTGCAGAGGATGGCTGGTAGACTTTTAATTCAATTCTTCTAATTTAAAATATGATATCCAAGATACTTACTTGAATAAATACGTCTATTATCACTTCTAAACTCCTACAATCGATTTAATGATTTTCAGAAGAGAAATAGGAAGAAACCTCTAATGATTTAGGCACACTACAAATGTCCTTCATAAAGGTAAGGATTTATAAAGTAAAACACAACCATTTCTGAAAATGCTAGCAAGCAAATGCAGCTACTAGCAAATAAGATTTATAACAAAAAAACAAACAACAAAAAAACAAAACAAAACAAAAAAACAACAGCTGATGGAGAATTTTATGGAGTTCCATCTATAAAAGATTGGGACCCAAAACCTTCCCCTAACTGCTTAAGTCTGGTCATGGACGCGTGAATATTAGTGTAGACTTCCAGGTCCCTTACTATAAAAGTATTGGTTCCTTGGTATTCAGTACATCTCTAGCCTGGAGAAATAATTCTGTCCATTTGAGAACTCTGAGAAAATTCCGCCACATGAAAAGATTTTAGGTTTTTATTATTTTTAAGAAGGAGTATTTTCCAGCTAGTGGGCCTTATTAAGAGTACATAACCCAGTTTTGTTGGAACAGTTATTGAAAATATGAAATTCCACCTCTTGTTAAAAAACAAAACAAAACTTTCCACTTGGGAAAGGTGATATATATGAAATAATCATGGAAGACCAATGTCAAATCTTTTTGCACAGATTCTATAGTATTTGTACGATTGTCCGAAATCTTGAGAGCCCTGCAAACAATTTCTTTAGGTTTTATTTTTATTTATTTATTTATTTATTTTAAAAAGACTCTATTAATTTATTTGACACAGAGAGAGAGAGAGACAACGGGAGAGGGAACAGAAGCAGGGGGAGTAGGAGAGGGAGAAGCAGGCCTCCTGCCAAGCAGGGAGCTGGATGTGGGGCTCGATCCCAAGGTCCTGTGGTCATGACCTGAGCCGAAGGCAGACGCCAAAAGACTGAGCCACCCAGGTGCCCCTTTCTTTAGGTTTTAAACTATTGTTCATTTTTGTATATTTTCCAGTAGATCTTCAAAATATTTAATTTCTAATTCATTGACTCACAGAATCTAAAACCTGAAAAAAACCTAATTATAGCATTTTACAGTTTAGGATTATGTATCTCTACATTGAGAACGAATGTGTCCACAATTTTTTCATGGCTTTGATTTTGAACCCAGGTCTTTGCTGACCAGGAAAATTTCTGAGTAGAAAGAACACGGAATTGAGAGAACAAAGTATGCCTGTCTCATTTTACAGATGCAAGAAAGATCAGAATGTTTATTTGTTGACAAGTATAAGCTTTATCAGCATCACAGGCTGAAGGAACACTGTGTCATGCCCTGTTCTGCAATTTGTATCGGTCTTTAATATCCTTATTTGATCTTGGAGTCTACTTGAATTTACTGGTGTTATAATGTATCCCCTGCACTGGGTTTTAAGGAGTTAAATGATTTTTTAAAAAAAAAGGCAATGCTGAAGGGAAATATCTGTTTTCAGAAATTTGCCTTTGAATAAAGGGAGACTTGAAATAAATGAGGTTCTTTTTAAAAAGTGTCATCTTAAAACTCAAGTTGATTCATATCTGAGGATATTGTTAAATATGGCACTGTTTTTAAATATGTTTTTTCCATGTTGCCATGGATCCTAGAGATGAATTAATTCTACATGCATTTTGGGACTTTGTTCTGTATGTCCTTTGACACTTGGGAAATGTACCTGATGGACTTGAAACACTGTATTGTTTTACTAATTTGAGAAATAGGAAACAGAAAAACTAAAAGGTCTTTAGAGTCCACTCACTAACATAAATCAAGACATCTGGACCTATGAAATAATGTGTATTTATTTATTTGGGAAAGCAAATATAATAAGAAACATAAAACATATTTTTCCCCTCAGAGGAAGAAGGGACTTCTTTAAGAAAAAAATGAAAAGATTTTATTCATTCATTCATTTATCCCACTGAGAATTTATTGGGTGCTCACCAAGAAGTATCAGGAATCTGTTGAAGAACTCTAAAAAGAAAAAAGAAAAAGAAAAACTCTAATACCATGATATTTCCAAATTAATGCAATGAAGATCAAATGTGTATTGAAATATAAATAGGGTGACCCAACCTCATCAAGTCTTATATTCATAATAAATAGCATCTTTGAGGCAATATACTTAGTTTTGTTTTTTTATAACTTCTGCCAATATACTATTTGGGAGGATGCTGCTTTAGAAAAGCCCAACCCATAATAAGTCTCACATTAAAAATCAAGGAGGGGTTCCTGGCTGACTCAGTCAATAGAGCATGGGGCTCTTGATCTCAAGGTTGTGAGTTCTAGCCCCACGCTGGGCACAGAGATAACATTAAAAACCAAAAAAGGGATGGGGGGAAGCTGTCCTTTTAGGAGCACCTAGCTGGCTCAGTCAGTGAAACATGCAACCCTTGACCTAAGGGCTGTAAATTTGAACTCCATGTGTGTAGAGATTGCTTATAAAATAAAAATAAAAAATTGAGGAGCTCTGACAGATCATGTATAGTCATATTCTTGTTCTCTTTACCCAAATTATCTTTTCACTTTATTTCAATGTTTGTGTAGAGATAAGCTATCTCTAAGAAGAAAAAGCTCAGTGAAGATTAAAACATATGAAAGAGAAGCCCCCTGACAATTTTTGTTTCATAATAAATGCAGAAACAGCCTTTCTAGAATAGTAGAAGTCAATAGAAAAGTGGAATTCTTTTTACAAAACAATATATATTTTCAAATTTTAGCTGATGTGTTAAAAATATACTTTCTGGATCTTAAAAAATAAAGTAAAATGCATTACGAATCTGAATGCATTTAAAAAACAAAATTGGAGTTTTTCTGAGAGACAAGTTAAGGAGAATATGGTTTACACAGTTAAGACATCTATTTAGCAGGTAAAAACCAGTATGTGTCCTCTCTGACTCTTCGTTGATGTCTGCCATTCTTCACCAATGTGCTTTGAGAATGAAGTTATTAGTCAAGTTTGATTAGCTTCGTTTGATGGATAAGGAGGCCCCAAAGGGGGAAGGGATATATCTGATTCTTCTATGATGAATTTGTCTGACACAGAACCCAAGAGCCAGACTCTATCACTCTTATCAGCTCTCTCCTTTCCTCTCCTCAGCTAAAACTGATGTTATTTGGAAATAGCAAAATTATTTCAAAACACTTTAATGAGATTTTAAATGAGTGTGTAATTTATTATATAATTCAGTTTATATTCTTTAGAGAAGGGACTGTATATTTCAGGCTGCCAAGTTTTCTGTCATCTGTGCCAGTTTGTGGAGGTAGATAGGCTATGTGTCAGTTTGGTGGCAGCAGGTCATCCATCTTGGTGTCCCTGCAGTAGTTTGGGGTTTTGGAAAACACCATAGAATTAGAAACAGGAAACTTGGTTTCTTTGCAACACGGGGAAGATCACTTAACTTCAGTGAAATAGGAATGATAATCTACCTTGCCTTCCTCATAGTGAGCTATAAAGAGTATTTAATATAATAAGGATAAAAGTGATTTATGAACTTAGCACACTTTCTAAATGAGGTTTAGGCAGGATTATTTGCACAGGTATCAGAGATAAAATGAGAGCTGGTATTTAAGCACCAAGTCCAGAATTCCTGTGAATGACAGGACACACAGCAGCCCCTGCCAGAGATCTTGCAGACCAAAGACCCCATCTTACCCAATTGAATAAAAGGTCAATTTGAAGTTAAAGAACTTGATTTAATTCACAAGTGTTAAGACTACTGGATTCTGTGTTTGAATCTCTGGTCTGTACTATCAACCATTTGGCTTGGAACAAGGTAATGTCTGCCTTTAACCCTCTCCAAAAGACAGACAGTGAGCAAAATAATTTTTAATCAACATTTTTAGCTTTTTTTTTAAAGATTTTATTTATTTATTTGACACAGAGAGGGAGAGAGACCACAGGTAGGCAGAGAGGCAGACAGAGAGAGAGGAGGAAGCAGGCTCCCTGCTGAGCAGAGAGCCAGATGCGGCCTCGATCCCAGGACCCTGAGATCATGACCTGAGCCGAAGGCAGAGGCTTTAACCCACTGAGCCACCCAGGCGCCCCATTTTTAGCTTTTTGACATACCTCAAACTCCTACCCCCCAAATTTATGTAATGTAATATTACTAATGCAGGCAATTTATTTTTATGTTTGTCTTCTCTCTAGTTTCCTCTTCTGAATTATATAAATAGAAGTATCTAAATCCAATAGTAGTATCTAAATCTATAACACATAGGTAAGGAAGGAGTTTATTTTGTTACTCTTAAGCATTAAAGTTTCAACTACATAAATTATATGTCTTCATTTTAAAAATAATTCAATTAGGGCGCCTGGGTGGCTCAGTGGGTTAAAGCCGCTGCCTTCGGCTCAGGTCATGATCCCAGCGTCCTGGGATCGAGGCCCACATCGGGCTCTCTGCTCAGCAGGGAGCCTGCTTCCTCCTCTCTCCTCTCTGCCTGCCTCTTTGCCTACTTGTAATCTCTCTCTGTGTGTCAAATGAATAAATAAAAAATCTTTAAAAAAAATAAAAAAAATAATTCAATTAAAGCCTACCATGATGCAGCTACAATGTAACTATTGTTCATTTGTACTCTCTTACAATTATTTCTCATTGACAAAAATTTGTGATAATTAAGCAGTCGCTACTCAGTTATTTATATAAATGTATAGTAAAATGGTCTCCAAACTATTAATCCCAAATGTGTACTTTAGTGATGTTTGGATTTGAAAGAACTCCTGGCTTGCCATTTAAAATTGCTTTAGCTTTAGATATGACACTTGAGGCCCCTGGAGTTTTTAAAAACGATTACTCAGACTTGCAGAGTAAATTAACTGCCTATCCCATTGGAAAAAAGGTTCAGAAGAAAGAGCTTAGGTAAACTGAGATCATCTCACATGAAATGCATACCAAAGAACAATAATGAGCTTCACTGACTCTCAGGTTTGTTTTCTTTAGTGATAGTTCTCAATGGTCAATGGAAAAGCGAGAATGCATTGCAAATGAGTTTAGTTTTTGGTCTTTCTTTTTGTGAAAAGGAATAGATAGATATACGTGTTGACAAGCAGGTAAATTTCAGGGCATTTGTAATGGAAGCACATCAGGAGCTTCATAAGGTTTGGAGGTCTTTCTCTCCACCCTGCCCTGCCCCATCCAAGTTTGCTCTTGCATGGAGAAAGAAAAGGTTTATGGAGAGATGTATTAAATGTGGAATTCCTGGTCTTCGTGGAGAATTTTGTGAAATAATTCTTGTCATTCTATTCCCCTCGTTTGGGCTCCACTTTCCCACCTCACTGCCTTCTTTCTCTTTTCCAGTTGATTATAATTATGCCCTCTTCATTTAATCATTTGCATTTCTGCTGCTCAAGACCTTAAAAATTAATTTATTTCCTTTCCTGGAAAAGAGAGTATTCAGCAAAAGCGTTCTTGATTATTAGCATGAAAGCCACCTTGCTCTTATGCGTGGTTCCTGAAAGAATAGTCACTTCCCTATTTTTGACTTCATTTACCTTTTCTCATATTAACCTTCCTGTTACCAATCATTAACAGAGTATCTACTGCGGGCTGAGAGGCTCTGCCTACTGTGGTTCGGACTCTGAATCACTTCAACTGGTGCCTATGTATATATAAAATCTCACTATTCTTTAAGTAAACTTAACCTATTATTTGCCCCAGTTTATAGATAAAATAAATGAATCTCACAGGTTTTAGTTTTCTTAAGGACATTTATTAGATGAAAGACAGACACAAACATCATATTTAGTGTTATTTAATCATATTGGGAGAAACAAAACTACCCTCTGCTCTGTCTACACTAAACCTTGATGGGTGATATTCTAGGGTTTTATATATTCTTATAAAAGTTATTTTGGGGGGAAAAAAACAGACCCCAAACAAAACAAAGCAAAACAAACAAAAACAAAAACAGGAATCAAGAGAGCAAGAAGACATGAACTGTGTTTTTTTCTTTTCACTTTCCCTAGATATTTATCACCAGGTAGATTTCAGGCCAGTTCTGGGTGTCAAGAATAAAACTGAGCACATACAGTAGAATATAGCGGTATTATATGAGTTGAAGGAAGACTGGAGGAAATGTTCACAAATGAGATTCTTGGAGAAAGGAAAATATTTTGATATTTAAGTTCTGTGGTTGAAGAAGAGAAAGACAAATAGTCATTGATAGGCGATTTAAAAAGTATAAGTTATTTATTGAATGACATTCTTCAATGTAAACTAAATCGCTATTAAGGCAATTTCGTGGAAGAGTTACCATCACATTGTATTTATTAAACTTTTTTCGTTGTAAAGTACTGATTCTGGTCATCTACAGCAGAAGGGGAATTTCTATACAGATGAACCAAAGGAAAACTTAAGAATTAGACTCAAAGCACAAAACCAGGGCAGCTCCAGTAGTCTAGCTAGTAGAAACTGTTGAACAATTTTTGTAGAAAACACAGGCCAGCAGTTCAGTTCCAAAATTTTCAGACACTTGAGCATTCTGTTCAAGAGACACATTTCAGAGAAAGTATTGAGTATAACTTGGGTTGTATGGGTTGTATGCCTATATCCTGAGTGGGTAAGCATGGGACACTTTGATATTCTCATCAGATTCAATTCTATGCAGGAACAATTCCTTTACCAAGGCAAAACCAAACTGCTATTACCACAAAAAAGATGCTAGGCAATTAAACAAAAAAGTCCTTTTATGCTTACAGTTTATACTTACATATTCCCAGGAGTACTGAGAAGTAACTAGGTGAACAGTGACCTTATTTCCTTATAAACCAATTATACAGGAAATTTATTTTAGTATACTGAAGTATATGTTACTTCCATGTCTCCAACACCCAGCCATGCCTGTATTCAGTTGAATGTATACATACATGCATGAATGGAAAAATTAATGAATTTTCTAGAGCAATCAGGGGTAGCCTACCAAAGAAGAGAAATTTTGAGTGTTCTGGATAGTCACAGACCATGAACTAAATATCCATGAGAGTTAAATTCAATTTTGAAGCCCTTTAGAGAAATACATTTCTTTTCAGAACATCACAATTTATTGTACAGGAAAAGTATAACGGGTCATCAATATTTATATTTTTAAAGGAGAGGATATTTAGCACAATAATACTTGATGAGTAAATAGAGAAAAGCTATTCTTAAACTTAGTTATAAGCTGTGATTTTTTTTTTTCCTAATGTGATTGTCTCAAAAGCTTAGTCATGTCAACTTCCCCTTCTCCCCTGTTGCATGAGGTTTCTTACCAAGTCAAATTTCAATTGCATATTTCTACAAGCACCACCCCTCCAGTTTCTTTCCAGGGAGTTCATGGTATTTCTAAATTGGGGATCATACATGTCAATAAGAAATTTGAGGTCCGCCCCATTTGACCATGTCATATTTTTCAAAATTATTGTTCCCTGCTTCCCTATATAAACCTGGTGTGCAAGTAATACTATTCTTCTAAGAACATGTCAATAATCTACTCACCTATTTTTTTTATTATCCCTTCTTCTTGAAAAGCCTTATTCTATTATATCCCATTGTTTATCTAGTGCACCTATGTCCATATCTCATACATCCCCTACATTCTGGGAGAACTGTGCTAAACAGAACATAAAAATTCTACCAATTAGCTATTCACATGACCTGGGACTTATAATCGTTTATCCCTTAACTCATTGCTTCCCTCCAAAATAAGGTTAAGACAGTGGGACTTGAAGGTCCTTAGCTACAAATGCTCAAAGTAGGCAGATATGAGATTACTTTCTGTGCATATATATGTACAATTGCTTACTAAATTCTCCAAAAACTATTATCCATTTGTTTGTGAAAACCTCCAGAAATCTTCTTAGGATGCTGGAATTAAAGAAATATAGAACATAAACACAGAGAATTTAGAGATCTGATATTTCCTAAAGTTGGAGAGATGCTCTGAAAAAGAAATGAGTTTAAGGTAGAAAGTGCTACTTCATTTTTATTCAACTTATTTTTACACACAATTTTAGCTAATATTTGACTGTCATCTTATTGACATTTGAATGTTTGAATATCATTTTATTTGCATACATTATAAAGTTGCACTATTATACTACAGGGAGACAGTTTGTTATATGTTCCCTGTGCTTGCCAAAGCTAAACATTGTTTATAGGAACAAAAATGCACGGAATTGATCAGATTATTATTTTTCTCTCTAAAGTTTACAGTTTCCCAACTAGGATAAAATAAAAAAATCTAACCTCAGGAATTACCCATGGTATTTAAGGATAACAAAACTTTAAAATGGATACAATTTAAAAACTATTCTCCCTGGGGTTCCTGGGTGCCTCAGTCAGTGAAGCTTTCAGCTCAGGTCATGATCTCGTGGTCCTGAGGTCCAGCCTCAGTGGATCTCTCCTCTCAGTGGGGGGTCTGCTTGAGATTCTCTGTCTCCCTCTGGCCTTCCCCCCAACATGTGTATGTGCTCCCCCCCCTCTGAAATAAAAAAAATGAATCTTAATAAAACCCTCTACTCTCCCTTCATATTGTGACAAAGGATGTAGATTCTAATTCACCAACTGTGAATTCTGGGTTAAATCTCTTATCCTACTGTCTGTAAGGGAACCTATTTTGGGGATTTTAGGCTATGACATGTTGTGAGTCTTTAAGGACTTATGACATCTGTTTCATCTATACTACTTTTTCCTTTTTGTTTTATTTTAAAGAAAAAACAGATTTTACCCCTCTATCCATCAACATATACAACGAAGAATAATCTAGACATTTTCCTATATAACCAAATATCCCCAATTGTCTCACAATATATATCTTTCCAATTGATTTTTTCAAGTAGGATCCACACTTTCCAATTGGTTGTTATGTTGCTTACCTCTCTTTGTATCTACAACAGTCATCCATTCTTTTTATCTATTTGTTTCACACTGCTGATCTGTTAAAGATACCACAGATCAGTTGCCATTTAATATTTCTTACATTCTAAATTACTTTGCTGTTCATTTTGTGATGTTAATTTCTCTACCCCTAGTATTTTTTAGATACTAATTTGGCCCTAAAAACATAGTAAAATTTGGGATTGTTTTATTTCTTTTTGAAAGAATACCTTCTAAGTGGTGCCATTTATTTTATCTTGCATCATATTTGGAGATCTATAAGGTCTGGTTATCCCTTTTTAGTGATGCTATGATTGGTTGTGTAGTAAATTCAGCTCATAAATAGCCTGCATATCAGAATTATGACTCAGTACAGACCTCTGATTTTGGGCCACAAGTAGTTTAAATCTTTCCAACTAGTGACCTCAAGATATGGATTAAACAACTGCGTATAATCCCTTTCTTAGATTCTCAGCTGGGAGAATAAAAATCTGGGAAATTAATTTAGATGTGCGTGGGTATTTTAATACAGGCATATTAAACAAATTTTAGAAGTAAAACACTGACTCACAGAACCTGAGACTCCTTCCCCCAAATTCTCTCCCAACTTTCCATGAAAATACCCTTGAAAGAATATAGATAGGAAGGAAAGAGCAATGGTAACTCCAGAAACTAAGCATAGAAAGAGTGGAAATGTTGAAATGCTAGAGGAATATCTTTAAACTTTGATGACATTACATAAATGTCATTGAGAGTTAACTGCTCAACTAAAAGAGCACTGATACAATTTTGGGCAAATCCTGCTTATAACCCCTAAATAATGGATGTGAAATTTAATTTTGCATAGATCTGAGTTTGGTTCTTGGATTGTTGCCACCTATCTGCTCTGTAATTCTGGGAAAGTTATTTCATCTTTGTAAACTCCCATTTCTTTATCTATGAAATATGGAGATTTCACTACTTTCCTCTTTCTCAAAGTAAGAAACAAGAGAAGGTGTATATATATAGCAGTATCATGTTGTTCTAACATGTGTTATTATTTATAGTAAGTCTAACAGAGAGAGCTTCCCTTGAAAAGGTAGTTTGTTATTTAGAGATGCCAAGAGCAAGGGCACACCATACCATGGTGGAAAGCTGCGGGAGGAAGCACCAGCATCAGTCAGGAGGTAGAGAAGAGGAAGTAGTGGGCAAGAGCTTTCTGGTGGTTTCCATGGGAAAGAGCAGGCAAGACAGGTTAAACAGGTTTAGGACTGGCTAGTTTGAATAATTCCCATGGCTCTGAGAGATAGGGGGTATCTCCCCCTTGTCTGGTACCTGACCCTGGTGTGATGATTGCAAGTGCATAGTGGCCCAGAGTATGAGAAACCAATGGAGAGGTTAGTTGGGTGTGGGTTCTGGTTGGTTGGTTTGCATTTACAAGGCACATAGACAAATCATTTATTAAATTGTTCATCACTTCGCTAGTGATCTGAAATAATGCTCTTTTCATATATCAATTTCTCCTTCATTCTTGGATTTTTTTTTAATTAATTAATTAATTTATTTACTTGACAGAGAGAGAGATCACAAGTAGGCAGAGAGGCAGGCAGAGAGAGAGGAGGAAGCCAGCTCCCCAATGCTGCAGGCCTTGATCCCAGGATCCTGAGATCATGACCTGAGCTGAAGGCAGAGTCTTTAACTCACTGAGCCACCCAGGTGCCCTGGATCTGTTTTCATCTGTGAATTCTTCCCTTGTGTCCCTCTTACACAGTCTGAACTGTAATTATTTTTAAATACATAATGACATTTAAGCTTTCTGTTTTGAAATAATTTTAGACTTGCAGAAAAGTTGAAGAGAGTTCATGTATATGTTTCAACTAGTTTCCCATGATAACATCTTTGATAAACATAGTACAATGGTCAAAACAGGAAATTAACAATGCTATGATATTAACTAAACAACAGGCCTTTTTCAAATTAAATCAAGTGGATTTTTTTTCCCCCAATGTCCTTTTCTTTTTCAGGGTCCCATTTAGGATCTCCTATTGTACTTTGTTGTTGTGTCTCCACCTTCTCCAACCTGTAGCTCTTTCTCCCTTCTCCCATCTTCCCATGTCTTTTATGACGTCGGAATTTTGATGAGTGCTGCTCAGTTATTTTGCGAAATAATTTCTCGATTTAGGTTTGATGTTTTCTCATCATTAGATTGAAGTTCCTCATTAACAAAATAATACTCAGAAGTAATATTATGTCCTTCTCAGTGTATCATATCAATATATTTTCTTACTGATGTTAACATTTATCACTTGGTTAAGGTAGTGTCTGCCAGGTTTCTCCACTGTAAAATGACTATCTTTTCCCTTCATTATAAATACACTGATCTTAAGTATAGAGTTCAGTGGGTTCTGACAAATGCATGCACTAAGTAACCCACACGCCTGTCAGGATATGGATCATTTCCATCCTTCCACAACATTCAGTTATGCACATCCTAGCAACCATTCCATAGTAACACCACAAAAATCAAGCCTTCTGACTTCAATTTGGCATATGTTCTACTAGTTCTTTACAGATTTATTAGGCTATTCTACAGAAACAATCATCTCTGTGAATTTCATTTCAGTCTTTGTCTTTTATTATTGAATTGGCCAGAAAGTCCATTAAAATGCTGGATAAAAATAGTGGTAAAAACAAGCATTGTATTGTTCCAATTGTGAGGAAAGTATTCTGACTCCTGTCATTAATTAAGATGCTAGTTGAATATTTTTCACAGATGTCCTTTACTAGGCTGGGAAAGTTCCCTTCTCTTTCTGGTTTGTTGAGAGCTGTTATCCTGAATGGGTATTGAATTTTGACAAATAATCTTCATTTTTTTAAGTACTCATATAATTTTTAGTCTTTTTCTCTATTGATGAGCATAAGTATACCAATTGATTTCCACATCGCAAACCAGCTAGAATTCTTGGGATGTACCTAAATCCATCACTATCAATTATCTCTTGAAAATTGATCAAAATTATTGCTAGGTTGTATCTGCTAAAATTTTAAGGCTATTTAAGTCTGTGCTCATGAATGATACTGCACTGTAATTAACCTGTCCTTTAATGTGCTTGTCATGATGTCAGATCTTTAAAAATAAGTTGAAAAATCTTTCCCTTTTGTTTCCTGAAAGAGTTTGCATAATAATGGTACAACCTCTTTCCTAAGTATTTGAAAAAATTCATCAGAAAAGCTATCTGCACCTACAGTTTTGACGGTGAGTTGATTTGTAGCAATGAATTAGCATTGTTGAATATTAAGATATAGAATTATTGAGGTTTTCTATTCTTTTGTGGATCAGTTTTAATAGTTTGTGGTCTTTTAGAAATTTGCCATCTAAATTCTCAAGTTTATTGGTAGAGAGTTGTCCATAATATTGCCTTATTATATTTTAATGTTTGTAGGTAGAATCAGTAGTGATGTTCCTTCCTTCACTCATAACACAGTAGTTTGTGTTTTTCCTCTTTTGTCTTAATTTATATAGATATGGTTTTATCCAAAATTTTATCTTTTCAAATAACTAATATGTGATTTTGTTGTTTCTCTTTTGTTAGTATATTTTCAATTTCTCTCATTTTTATTCTTTATTACTTTCCCCCTCTTCTATTTGGGTTTCTAGCTTCTGAAGGTAAAAGCTTAGAGTATTGAAATTTTTTATTTATTTATTTTTAAGGTTTTATTCATTTATTGGAGAGAGAGAGAGTGGGAGCAGGGAGGAGGGGCAGAGGGAGAGAGAGAGAGAGAAGCAGGCTCCCATTGAGTAGGGAGCCAGATGCCAGGGACCCTGAGATCATGACCTGAGCCAAAGGAAGACGCTTAACTGATTAAGCCACTGAGGTGCCCCTATTTATTGTTAATATAAGTATTTAAAGATTATAAAGTTCTCTTAAAACACCAAATTAGTTGCATCCCACAGATTTTGTTATATTGTATCTATGCATTGCTTCATAACACTCCACATGTTCTTCGACTCTGTTATTATTTAATCTACTCTTAAGGTGGAACAACTCATGTTATCTGTCAAACCCAACACAAATACTGATTCAATAATCTGCTGACATTGTATCTTTGTATTCTTCTGAGAATTTCTTTGGAGTGCATACCCAGGAGCAGAGTTTTCTTCCTATGTCCAGCTACTTTGCCTCACTCTATTAATTTTAACAATTTACATGCAGAGTTTTTTTGGGGGGGGTCCATGTAAATAATAATGTTTAATTTGTGCTAATGAAATCTTTTTCTTTTTCAACCTACATCTTATTTTTTCTTGTCTTTTGTGTCTACTACAATACTGAATAAGGGCACCTGGGAGGCTCAGCGGGTTAAAGCCTCTGCCTTCAGCTCAGGTCATGATCTCAGGGTCCTGGGATCGAGGCCCGCATCAGGCTCCCTGCTCAGCAGGGAGCCTGCTTCCTCCTCTCTCTCTGCCTGCCTCTCTGCCTACTTGTAATCTCTCTCTGTCAAATAAATAAAATAAAATCTTAAAAAAAAAAAGTTATAGCATGCATCTATCTCTTACTCCTACTATAAAGACTATATTTTAGAAATTTAAAGTATTTTGTGGTGTTCTGTTTTCAGAATAAGGTCTGTCCTAATATACCAATTGTTTTCATCATTAATGAGTACTTAGTTTTAACAAAACATTTGTTTTATTTATATATATTTATTTATATCCATATATATGGAGAATATAATAGGAGGAATATAATGAGATGATTATATGGTTTTTATTTTTTATCTATTTATTGTAATGACTTTTTTCCAAATTGAATCCAATGTACATTAGATAAACATAATTTTATCATATTTTTAAAAATATATTGTTTTACATATTTGTTCTTTTTTGAATATATATTCATAAGTGAGATTAGCTTATTATTTTTTATACTATCCATATCTTGTTTGGACATTAAAGCTATACTAGTCTCATAAAAGCCTGGCACAATCACTTAGAGTTTGGTCTCTGGAAAAGTCTGTAGTTCTATTCCTTGAATCTTTGGCATATTTCAACTCTAAAAATAACTGGATTGTCTAAGAGTGTGCATGTGTGTTTATTTAGTGGTAATATGACTAATTTTTTTTCTTTATTTTTGACTCAGTTTTTGTAAATTATATTTCTCTAGGAGTGTTCATTTTGTTTAAAATTTTAAAATAGGCACATACAATTGTTCACTATGTCTCTTATTTTATCTATGTTTAATCTAGAGTTCTACTCCTTTTATTCCTGATATTTTTAGTGGGTCTTTCTTCTTGTCTTAAACATTTCACTTTCTCTCAAAGAAATCTCTTACATTTTCTGTAGTTGTTTCCTATCTTACTATTTTTTAATTTACTGTTTTAATTTTATGTAACATTCAACTGAAATATTTTATCTTCATATTAATTATATAAGGCTGACTGCCATAACACCACAAAAAAATCTCTGAGTCAACTGTTCACAGGATAGAAGGTAAATTTTCCCTCCCTTTATATTTAATTAACTTATATTCTGCAAATTGATTTTCAATACACAAACCCCTTTGATTATGTAGAAGATAGGGCTTCAGAGTCCTCACAGGATGTTTGTATCCAGGTTTTAGCCAAGAGAAAATAGAGCATGTAAAAAGTACTTAATTTCCCACGGATGACATTCATTATATCCACTGACTTTCACTGATGAAACTTATTGCTCGGCCACAACTCTCTGCTATATCGTTAGGACATGTAGTCTAGCTGTGGACCAAGCAAAAAGACAGCAAAGATATTGGTTAGCATTGGCTTAGTGGTGCCAGAGTCCGTACTTACAGCCCCCAAATTTCCATTTTCTCCTCCATGATGACTTACCCATGAAAACCATCCCAAGGACCTATCCTGTCATTATACTGCTCAAAGTCCAAGATCTTCTGGTGACTTGCTGTCCTCTTCAGATCCAAACATGGCTCCTGTTTCAACAACCTACTAAGTAATAAAACTAGCTATCTGTTCCCTTCCACACGTTTTGCATAATGTTAAACCAGGGACATAATAACCACTATACAGGCTATGATTCAGAAAGCAAAAGAATAGGAGATATTTAACAATCATTATTCTGTATTCAAATATCTGCCTGGTTGGTCTTTTTTTTTTAAGATTTTATTTGTTTATTTGACACAGAGAGAGAGATTACAAGTAGGCAGAGAGGCAGACAGAGAGAGAGGAGGAAGCAGGCTCCCTACTGAGCAGGCAGCTTGATGCGGGGCTCCATCCCAGGACCCTGAGATCATGACCTGAGCCGAAGGCAGAGGCTTTAACCCACTGAGCCACCCAGGTGCCCCTGCCTGATTGGTCTTAACNGATCATGACCTGAGCTGAAGGCAGAGGCTTTAACCCACTGAGCCACCCAGGTGCCCCTGCCTGATTGGTCTTAATATAGATAGTATCCTTGTACCTACACACTGGAGATTGGAGAAGTTCTTTGCATTCTCATAATCAACTGGGCTTCATTCTACCCTGGTGGGAACTCTTCTGTCTATTGCTCTCTGGAACCCCAGATTCTAATCTCTATTAAATTATGCCTTCGCCCATCACTTGTCCCACATTCTTTTCTATTCCTTCAGTGTCACCCAGGTGAGGTAGGAAAGTCCTCTTTTGACTTTTTCAGCTGCTGCTGAGCTCCACAACGTTCCATTGTCCTTTGCAGCCCATCCCACCTACAGGTTAGTAAGTGGAGCATTGTCAGAATTTGTTCCCATTAACAACCTTCTAGCCTGGTGGATCTCTGGATAGGACAGACTTTTACTTACTCACCCAGTGGACTTCTCCCACCAGTGTATGGTAGGTGGTATGGTACTTTCCCCTAGATCACTCCCTACAAGTTTGCGGTGGTTTAGCTTTTTGCTGTCCACAAAGCCACAGATTTTGAAAGGTCGCTCTTTTCCTATAGCTACAATCTCAGATTGTGTTGGTTACTCCTTCCCCTCACTCTTCAGTTCCAGAGTAGCAACGGCTTCCTGCTGTTCCTGATCCTAGAGTAAGGTGACCATCCCTCTCTGAATTTACTTAACCCTACCTACACTTTGGGAAGTGTCTCATTTATTAAAATCTCCTCCACTGCTTTTTTTGAGCATGATTTTTAGTTCTTACTGGGACATAAAGGGTGACATAAACAAATTTTGAATTCCAGCTCTGCCACTTACTTGCTTTAAGGACAAGTTTTGTGACACAACTAATGCAAAACTATTTTGCATAATATAATTCTAAAAGTATTTCTTGTATTAAACTAAAAAATATATGTAACATGAGTTTCTTGTAGTTAGAAAGGTACCTTAGATACCCTTAAATAATATTTAGCTTTGGTTCTCCCAAAAAGCAGAGCTCCAGATGAAGTTCTACATGTAGGGAGTGATCTCAGGGAACAGAAGCAGTGAAACTGTTGAGAGTCAAGTAGGAACGAAAGAAAGACTAATCCAAAGGTGCACTGAGGTGTTCTTCTATGGACTATCAGAGCTAAATTCCCCTGCAGAGTTTCTGAAGAACACAAAAAATATGTCCCAGAGCTGTCAGCCCCAGACACTCAAAAGAGGGATTCTTATCCCGTGACTCCTCCTCCTCACAAGTTAAGCAGGATGTGACCTCTCTAGCTATTCCAGAAAGGCTGTGTCATCTCCCACAGCATACTACATGGAGACACCAGAGAAGCCCTACGGCAAACACCAAGAGACTATGGTGCGCTGAAGTGAGGCACTGTTAGGGTCTGTCTGCACATACTTGATTGTCACAGCAAGAGCCAGAGCCAAAAAGAGGTGGTGGCAATTTATAAAACTGGGCATAAAGTTGTTGGACTGATTACATGTCCATCCCTGCCTTGGTAATTTTCATATAGTAGAGATCAATACATGTTTGTTAAATGAGAACATGCAAACCATTCTTTTATAGTCGCTTTAGATTTTATTCCTCTTGATAAACAAAATTGACAAACTTTTATTCCAAGGAAAGTGCTGATTTTTGAGCTAGGAACCTTGAGGCTGGAGGAGACTACAAAGATTCTCTTCTAAGACCCAAGATATATATGGTTCACATAAACTGTGACAATCATGTTGCCATAAATGCCATTTCTAAACTTTATGACTTCCATTAGTTTTCTGTATTGATCCAGACCTGTATTTTCCATTTGTTTGATTTATCATATTTTCTGTTGTGTTTGTGAAAATACCTATAACACTTATAGCACTGCAGAGCAACTGAGAATTTTTTTAATGGAAAATATTTATATGTGAATTTTCTTTGCATTAGTTTATATCTGAATTTTAGGACTAACATATAATCTAGTATGTTCTCTTCAATTTTATCTAGATTCTTAAATCTCTCTCTCTCCAGTCCACCTTAATGCTTAGGAGGATTTATGTGAACTCTAAGATAGAAGGAAGTCTCTTAAAAAGAGATACACCTGTCTTTTGTGTCAATATTTAAAAGTAAAATTTCACATTTGTGAGGAACATACACATTTTTAAAATACAACTTAATTTAGTAAAAGTGGACAATAAAAATTACCTTTCTTGACAGTTTAATAGCATGACATGAAGATTCATTGTGCTTTGTTGCAAGAAAAAGAATCCACTATTTACAGACTAATTTCCATTTTAATGTTTAAGACCTGCAGTTGTTAATTCAATACTGGAAATCAGAAATACAGAAATTATTGAATGCTGAAGACATTGGAAGTAATTTAGCTCACTTCAGATTACGAATTGTTCATGTTTTTTATTTTCAATAAACAAAAATTATGTGCCACATGCCTATAAGTAAATTGACAGCAAATACACATTTCTAGACTCTTATTTTAAATCTTTTTTTAAAATATTTTATTTATTTATTTGACAGAGAGAGAGATCACAATGAGGCAGAGAGGCAGGCAGAGAGAGAGGGGAAGCAGGCTCCTTGCTGAGCAGGGAGCCCGATGCAGGACTCGACCCCAGGACCCTGAGATCATGACCTGAACTGAAGGCAGAAGCTTAATCCACTGAGCCACCCAGGCGCCCTAGACTCTTATTTTATATCGCTTCCCATCACTGGTGACAGGAACACTGGTGTTTTTAATTGTCTTCTCTTTCCTCTCCCTCTCTTGCTCAAGGCATGTTTTATTTTACTTAACAAATTACCAAAACTAATATATGAAAATCTGAATAACCCTGTATATGTTAAATAAATTAAATTTATAATTATGAAATTTCTCATATAGAGAACTCCAGACCCAGATAACTTCATTGGTGAATTCTATCATTTATTATAAATTCTAAGAATACACATTTTTTTTTTAGAAACTAGAGAAATAGAGTACATTTCCCATCTCTATGAACCAGCATAACTGGTCCCAAAATCAGTCAGAAGTTTACTTGAAAATTATATTGCATATGAGCAGAGATGCAAGCTGATAGAGATCAAAATTTTAGGATTATTGTTGGTAAAGCTGTTTGACATACATCTCTCAGGTCTTTTCCTAGAAGCACATACAAATTTATTTTAATTAAAGCAGGTGTGTTTTGTACATATTGTTTTATAATTTTTTAATGAAATTTTGCATTATGAACATTTTCTCGTGTCATCAAATATCCATTGTTAGCATAATTTTTAATTCTTAAAACAATACCTATCTATGTAACCAGTCCTGAATGGCTTTATTGAAGTACTGCTTCTGAGTATTTCACAGGTTCTTTCTATTGTATATTAAAACACAGATAATGGGGTGCCTAGGTGGCTCAGTTGGTTAAGCATCTGATTATTGTTTTTCACTCAAGTCATGGTCTCAGGGTCCTGATAATCCAGGTTCTGGACTCAGCAGGGAGTCTGCTTGAGATTCTGTCTCTTTCACTCTCCCTATGTACCAAAACACACACACACAAATTATATGAAAACTTTCTTTATTTTTCAGAATAACATTCTTTTGCAAGTTATTTTGGTATACTTTAAGTTAATTTCCCTAGATCCTTTTTAACAGGTGGTTTTAATAAGTGGTGCCTGCATGGCTCTGTCAGTTAAGCATCAGACTCTAATTTTGGCTCAGGTCATGACCTCAGGGTCCTGGGATCAAGCCCCATTGTTGGGTTCTGTGCTCAGAAGGGAGTCTGCTTCCCTTCTCTCTCTTTTCCTCTGCCCTACCTCCACTTATGCACTCTCTCTTTCTAAGAATATATCAATAAATCTTTAAAATAAAATAGTTCTAATAATTTTTAACAAAATGGCTTTCATAATGTAAAAAAAGAAGGACAAATATTGCAATATAGTAATAAGTAGATCAAAACTCCTGGAAAAAAATGAATAACAAACAAAACACTTCATGTTAGGAATGTTATACATTGCACCAATATTTGAAAATTACCAGATGTTGGTCATGGGATATCCATTTCATATGCATAAGGTGTAAAATTTGAGGACAGCACTCCCTCTCTATCTTCCTATCTCTGTCCCTCTTTCTAAGGAGAAATCCGTGTGGCTAAATAACTCCTTTAAAATGGTGGTATGCCAAAGAATCTTACGGGTCTTATGTATGTGTTATCAACTTATGCAAAATTATGGGTTGTGGAAGAATGAGGCATCCTCAGATTTTTATTAGATGTAATTGTTAAGAGAAGTCAAAATTTTATACTTACATAAGTATATATATATAAGTGTATTATATATAAGTGTATATATATAAGTGTATTATATATAAGTCAAAATGTACACTTATATAAAGTAAGGGAGATATCATTGACCATGATTGGAAACTGAGGTTTTTTTTTTTGAGGAGAGGAAATGAAATTTTGGTTCAGATATACTTAGTGAGAAGTAACTAAAGTGCTCTGAATAGAGATGTTCAAGAAGTTTACATGTGAACATTAGATTGGGGGTCAACTGAGAAGAGCATTTAAAAATTTTTTTTATCATTTAAGAAAAAACTTAGGTAAAAATTTCCCCAGAAAAATAAATACTGGTTTATTACCATATTACTCATATTTTTAAAAGGTAAAATGTTTACTATTCCTAGCAAGCTTCTTGAATGTCCATCATCAAACCCTCAAAGGGCAATTGCTTATTTTTTTAAAAATTTTATTTATTTATTTGACAGAGAGAGAGAGAGATCACAAGTAGGCAGAGAGGCAGGCAGAGAGAGAGGAGGAAGCAGGCTCCCGCTGAGCAGAGAGCCCGATGTGGGCCTCGATCCCAGGACCCTGAGATCATGCCGAAGGTAGAGGCTTAACCCACTGAGCCACCCAGGCACCCAGGGCAATTGCTTATTGCGGGTATGTTTGGTCACCCAACTTTTGAGCAAGATTTTTAAAAATTTTGACAACTCTGTATGAAATGTCTGGCTTCTATGTGAGTGTATATTACCCATGGACAAATAAAAGAACAGATCCTAAAGATAGTCTACTTTTTCAAACATATTTCCATATCCACCATAACCCAGGGAGATTGTGAAATAGCTACTCTGATGGATTTCCTGAAATAAGGGCTTTTTAGTATCAAGAATGGAACCTGTATACAAAAAACTTCCCGAGTAAATTCACTTAGTGTAGACTCCTAATATCCTTTTATTCTTAATATTGGCATAAACTGCTAATCAGGGAAACTGACATTAGATTTCCAAATTTGAGTTCTATTTTGCTTGTGAATTCCATAAAGCATTTTGCCTTTCTTTATTGTTGACCGTACAAATACTGTATATTCATGAAAATTTAATAAAAGTTAACTTTAAAAATGTACCACAAAAGAGAAACAGCTGTAAATGCCAAGGTTTGCACTGACTAATGTAACGGTAGACTGTAATCACAGACTCCAATCTGCCCCCAAACAAATTACACTGTGACAAAAACTGTCTGCACAAGAAACGTTAAAATGAATAGAATATTGGAATCAACTTCAGTGGCGTGATCCAACAGAATAGTCACTGACGATTAAAATGGGACCTGACAACACGGCAAGATACAACTCCTGGATGCAGAGTGCAGACGTTTATTGCAAATGCTGAGCTGGAATCCTGGCCTGGAAAGCGGGGGATGTCCAGAAGGAAGCCACACTGGGATTGGAAAGCAGGCTTTGGCCCATAAGGGTTAGTGATGTTGAAACCCGTTCGTGATGTTGAAACCTCAGAAACCTCGGAGGTTCAAATTGGGTAAGTCAGTATTTCAGAGGAGCAGGGTGGGGTGACCAGCAGGGTTCTGCTGAGTAGTAGAACTGCACATACTGGAGTGAGGCACTCGGGGCTCTGTTCCCAGCCCTGGCTCTCACTCTCCCGAGAAATCAGTGTTAGCCACTTAACGTTCTCTGCCCCAGTTTTCTTCTAAGTATAATCAGATGAATACATTTACCACATACTGAATTTAGTAGGATGTTACCAGTTAATGTTTTAAAATAGAAGAGAATAAAATAGAACAGAACAGAAATTATAGAGCTGTAAAAGATTTTACAGATCCACTAATCCAATCCTTTCAACACCCTGGCTTAAACAGGAGACATACCCCAAATCACACATCTAGTCAGTGCTTTGAAAACTTCTCTCTTTCAAAGTGGAACTAGAAACTAGAATATGTCCTTTGAATGTTGTATGGTATCTGGGGCTGGACAGATAAAAATTGCTTTGTGGGGAATGAAAAGCTACATTGTAGATATTTAGTGACAAAAATATTAATGATAGCTTCCTTAATGAAAAAACACTATAAAACAGTATGTGCAGTCCTGGCTTGTTTCTATAAAACTTAACAGGTTACGCATATGCCTCCAGGAGAGAGACCTGAGATACATGTCAAATAATAACAGTGTTTAATTCTATGGTGAGATTGTATGTTATTTTCATTTTCTTCTTTTGGCTTGTCAGTGATTTGTAACATTGCTGTTTTTTTAAAAGATTTTATTTATTTAATAGAGAGAGAGAGAGAGAGAGAGAGAGAGAGAGAGATCACAAGTAGGCAGAGAGGCAGGCAGAGGGAGAGGAGGAAGAAGGCTCCCTGCTGAGCAGAGAGCCTGATGCGGGCCTCAATCCCAGGACCCTGAGATCATGACCTGAGCTGAAGGCAGAGGCTTAACCACTGAGCCACCCAGGAGCCCAATTTGTTACATTATTAACATGTATTTTGTTTGTAGTAAAACAAAAACAAAACAAACAAAAAACTACATTCTGTGACCTAAACTGCAAAATATTCCAAAATCTGAAAAATTAGATTTTGACCCTTGCATCGATTTCTTTTGGTCCCCTATATTCAGGTGGATCCCACATCTGTATTGCCAACTCAGACCTCATTTTTCAGCTCCAGACCCATTTTTCCAAATCTCTTATCTGGAGTTTAACCTCAAGACTCTCCAGCTATGGAGTCTCCCCTGAGATGTTAGCTCTCAATCAGTCATACTACTATGTCACTTTTGGAGGTACAAATGGGTACTTGACATCAAGGCCTCAAGTCCTCAGTCAATAGCAAAGAGAATGAAAAGCTATTTCCCGAAGTGCAAGCCTTCTCTGGTCAGCACCTAAGCTATTCCGCCTGTCAGACAAACAATAACGAAATCTCAGATTCTGACCACAGTTTCTGCCTATAAATTCCAGTTTATTGGCTCATTCACCCTTAGAACACCTGAACTTTAGCCTCAATGCTATCATTGATTGATTCTAATCCTCTGCTTGCTTCCATCTATCAGCTCTGTATGCTCCTTCTACCCGGTCAATGTCCATGGACATTGCTTCCACCACTTTTTTTCCTAAATTCCCTGTCTGTTCCCCTTTAAAGATTTTTTATTTATTTATTTATTTGACACAGAGAGAGAGATCACAAGTAGGCAGAGAGGCAGGCAGAGAGACAAGGAGAGGAGGAAGCAGGCTCCCCGCTGAGCAGAGAGCCCGACGCGGGCCTAGATCCCAGGACCCTGAGATCATGACCTGAGCCGAAAGCAGAGGCTTTAACCCACTGAGCCACCCAGGCGCCCGTCTGTTCCCCTTTAATTCCACCTTGCCAACAAACCACATCTCCTGAATCAATGTGATTTTTGAATTCTCAACTTTTCTGTGCCTGTGCCCAAGGTACAATGCACTATTGGGAAAAAATATCACAGCTGTACCGAGTGATTTCCTTTTAAATTCTCAATCATCAGTCTTAACACTGCAAGAGAATTACTCCACCCTCTGCAGTCTGATTCTCCCCTTACGTTCCACCAAAATTGCCTCACCATTGTTTTTGATGTCTTCTATTTTACCAAATCCAAGAGAAAGTTTTCATTCCTTATCTTGTTAAGATCACTCAGTCATCTCTAAAATGGTCACTTTCTCCTCCTGAAAAGATTTTGTTCCTTTAGTTGCTAAAACTTACAGAAGTCTAGTTTTCTTTTTCCTGGCTGCTTATTGTAGTCTTATTTGAAGGCTCACCTTTCTTTATTGAACTATAAAATTTCCTTATGGATCTGTCTGAAGGCTTCCTGTCCTCTATTCTCCACCTTCTATCTAGGACTGTATCACCAGTTCCATTCCTCTGCTTTCAATGACCACTGACATTTTAATGGACACCAAATCTATACCACTAACCCAAACATTTTTTTTTTTTAAGATCTAGGCCATTTATCAATTTGTCTGTTTCACAACTATATTTAGATGCTTCATAGGCACCTTGAACTCAACACACATTCAAAATTAACTTGTTATCTTCCTCCTCCCCCACTAGCATTTGCTCTTCATTCAGTGCTGCTCAGTGTGGCCTAGTCAGTGACCCCACTTTTGACCACCTGTTCAAGGCCACACCCACTCATCCTCTTTGACTCCTCCCATTCTCTTTCCTCCCAAACCGGTTTCACCAGTTAGGGTTATCTCCAAGATAGTTCTCAGTCCACACATGGCTCAATTCCCAATGCCTGCAACTCAAATGAGGTCACTGTCATTGTTTACCTGTAATGGACTCTGATATGGCATCCTTCATCTACTCTTACTTTCCTCCAACACATGCTCCACATTGCCGTCAGCATGGTCTTTAAAAAACTAGTATTTGGTCATGCTCTCTCCTACTGGAAAATCTTCACATAGCTTTCCATTGCCTGTGCGACAAAGACTGAATCCTTAACACTATCTGCAAGACCTTGCCTGGCCTGTTTCCTACTTACTTTTCCAGTCTCAGTCAATGACAGTGATCTCTAGGAAACTAGAACAGTGAAGCAGGACAAGAATCACCCCCACTCTACAGCCAAGGAGATGATTCTCTGAGAATTTAAATTATTTTTTGTTGTCAGATACTTAGTAGAGACAAGCTTCTGGCCTAATCAAGCTTGTTCTTGTCCTCCTTTTCAGAATATGACCTTATCTCTACAGCTCCAATTCCTTTAAGATAATACTAAGTCACAAAAAAGGATAGTATTGAAATCAAAAGTTTTACATTAAAGAATTCTTCCAGAAATAAGACTAAAATTCCTAAAATAAAATATGAATTTTTTGGTACTAGTAAATGAAATATTAATAGCCAAGATGTACTGAGCACTTACTCAACATAAACATACTCATTAAGTATTCCTCATAAGAACTGAACGAAGCCGATAATATCTCTATCCCCATTTGACAACTGTCTAACCAGAGGCATGGTAAGAAAAATATTTGTCCAAAGTTACATATGAAGTAGAGAAGCCAAGTTTTGAACCAGGGCTATCTACCTCCAGAGTTTTATCTTTCCTAAAGCTCCTTTAATGGATTCTTTTTTAAGATTTTATTTATTTATTTGACAGAGAGAAAGAGATTACAAGTAGGCAGGGAGGCAGGCAGAGAGAGAGGAGGAAGCAGGCTCCCCACCGAGCAGAGAGACCAACACAGGGCTCGATCCCAATACCCTGAGATCATGACCTGAGCTGAAGGCAGAGGCTTTAACTCACTGAGCCACCCAGGTGCCCCACCTTTAATGAATTTTTAAAGATGGTGAAGATGGGCAGTAGGATTCATAGGGTTGAGTAAGATCCAAGCTTTCAATCACTCTTCTATATTCATCTTCACCATATGGCCACCTGCCCCCACTCTACAGATTTTGGGCACAAGATGTCACAAATCCCTAAGCTCCTCCTGCATTTTCTAGTCCATGTACACATGATCACACTCTGCATATATGTTACTGCATTTTTCTTTTTTATAACCTTAATTGTCCCTAGGTGTAGGTAGCACATTCGAAAGTAGCACTAGATAAACGTGTGTTGAATTGGCTTGGTTTTCCAAAGATAAGAAACGCAAATTTCCTTAAACTCACATGTTTGTGTCATAAAGAGCTGAAATTCCCCATCAACATTTCAACTTTTATCATGAAAGTGGATCAGAAGAGTGATTTTTATCATTATCAGTTGAAAGAAAACTAACAAAAATATTATTAAACACTTGACTGTTAGCAATGTATAATATACAGAATATTAAGAACAAAAAATGAAGCTGATAATCATAGTTAATGCATTTGCAATCAAACTGATTTATAACATGCATACATAAAGAGGGACCTCAGGTCTTATAGTCACACTTATCACGCTACCTTTAGGATGTATATAACAAGATTTTCTTATCATTCAGATGCTTTAAACAATTAGTCTTCCTATGTTATATGCTATGAATACACACAATTTAATTTTTTGGGATTTTTTCCATTTGAGATTTTAAGAAGGAAAGATGCTTATATTTAAATATTTAATATATACCCCTGTATTGGGTATCTAGTCTAACCAACTAACTCTGATTTCTGGGCTCTTTCTTCTGTAAGAGACTCCTTTATTATAGTAGCCAGACACTTAGTCATGGCCTTCAGAGCTCCATGGAGGCTGAGAACATGTCTTATGAATAAGCAGGGTGTGGTTGGTAGAGCCCCAGGCAAGGAAGAAAGAGACTTGCCTGGTATGTTCAATCAACATCTTAGGGCAAATATTTGTTCAATTATAAATTGGGGGATTTGTACTGCATTCTTCAGCTCTTGTCTCCACCATTGTTTGATGGGGAATCCAGGAAACTCAATACTACTAAAATTCCAGTCTGAAGAGCCAGAATGGTAATAACATTTTGATACTGGTCATTTCTTACATGTAACTGTAGCTTGTGTTTCAGTGCATCAGCAGTTTATCCAGGAATCTGAAAACACACGCACATGGCAGGAGCCCATAGTGTTAATAAGGACAGGACATGCGTTCGAGCTGTGAAGTATGCAAAGAAAAGCTTTTCTTCTTTTAAGAAATGTGAAGAATGATAAAGGGAGCTCTGAATTCTTTAGTGGAAGCTCCTAGGTGGAAAATGGTTCTGATCATATCCCTTAGAAAGGAAAATAAATCTTACTTTCCCTCAGAGGTACCCTATGATGGCCTAGTTCTAAAGATGACTTCGTCCCAGGGTCCAGTATTTATGGCCCAAGAAAGCCAAGAAAAGGCCCTTTACTCAAAGCTGCAAGAAGAGGGAAAATAAGAAACCCAAAGTTAAACATGACCATCCAGCTGGCACAAGTGCCCGGGCCACAACTGGCTTTGGCAAGTCCTCATCCTCGAGGTCTCCAATGGCTCTGAGGCACTCACCACAAGAAAATCACGGGTTTTAAAATACAAGAATTAAAGAACACACTGATGTAATTTTGGTGCAGGAGCATTTAGAGAAATGTGTGTTTGTCTTTGAAGGTTGGCTAACCTTGGGAATGCTTCAGACCTGTAACAGGACTATTTGCCTAGGAGTTGATTCTACCATCCCTGAAAAGATCTGCAATATTAACCATCCCCAAAGTTCAGTCTCAAGCCTTTGCCCCAAGACCAGGAGGAAAAATTTGTACTCAAACTTCTTTTTTAAATCAGAAGTAACTTTATGCATATAAACTAATCACCTAGACTCTTGGAGTAACTAGGAAATGAAACTAGTTCTTGAACTTACTGGGAAGAATTTCTCTCAAGTGACTATAATCTATTTAACTCCTTTATGAGGGAATTTTAAGAATGTCAATCTTGTAAAGTAGTCATTTGTTTTGTGAGAAAAATTGGTTTATTTGGGAATAGCAGAGAAATTGTAATTTGAGACATGCAAGCTATGGCAAACCATAAGCAAGTCTAGAGATCAAAGGAGGGGAGCATTACTTTATAGAGAAAAGGGTGGAATTGGAAGCAATTGCTTGAACAAACGTCCATTGGAGGAACACGAGAGTTCAGGGTGATGCCAGTTTCTCACTGACTGGGTTGCAGTATTATTGGCTGAGCTGTTGCTGGGTGAGGAGAAATTCTTCCTTTCTCCTGCTGGAATACTAGAGTAGGCATCTTCCTGTTGGGAATGCAAGTTATGTCTCTTCCTGTTTGTGTCTGCAACTGATGAAGAGTTGTAGAGAGCATGAGAACTCCCCTTTCTGGCCTCTGGACTCCATTTTTAATGAGATGTCCTCTATTCAGTTTCACAAGTTCTTCCAGATAATGAGTCAGATACTTCTCTCTTTAATTTCACTAATCCATTCTTATTCTTCCCATAAAGGCCACAAAGAATAATCTATACTCTTTGCTACACACCCTCCATCAATCTCTTTTCCAGATTAAATATTCCAGTTCTTTCACCTAACATCATGGTATCAAGTACTTTGGTACATGGTATCATGGTATCAAGTGGTATCTTTGGTACATGGTACCATGGTACCATATCAAGTACTTTACCATTATTCTTTCCTGCATATGCCCAGTTTAATTTTCATCTTTTTTTAAAAGACTTTATTTATTGGAGAGAGAGAGGGAGAGAGAGAGAGATCATGATCAAGAGGTAGGGTAGAGGAAGAAGCAGACTCCCCACCGAGCAGGGAGCCTGATGTGGGGCTCCAGCCCAGGACCCTGGGATCACGACCTGAGCCGAAGGCAGAGGCTTTAACCCACTGAGCCACCCAGGTGCCCTTAAGATTTGATTAGATGGCAATTTAGACATCAACAGCTCTCTCTCCCTCTGTTTGGAAATGAGGAATGAGGGACTCAGAGGAGCACAACACTTGCCAAAGCACTAGCTTACTACCTCAAATCATTGAGAGAACTGGGATCTTTTCCCCCAATCCAAAATTCCTTCTCCAGTACCGTTTTTGTGTCCAGATGGCCATACATTGCAATTAAATTCAAATGCTTACTTAGTTTGTTAAATGACCCACCTTACATCAGGTACAGAGATAGAACATAACCATAAAACACATTCTTATGTTATTAATAAACATGACAGTATCACATAAGCAAAATGTTATATGAAATAATAGCACATAAGACAATCGTTTATGGTCAAAATCTTATAAGAAATAGTGTATACAGAAATAACACACATAGAAAATGGCACTTCATTTACATGTTTAGAGAATCTGCCTTTGAAAGGGTGACCTTTTAGTGACCAATTCTAGGTACTGAATTATGTTTCTAGATGCTAGTTCCCTAGTTCAAAACTAGTTTATGAGGTCCAAATATTTCGTAGGACACACGAGGTAATCTTGTTTCTGTTAACTATGCTGCATAATTATCTCAAAGCTTGGTGGCTTAAAATAACAATCATTTATCTCCTTTATGATAAGAGGTTTGTGGATCCTGAGGATAGCTTACTTCCACATGGTGACAGGTAGGTCCTTTTTCAGTTGCTTTCATCTAGAACATCAGCTCAACTAGAACACTAATTGCGTCATTTCTTTCTTTTTTTTTTTATGTTATGTTATGTCACCATACAGTTCATCACAGTTCATCATTAGTTTTTGATGTGGTGTTCCATGATTCATTATCTGCATATTACACCCAGTGCTCATTACAATACACCCTCCTTTGATACCCATCACTGGGCCAACATATCCCCCCACCACAGCCCCTCTGAAACCCTCAGTTTCCCAGAGTCCTTAGTCTCTCATGGTTTGTCTCCCCCTCTGATCCCCCCATTCCAGTTTTCCCTTCCTTCCCCTAATGTCCTCTGTGCTATTCCTTATGTTCCACAAATAAGTGAAACCATATGTGTTTCTCTGCTTGACTTATTTCATTTGACATAATCCCCTCCAGTTCCATGCATGTCAGTGCAAATGGTGGGTATTCATCATTTCTGATGGCTGAGTAATAGTCCATTGTATATACGAACCACATCTTCTTTATCCATTCGTCTGTTGAAGGGCATCTTGGTTCCTTCCACAGATTGGCTATCGTGGACATTGCTGTTATAAACATTGGGGTGCGTGTGGCCCTTCTTTTCATTACATCTTTATCTTTGAGGTAAATACCCAGTACTGCAATTGCTGGATCATAGGGTAGCTCTATTTTTAACTTTTTGAAGAAACGCCATACTGTTTTCCAAAATGGCTGTATTAACTTGCATTCCCACCAACAGTGTAAGATGGTTCCTCTTTCTCCACATCCTGTCCGACATTTGTTGTTTTCTGCCTTGTTAATTTTTGCCATTCTAACTGGTATAAAGTGGTATCTCAGTGTGGTTTCGATTTGAATTTCCCTGATGGCTAATTATATTGAACATTTTTTCATGTATCTGTTAGCTCTTTGTATGTCTTCTTTGGAGAAGTGTCTGTTCTTGTCCTCTGACCATTTTTTGACTTGATTATTTGTTTTTGGGGTGTTGAGTTTGAGAAGTAATTTATAGATCTTAGGTACCTACCCTTTATCTGTAATGTCATTTGTAGATATCCTCTCCCATTCCATGGGTTGCCTCTTAGTTTTCTTATTTCTTTTGGTGTGCAGAAATTTTTATCTTGATGAAGTTCCAAAACTTCATTTTGCTTTTGTTTTCCTTGCCTTTGGAGAAGTGTCTGAAAGAAGCCGCTGTGGCCGATGTTGAAGAGGTTACTGCTTATGTTCTCCTCTAGGATTTTGATGGATTCCTGTCTCACATTGAGGTCTTTCATCCATTTAGAGTTTGTCTTTGTGTATGATATAAGAGAATTGTTGAGTCTCATTCTTCTGTATATAGCTGTGTCATTTCTAATTTGTTGAAACACAGTTTCATCTTCTTAAATGTATTTCTTTGATTATTAATGAGGTTTACTTTCATGAGTTTCCAAGGCATAAAATAAAATATTTTCTAGAAGTGGGCATTTAATCACCCCTTACATATACACATATCACATTTATATGTATGTATACACACATGTTTAGACATAAAACCAGAATTTTAGCAATAGTTACTTTGGGTTCTTGTTGGTAAGCTCTGAGTGATTATTACTTGGATTCTTTCTTAAATATTTCTAAAATTCTCCAAGATGATTATGTAAAGTTATACAATAGGGGTGTCTGGGTGTCTCAGCTGGTTAACAACCAACTCTTGACTTCAGCTCAGGTCATGATCTCTGGGTCCTGGTATCAAGCCCCCCACATGAGGCTCTGTGCTCAGTGGGGCGTCTGCTTCAGTATTCACCTTCTCCCTTGCCCCACCCCTACTCTCACTCCCTCTCTTTCAAATAAATAAATCTTTAAAGAACAAAAATTATACAGTAGAACATTGCTGTCCTTAGAATTCTTAGGATCATATCACAATGATTTGTTCTCAATTTGAAAACCTCATTAGAAAAAAAAATTTCAAATAAATTGGACCCGAGCGGGACCTGTATGTACTCATTATTAGTTGGATTTGATAGGCATGGTACAGTGTGTCTGCTGTCTGATGAAAGATAGAAATATAGACTTCTCTGATGATCACTGAATGCTATCTCCCCACTTCAAACATAAGTAAGTACCCAGAACAGGGGATAGAGCCTGTCACTTATTTTCAAATAAAGATGATTTGGGTCAAGTTCTTTTATTCTAACACTATTTCAGCTGTAACATTCCTGGGTTGTAGCTGTGGTGAACTGGTTCTTTTCCTTTTCCTTCTTTTAGTTAGGTACTTTATCAACTGTCCTTCTCAGCTAGGCTCTGGTATCTGCTTCCTATAAGCACTTCCACTTCATCCTTGAACTGCCAGGTTGCCTTGGCAACTTTGCTCTGTTTCTACTCCTTCCCAGGGAAACACTTTAAATCTCAGCCAGGATTTCATCTTTGAAGCTTTGATTTTCAAACCCCCATATACTCCATGGGATATAATCTTTACTAATTACTTACAAATTGGATCCTTCAAAAATTGTAGCGTAAATATCACGTCAGATATTTGTATCTTTTTCTTATCTCCTCTTACTAGATGGTGAACTTTGATGATAGTAAGGGTGGTAAACATATTTTAAACATCTCTGTGATTCATCACTCCTGGCTTCACATAGAAGTTGCTCAGCATATATTTGGCTGAAAGAGTAAATGATGTGGCTATGTATCAAAAATGGCATGGTCCATCCTAGAAAAAAAGGGCTTCTTACAAATCACAAGTTATTCTTAGTATGCTTGGGTGACCAAGAGAAGGTAATTAATAGGATAGGTTTCCGAGGCAGCAGTGGTAGAGGGTGCATCCTGATTTATAAAGGAAAATAATTTCATTTTTCCATGACTCTGAAGTTACTTACTCTGAAGTTCCATGAAAAGTCACTTTCCCTTTCCAGAACTCAGTTTCCATATCTATAAAAAGAAAGTGATCAACAAGCCAGTCTTCATGACCTCTTGTAGTTGGAGCATTTTTGAATTCCATCCTTAGATTTCATTCAGTTTTGACCTAAAAGGAACCTGAACATCTGGATCATCCCTAGAGCCAAATGAGCTTTAGAGCCAGGGGCTATATTAGATTTAAAGAGGTTTCAATTGCTCTCTCCTGGATCTGCGCACTTGAGCCCATGTAAGAAGAAATTGCACTCTATAGCTATTGAGCTCCAATTAACTTCTTTTGAAATGATCTCTTTATGTTCACTCTGCTGATTTTTCTTTTTTAATGTCTATTAGATTTAATATTTCAGTGTTATTCTACTACTGTAAAAAATGTTCTAAAGTGTGCAAAATAAATGTATATAAATTAAATCCATTTTCTAGTGGATGACATTGCAATTTTCAAGATTAGATCATTTTATTACTGATTAATAGTCAAGAGAAATACTTTTGAAACTAAAGTTCCTTTGATAACCAGACTCTCTGTGAAGTAGTTACATCTGTTAAAACAAAGAGGCAAATATATTAAACATCTTTAAACATCTTCCCTGGGCTCCTGGGTGGCTCAGTGGGTTAAAGCCTCTGCTTTCAGCTCAGGTCATGATCTCAGCGTCCTGGGATCGAGGCCCGCATCAGGCTCTCTGCTCAGCAGGGAGCCTGCTTCCTCCTCTCCCTGTCTCTCTGCCTGCCTCTCTGCCTACTTGTAATCTCTCTCTCTGTGTCAAATAAATAAACAAAATCTTTTAAAAAAAAATTAAAAAAAAATAAACATCTTCCCTTAGAGTGATTCTTAAGGGAAAATCTCTAGTTATTGTGAGGCAACTCCTAAGTAATCACCTCTGTAAATTTGAATGTTAATATTTCTGACATCTTTAAAGTAGGAGATACCAGAACATCTGTTACAATAGCTCCATCTGAATGAGCAAGGACCCTGATGTGGGACTCCATCCCAGGGCCCTGGGATCATGACCTGAGCCAAAGGCAGAGGCTTTAACCCACTGAGCCACCCAGGTGCCCCAATAACTCTTTTTTTCAACTTCATTTTTTTCTTCCATCTCTATTTAGAGTATGCATATATTCATGTATGCATATGCCTGCATATTTAGATATTTATATATATGTAATTTATCTTTATATTTATTTCTTCCCCTTTGGTTGTAAGTTTCCTTCAGGGAAGAGACTATATCTAATTATTCTACTTTTCACAGAACCTAATACAATATCTGACATGTAGACACTGAATAATTTGTTATTTAAACAAATCAAACAAAATAAGATTGTTATATATCATTAGAATATAATTTACAGAGAAAAGGAGCTACCTGGACATGTAAGATTTTGAACCATGTTTCAGTAATAAAAGTAGAATATAGAATGGTATATGAGAATTAACAGCCTCCTGTAAAGTTGAATGTCAAATTAAGGATTCAATCAAAAAGCCAATAGATAAGTAATGCCCTAACTCTGGAAAGTCCTCAGAATGAGGAAATCATTTTTTATTTGCTTTGTCATTGTATTTCAAGAACGGTTGTCTTCATTTTTAATGTATTACTTCAAGGAAACAGAGAGTTTCCTGCCAGTACTGTTATTTTTATATATATATACTTATATTTGGCTTCCCATTGAAACCATTTATTCAGGTTCCATAAACCCCTAATAACTCTTTAATTTTTTTTGCCTGTTCTTGGTTCTTCTCTAAATCATAAATACAGTTTTAAAAACTAAATATGATTGAGGTTCAAATAATTTCTCTCCCTGTGCCCATCCCCAGGAATAACTAAGGAACTGCAATTATGTCCGTCAGTTTTATTTATGATAGGCCCATATCTTTTTCCCTAGGAAATAGGTAGTCTGCTATAGATCAGATGATGCAGAATCATTGTCACTATATTCTCTCCAAGTTAAAGTAATGCAAATTTAAAAGTGAAGGAAACTTTGCTTTTAATTGAGAGAATCAAATTAAGTTTTCAAATGGCTCTATTACGCTTGTTTTTAATATCAGTAGCGAAATATCTATAGCTAATGTGAAAGCAATTCATCAGCAAATTAAACAAATAATACAGTAACTTTTAATTTGTTTTGTTTATTAAATATGTCAATTTTTACCATAGATGCAAGTACATTTTTTGGTTATAAAAACACTTTTAAAGTGTATGCTTATAACTGCAGTGTTCTTGAGAGTTTGTTTTCAAAATTTAATTTTTTTTTTTTGACAGAGAGAGAAAGAGAAAGGTTAGAGGAGGGAGAAGGAGAGAAAGATTCTTAAGCAGGCTCCATGCCCAGTGCGGAGCCCTAGTCGGGCTCCATATCACAACCTGAAATTATGACCTGAGCCGAAATCAAGAGTCAGCCGCTTAACTGATTGAGCTACCCAGGTGCCCCCAAAATTTGATCTTAACAAGATATATTATCTATTCTCCTAGAAAATGAATATTTTTCTATTGTGTGGCCTCAATTTGTCATTGAAGCATAACTAACATACAGTGTTCTATTAATTTCAGATGTATAATATAATGACTCTACCATCCTAGGCAATATTCAGTGCTCATCACCATAAGTGTACTTGTAATCCCCTGTATCTATTTCAGCCATCCCCTCGTGCACCTTCTCTCTGGTAACCACCAGTTCTCTCTATTTAAGAGTCTAGGTTTTTTGTTTGTTTGTCTTTGTTGTTGTTTGTTTTGTTTCTTAAATTCCGCACACGAATTAAGTCATATGGTATTTGTTTTTCTCTGGCTGGCTTATTTCACTTAGCAGTGTACCCTTTAGATCCATCTGTGTTGTTGCAAATGGCAAGGTTTCATTCTTTTTATGTCTGAGTAATATTTCATCTTATATATACATACCACATCTTCTTTATGCATTTATTTTATTATTATTATTATTATTTGCCCCAGGGGTACAGGTCTGTGAATCATCAGGCTTACACCTTTCACAGCACTCACCATAGCACAAACCCTCCCCAATATGCATTTATTTCTTAATGAACACTGGGGCTCCTTCCATATCTTGGCTGTTGTAAATAATGATGCAATAAGTGAAGGGGTGCATGTATCTTTTCAAGTTACTGTTTTTGTTTCCTCTGGATAAATACCCAGTAGTGGAATTACTGGAGCATATAGTATTTCTGTTTTAAATTTTTTGAGGAAATTCCATATTGTTTTCTACAGTGGCTGTGCTAGTTTGCATTTCCACTAACAGTGCATGAGGGTTCATTTTTCTCTACATCCATCTATATTTGTTTGTTGTGTTTTTTATTTTAGCCATTCTGAGAAGTGTGAGATGATAGCTCGTTGTAGTTTTTTTTTTTTTCATTGTAGTTTTGATTTCCAGTTCCCTGATGATTAGTGATATTGAGCATATTTTCATAAGTCTATTGGCCATATATGTGTATTCTTTGGAGAAATTTCTGTTTATGTCTTCTGCCCATTTTTAATTGGATTATTGGGGGGGCTTGTGTTGACTTCTATAAATTCTTTATATATTTTGGATATAAGCCCCTTATCAGATGTTTTAAACTTTGTTATATGAGTTTTAAATATCTTATCCAACTCCATGGCTTTCCTTTCCATTCTAGGAGTTTCTTTTCATGAGCAGAAGCCTTAAATTTTAACAAAGTCCAATTTTTAAATGTTTCCCTTTATGATTAGAGCATTATTGTGCCCTATTTAAAAGATCTTTATCCCAAAATAATGAAGATATTCTCCTGTTTTCCTCTATTTACGTGTCGTTTTATCTTTCACATTTATGTCTGCAATCCACTTGGGATTGGTAAATATAAAGTATGAGATACAAGTCAAAATTGCTTTTGAATAGATACCCAACAAGCCCAACATCACTTATTGGGGGGGAAAAATGAACAAAAAAACACCTTGTCCACAGTGCTGAATCAAGAAAGGTTTGTTAAGGTGGGAGAAATCTCAGCCAGTTTGAATGTTTTTAGGAAAATCCAGGGGAGAAGAAACAGCTGATGAGGAGCCTGGGTAGCTCAGTTAGGTAAGTGTCTGACTCTTGGTTTCGGTTCAGGTGGTGATCTCAGGGTCATGGGATGGAGCCCTGAGTGGAGCCCTGATAGGGTCTCCATGCTCAGTAGGGAGACTGCTTGAGATTCTCTCTCTCTCCCTTTGCCTCTCCTCCCATTCACGCCCTCTCTAGCTCTCTAAAATAAATTAATTAATTAAAAAAGAAAAAAAGAAGAAGAAGGAAAAACTGATGATGTGGGGAAAAGCAGACCATAAACTGGGATGGGCTACAGTGGATGAAATTCAGTACAAAGAGATGGTGGCCTTGGCTAAAAGCATAGATAGTCATTAATAATAGCAATATTAGTGATGATAATTGATAACACATTATTTGTCATGAACCAGGTACTTACTGTTCATTTTTCACGAACAAGTTACTCTATATACCAAGTACTCACCAGGTACAGTGTTCAAAGCACTTCACACACACAAGACATGTCTGTATGTATATATATAGACTCCTGTATATGTCAGTATACATTTTTATGCTTAATTGTATAAAATTCATATGTTATATTTATATAAATTAACTAATTTCATTTTCTAACACTATATATGTGTAAATATTTTATGTACCTATACAGTATTGTTAGATAATATATATGCAAATATAACAGGTTATATATTCTATACTATATTCACTTAAAAATACTATGAACTATTGATTTTATGCAAGAAGTATCAGAGGCAGAGAATACTTAAATAATCTGGTTTGACTGGTAAAGATGGGGTTTAAATACAGGCAGACATATCCAAAATCTGTAGGCTTAAACAAGTATGCTATATTTACACATAGATACTTTTTTGGTCAGTTTAGTTAATAGTGAGTTAACAAATTATAAGTATCTATAATTAACAGTCATTTAACCACATATCTTATTCACATATTTTCCTGTCTTTTAAGACATGTCCTACTAGCCAAGCTTAAAATAAAGAAATGATCTTATTTCTTGTGTGGTTTCCATAAATTTAGCTGCTAAAATTAATATGAGAAATAAATCTGATTGATTACTTCGAATTTCCTATGTGATATATCTAAAGGAAGAGGAGACCATTCCTCCTTTATCTGAAGTCTGTCATTCAGAAAAACACATGCTAATAAGAGATTCGGCTTTCAAAATTCCATTTTTGATTGTAGCCTTCTAAACTCTTAAGATTTGAATTGAAAACTGCATGGGATGAATCCAAAACACTACAATGATTTCCTCACTAAACACATGCAAAGTTGCACTGCTGCTATTTGTTTAATAAGTTTGGATGGAACATATACATGGTATTTTAAATGCACATTTTAGTGAAATTGTAGGCTTTACCATCAGCATAATATTTGTGTGGTTTCGCAACAACAACATAGTCCAAATATGCTCCTTAGCCCTGGAGCCTCTGGAAAACAAACTTCAACATGATACACATCAGACATCATATTTCTCTGTTGCTCATTAAAATGCTGGCATATATCAGACAGTTCAGTGAAATTCAGGCCAATGCAATCAGAATGAAACCTGAACTTGTGTTTAATGTCACCTAGGTTTGAATCACTTCCCCTAGATGACCTTGCAATTTTTTCTGAGGCTTTTCATTGATATGCCTTTTTAAAAGTATATACATTGGTTATTGTATTTCATGATTTAAAAATATTGCTGTAAATAGAGTTGCTAAATATACCACAGGTACACTGCCAATTTTCAAAGCAGGGCGATAACATTCCAAGTAAGAGAAAAGCCCAAAGATAAGAATGGGCGTGTCATAGCGTGTTTGGGAAACATGAGGTAATATGCTTAGCTGGTGTATGAAAAATAAGGGGGAAAAGGAGTAGGACTTTGTGGAGTCATTATAAAGTCCTGGGAATTAAACTGAGGTGTTTAATTAATTATTTAGTTCTAATAATTCATTGAGCACTTAATTTAGCGGGCACATTGCTATGTACCGATAATTCAGATTTGAACAAGATAAAGTACCTGCTCTCAGGGAGCTAAGAATTTCATAGGGAGATGTGAGAGGACAATCAATATAGTAAGACACCTCTAAACAAGACACATGTAAAATGTGGTGAGGACTTACAGGGAAGCCTTATTCATTCTTCCTAGGAAATTGAGAGGGCGAAAGCTTCACAAAACAGGTTTCAATTCATCTGGGTGTTGAGGAATAAGGGATGGTTTGTTGTGAATTTTGTTAAAAGAATCAGCAGTTAAAAAAATCCAGAGGCAGATATTCTAGTTCAGTTAATACATTGTCAGATTGTGCTTTTGGCTGTGGCCTTTTCCCTAAATAATGCAATGGCAGATAAAACAGATTTTTGAAAATACCATTTCAGGCAGAAACATGTTCATGTTTAACCAGAACAAAAATCTGTAGAGGCAACTGTTGGCTTCAGCCAATGCCTTCTAGACTCTGATACCAGAAGCAGACTGAGACAATCAGTTTCTCTACTAGAGGGGACGTATGGATGGTGGGTGACAGAAGCCATGTTCCTTATATTAAATCAGAAGCCAAATGGGTTGTTCTAACCTGTGAAAGAAGGTTAAAATTTATGACTACTTGTTGGGATTACTCCTTAAGTGGAATTGTGCGTCCGAGATGGTGAGAGAAAGAATACAAAGCCATATACACTGTACCCGGGTCAGGCCAGGAGGGATTCAGTGAATGAACAAGTCTTTCCATAGTTTTATCACAGGAGGAAAGCACCCAGGGGTAAGTATTAGATCTAGTTCTGGATTGAGGGGTGAGGATACAGGAGTGCATCTGCAAAATAGCTATACTGGCTACAATGAATACGAAGATCAAGAGAAAAATAAACCACAAACCTCTCACTCAAAAAAAAAAAAATCGCAAACCTCTCACTCAAAATGAGCCTGCAGAGAAAAAGGTCTAAAGCACATAGCAAAATTAAAGCTAAGAGAGTCATTCCCTTCCTGCAGTCTAGTAGATAGCCAGTGACCCTCTTAATTAAAACCATATTATTATACCTTACAGGTTGATAAAGGTGTTTTAAACTCATCTGCACTCACAAACATGCACATGCACATTTCCTAAGACTAATTTTAAGGTGACATGAAAATAAGGATATGGTGAGTAGACTAAACAAAGCAGTAACCCTGGGAAGTGTAAGGTTGCACAGCCAGACTTCACTCTGAGGGTGCTCGCTCACTTTGAAGAAAGCACTTTGATGACTATGTGTGATATGGGCAAAGGCAGAAGATGAAGTTTGAGAAAATCCCAAGTCGACAACCATCAGATAAAAACTGGGACCTCAATGAAATCTACGGAGAGTAAGGGTGAATGAAAAACACATCGCAAAGACAAAAATAAGAATTTGACTTTCTTAGCTCTGGCACTAGGTAGAAGCAGAGAAAAATAGTGCTCTCCCCCTTGAAATCTTTTGAAAATATTTTTAATTTAGGATAACTTACATATACTCAAGTTTACAAAACTAAAGTATACAGATATTTGAATTTTGCATTTAATCATGACAGAGATGAGGACATGGAACATTTCCATCATCCCCCAAAATAATGTTGTGCCCCTTTTCAGTTAATAAAGCCCCTATTCCTGGGGTATCTATTATTGTGGCTTCTAGCATTATAGATGAGTTTTGCTTGTCCTTGAACTTCATATAAATGAAATCACACAGTGCATCCTATATATGTCTGACTTCCTCTGCTCACTGTAAGAGGCAGAAAAATAGACCACCAGAGGTATCATCAATCACTTCAGCTTAGGTCAGGAACAAATTTCTTATCAGTGCTTCCAATTGAATTGAAATTTGGAAGAGCCATATAAAGGCATTTTTCTTTATGAGATAGACTCTAATGGTAGGTCTTCAAGATGAAAGATCATTAATATAACTCTTTCTGGTGAACCCCTGAGGGTTTACATTGTTCCTTCCACAGGTCCCTGGGTTATTATTCTACCTCTCTTGCCACAAAATTGGTATATCCCATTGATATATTTTTTTCAACAATTCCCTGTTTACACTAAGACCTGGCATCTAAAAACATCAAGTGCATAACTGCCTGGCTAGGTCTGTTGATAATGCATGAGACTCCTAGAAAGTTCAAGTGGAAGAGGGACAAAAGCACTTTTATAAAACATAGCAGAGATCCATTATGTTACTTACTTTGCCCCTTACATGTTACTTAGGGGCATTTAGTGAGCATCTTATGCAACCAAATAGTAATTATCCTTCTAATTTAGGCCCATGTCAATCCAACAAAAGGTTATAAGTGGTTGAACCACAATTAGGTTTAAATTCTTAGGCCCCCTTTTGGCTAAATAGCCACTTGAAGGTTATACCAGACAGTCCGGCCCAGATTGCTGTTGGGGGAAAGAAAGAAGCATCATGCCCAAGAATAAATCAGGTAGGGTCTAGAATTTTTTAAGTAAAAAATGAGCAAAAGATGATCCCTTTCTGAGACATAGTCATATTTAGTGATCAAACTCATCGTGAGAAGTTGAGAAAGATACAGTCAGAAATTTTTTTAGTCCACATTTGAGGAGGCTATTCCAATGCCCATTCATACCAGATGGTTGTGAGTGGATAGTAGGTAGAATGGAAGATACATCAATTCCGTTTAGTATAGGTCCATTTTTGAGTGGCTTTTGCAATAAAAGGTACACATGGCCAGACTGAAAAAGGACCAGAAATCTAAAAACATGACAATAATTAATTTCAAGGGTCATAATAATATTGCAAGAATCAGCTGATCAAGCTGGAGCAGCAAGATGTATCAACACCAGTGAGGTACTGCCTGCAGCCCTGAGAGAGTATCAGTGGCATGAGGTAGTCAGTCTTTTAGAACCAGGAAAAGGCCACTTCTCCTGCAAGGTGGCCTCTCTTAACTACAAATCAAATGGAGAGATCAGGTCGAACAAACACATGCAGTGAGATCTTCTGTGTTAGAAATATTGATTCCTGTAATGTGTGCTCAGTCTATAATGGTGTATATGTTGACTTGTCTAATACAGTGATGGATCCAGATAGCAATCTAGGCAGGGAAGTTCATTCAACAGCTTGATCTAGTTCCTCTCTAAAATTGAGCTCTTATCATGGGCATCTATGAGTGACCCAGATAGTTTAATCAGCAGCTACATATTATCTCCACAGTTGATAGCCCTGAAGGAGGGTATTTTAAAGCTTTTAATCTGTAGCCTTCCAAGTAGAAGACCAAACTGATAAACCATAGGCAATAGAACCAAATATAACAAGGTTCCTGCAGGGGAGTGGAGCTAAATAATTACTAGAGATAAGGATAAATGACTGAATTGACCAAAATCACAGAGCAATTTTTAAAAAAGATTTATTTTTTTATTTGAGAGGGGGTAGGGGGAGGGACATAGGGAGAAGGAGACAAGCAGATTCCCCCTGAGCAGGGAGCCTGACACAGGGCTCCATCCCAGGACATTGAGATCATGACCTGAGCTAAAATCAAGAATCACCTGCTTAACCAACTGAGGCAACCCATCACATAGCAATCTTAAACTTAAATGCACATAATAACAAAGTGTCAAATTATACAAAATAAGAATTGACAGGTAAAAAAGGAGTAGACAATACCACTTCTTTTACTAAGAAATTTATCAGTTGCTTTTAGTAAGAGATTTTAGCACAATACTTCAGTAGTGATCATACTAAACAAAAATATGTAAGGAAGGTTATGTGAATTTTGGACAGTATAATTAACTTCTTTTAATGGGCAGAGTTAGAACTCTGAACCCTATAATTAGAAATCAATTAAAGTACATAAGAAACTCTTCAGAAAATAGACCACGTAACCAGGCCATAAAGACTAGTCTCCCCACATGTCAATGGTCTACATTCTGCAGACCACAATAAAATTAACATTCTGTGACCACAATACCATTCAGTTAGAAAGACATAAAAATAGCAACAATGGAAGTAACAACTTGCTTTATAAGAAAGATCTTCCAAACATTTATGCAATATGTAACTACAATTTATACAAGTATTTACAGATCATCGGAAAGGAAAGGATAGTTACTTTGTAAAGGTGTCATAACCTGTATAGCCTTGTAATCTTTAGGAACCATTATAAACTTGAAAACAGAGAAAGTGACAATGCAGCTGCCATAGACAGGTCTATGTCCTAAAATTTTGTATGTTGTAACCTAATCCCCAGTGTCATAATATTTGAAGGAACAATCTTTGGGAGGTGATTAGGTCCTGAGGGTGGAGCCTCCATGAATGAGATTGGTGCCCTTATGAAAGAGACCACAGAGAATTCCCTCACTCCTTCCACCATGTGAGGACACAGTGGGAAGATAGTCATTTGTGAACCAGGAAGCAGGTCCTCACCAGACCCTGGATCTGCCAGTGATGTGTTCTTGAACTTCCCAGTTTCCAGAACTGGGAGAAATAAGTTTCTGCTGTTTATAAAATTGCGAGGACCAGTCTGTGGTATTCTGTTATAGTAGCCCAAATGGACTAAGACAACAGGAAAGGGCAGTGACAGCCTGTTCCTACTCATGCATGAACACATGAAATTACTAGCTGTGATTCTGGCTAACAGAAGTGGAAAATGTGTGGGGAAAAAAGATAATAAATCATGGTAAAGTTTTATTAATCCCAGAATTATTGCCTCAGTGGCATTGAAGAAAATCTCTGCAAATCTAGAATTATGTATTCTTTCACCTTATTCATATCAAAAACACAACTGAGGTAAGATTTGCAACTTCTTGTGGGGAAAGTATTGCAAATCTTTTCATTTTGTTCATGTTAAACAATTGGTCAAGAATTGGGCCTCCAAAATAAATATCTTTAGACATACAAAAATATAAGAATGATTATCACTATTCGATGATGCCTAAAAATAATAAACTGAGATGTTTTATTTTTTAAATAATTAACTTATTTTGAGAGAGAGAGCACACACAAGGGGTGGCAGGGCAGATGGAGAGGAAAAGAGAAACTCAAGCAGACTCCCTGCTCAGTGTGGGGCTCAGTCCCACAACCCTGAGATCATGACCAGAGTCAAAATCAAAAGTTGGATGCTCAAACAACTGAGCCACCCAGGCACCCCTTAAGAGAGATGTTTTAAAACCCATGAAATGATGATAAGCCAAAAGGATCATTACTGCCTTTTGGTTACAGAAATAAACCACTGGGGCACCTGGGTGGCTCAGAGGGTTAAAGCCTCTGCCTTTGGCTCAGGTCATGATCTCAGGGTCCTGAGATCCAGCCCCACATCCCTGCTCTCTGCTCAGCGGGGAGCCTGCTTCCTCCTCTCTCTCTGCCTGCCTCTCTGCCTACTCGTGATCTCTCTCTCTGTGTCAAATAAAAAAATAAAATCTTTAAAAAAAAAGAAAGAAAGAAACCACTGATTGAGGAATAATAAAATTAACTATAACTATATTTAAAATATATAGGTAAAATTATAGAAAATAATAAAAAATGGGGGAGGAATGTTCAGCGCTAAATTATTCTAAGGATACCAATGTTTTCCTAGGGAACAGATAGATACCCTAGATTTTGTTAAAAAAAAGTAATGTGTGTGTGTGTAAGTAAAGGATAACCAAAATAGAAAAGAAAAATAAAGAGGGAGAAAGAAAGAAAGAAAAATCCATAGCATTGAAACTGAAAGAAGAAAAGGAGTCTATATGGGGGTTTTCTTCATATTGCCTCAATTATTTCTGTATTTTTTTTCATAGATGCACCAGAGACATGCATTGCTGCATGTCAATAAAGGACAAGTGCTGAATTATTATTGTACAACAAAGAGGGAAAAAATAGACTAGTAATAGAGCTTGGAGCAAATTATGGAAGGTCTGGTGTGATTATGTTAAGAAGATGGAAATTTTATCAAGAGTCAATAGATTGCCATACAGGATTACCAAGTGGGAAGTAATTTTAAGATTTCCAACTTTGAGAGATAATTCTGGTGACAACGGTGGTGATAAATTGGAGATATATTCAAGTTTGAGAGAGGAAGACAAATTACAGGCTTATGATAAAGTTTTAGGCAAGGTATGATGTAGACCTAAATTAAATTGTTAAGAATCAGTCAGGCAAAAGGGACAAATGTCAAAATTTACTTTCAAGGCCTTACTTTCTTAATTTATCTCTTATATGACAGCATTTCCAGGCTGCTTCATAGCTTAGTGGTCATCCTCTATGCACTTGCTGCTTTGTAGTCTAAAGCATCATATTTGATTATTATCCATAATACATCTAGATATATCAAACTTCCAGTGACCTTTCTAGAAAGTTGAGCCTTGTAGTTGGCAAAAGAAAGGCAAGAGTTAACTGACTTTCTAGCATTAATTCCTATCCTTTGAGATGTACAGGGTCTTTTTCTCAAGAGTCTGAAACTTGTCTACCACATAGAATAGCAATCACTGTAAAGCTTTCCATTAAGTATGCTTCATCTAGTATCAATAGAACTTTGTGCTATGAAGTAACTGTCTTGGCTGAAATCCATTCAATTTTATTTTCCATCCAAATATGTGTTGTAATCAACAACTGAAAATGTTATACAAATAAATAAATTTGAAATCTTGTTAAATTCATGTCAGAAACACTGAATGAAAATAAAGGCTTCACAGATAGGCCTGGAGAATAAATTTATTTTGTAAACCAAATGTAGCAAATGTTTCTTTTTCCTCTTCAGTAGGAAGTTGGGCAATAATCCAATTATAATAGGATTCTTTTCTATATAAATTTCCAGTGGTATGTACTAGAGAGGGAAAAAAAAACACCTGTTAAAGGAAAAAAAAAAGAGAAACATGTTAAATTAATTAGAATTAAAAATAAGGAAGTCTCATAAGATCATCTGGTCCTTTCTTTCCACCACTGAATCCAAGGAGATTTTAAGTCCATATCTATTTGCAGAGCAATCATAAATTCTGCATAATATTTTATAAACATTTCCTTAAACTCACTAAAAAAGTATGTAAGGTTTATTTTGAACTCTTGAAAAATCATATTACTCTTGTAGTTTGTCTTTTAGAAGCTGCAAGAGTCAAAACATTCATCAACAACTTGGGTATATATATTTAAAAGACATTCTCTGAGATGACTAATAAATGCATTATTTATTACATTGAACTTTATAATTAATAGATCATCAAACTCTCAGTGACAGACTCTTATTAACTAAATTCATAAGGTTGGTCAATAAGATAATTTGTTAAGTTATATAATTTGTGGTAAAGCATTTTAAGTAGCTAGTTTATATTTAGACTCAAGACCAGCTTATAGATGATGCTGAATTAATTGTAACATATTCAGGGCATCTGTTTTGCTTGTAGGAAGGGAGGCGAATACCTGTGCCCAAACTCTATACCTACTCTAATGGATGTGCATGTGAGCGTGTTCATAAGAATGCGTGCATGCACACACAAACACACACACACACACACACACACACACACACACACAAACACACACTAGCCAGGCTCGATTCAATCTCTTTTATTCCCTTGCTCTTTCTCTTTTCTGCGGGACAGTGCTGTCACAGTCTCATAAAACTTGCCTCTCTAAATATTACTCTGTTGTGTTACCCCTGGGTCTTCAGTTAATGTATTATTTCTTCAGAATTTTTAATAACCCTGATTAAACCTAGGAGACATTCTGCCCTTATCCAATAAATGCCAAATTAGTTAAAACTTGAGAACTGCTTTCTTTTTCTTATCTCCAAATCCTTGATGGGAGGTGACATCTATCATAGTAGAAGTCTCTGTTCTATTATAATTAGAAAAAAAAGAGAGATCAAAGCTAAGAATGGATTAGAGTCATAGGAAATAGAGCCATGACAAATCTTTCCCTATTAGGTGTCAATGTTATTGGTAGTTTCCTTGAATATCATGTACTCTGTGCTAACTTTGCAATTATGCAAAATTTTGACACCATGTCAATTTCCCAAGCACACATACCTGTTTAAAAGAGAATGCACTCACTGGTTAATCTAGATATACACACACATTTTTTAACTCCAAGTCCTAGATTCTTCCTACTCCATCAATGATTCAAAGCACATGCCAAGAGTTTTCTGTATTCAAAAAATATATATTAATACAGTGTGTGCTTTTGTGTATTACTTTTCAAATGTATTTGGATGCTACTGTAATTAATAGAATTAAAATTGCTTAAAGCATTGTTGAGCACGAAGCACTATGTTAACTGTATATTTTAAAAAATAATACAGGCTAAAGCACAGTTTTTTTCAGGATTTGAATAATATTTTAATTAAAAAGGCCCCTCTTGCCTAAAACACTTGAAATCATTGCCAAATACCATTCTATAATAGCACTTAACACAATTTTGCGGCTTGTAGTTGACCATTTCTTACATAGTGTTGCCCCACCAAGATCCACATATCCCACTTTGCTACCTTTATTCGCTGACAACCATTTCCTCTAATCTCAGAACAAGCAAAGACTTTAACCTATCAGAGTCATTTTATCTTAAAAAAAATTCCATTTAAGAAGTGATCTCTAGGATATAGGATTTTTGCCCAAAAGCAGCATCTTTACTATTGTATTCCAAAGCATGTAGCACAGAGTGGACTAATGACTGACTAGCAACTTTTCAGGGACTCCTTCAAACATATGTGCACCTTGAAATCTTTGAAATCTTTGAAAACTTTGAAACTCAGAGTCAGAATATTGTACTGTTACTCTGTCTCTGTTACTAACTCACAGTGAGATTTTCCTCTCAAGCTCAATTTTCCTATCTGTATAGTAATAATAACATAAAATTAATATTTTGAGCATTTACAACATGGCAATCATAGTTATAGTATTATTCTGAGTTTATACATGACATTCACATCTGCTCACTTGCCAAAACAGTGACCTCATGAGGGGTGAGATTTGGTAACCTATGAAAAGGACTGCTTTAGTTTTCTAAAGCTTACCTTACAAAGATTTGGTCCATTTTTTTCCTATGGCAATAACCTCTAGGAGGCTAGGTACAAAAGGCAAACCTTTGGCTCAATTATGAAGGATCACTAATGTGGCAGAGCTAACAGCAAATACCAATAAAAGTAACTCAGAGAGCTGGAAATCTCAATGTTCAGGCAGCTAACTCTAAACCACCCTTGTCCTCAGGAGTCACTCTGCAGCTGCTAGAATATTACTACCAGGACTTCTGTTCAGTCATTTGAATAGCTTGGCACTTCCTGGTTCTGAGGCTAATGTACACAAGAAGGAAATTCATAATATAACAAACAGATCAAAGCAGTCATTTGAAATTTTAATTTTAAGGAGAGATGTACTTATTGTACATTTTAAAACAGTTTGAAAAGCGATAAAGTGAAAAGGAGAAGTACCACCCACTGGACCTCTTATCTTACTTCGTTGAGGTAACCAGTTTATTTGAGATGTTGTCTGTCACTTGCACTCTATTCACATATATGAAAAAAATATAAATATACACAAAAGGAAGTCAAATATGAAATTTTATAACTTGTATTTATTTAAAATATGTGTTGGCTTTATTTCCATGTCAGTATATATAAATTCATCTAACTGTTTAAGGCTGCCTTATACTACATTGCATGGATGGATCATCAATGTCTAAATTAAATTAATCAATTTAATACTGAAAGACATCTGTGCTGTTTTCAACACAACATTGCGACAACAACATTTTTATACATGTATCTTTGTCACCAAATGTATTCAGGTGATAAGTTACTGAAAATGGAATTGTTGAGTCAAAATCAATTTATCAGGGCACCTGGGTGGCTCAGTGGGTTAAAGCCTCTGCCTTCGGCTCAGGTCATGATCTCAGGGTCCTGGGATCGAGTCTCGCATCGGGCTCTCTGCTCAGCGGGGAGCCTGCTTTCTCCTCTCTCTCAGCCTACCTCTCTGCCTACTTGTAATCTCTCTCTCCGTCATATAAATAAATAAATAAATAATCTTCAATTCATCAGTGAATACTATCAAACTTTAAAAATTTTACCCATCAATGTAAGTTAAAATATGTTCTTATTATAGTATCAACTTTCTTTTTTTAACTGTTAATGTTGATGAAGTAAATATTAATATTCCATAGTGAAGAATCATTCAGTTCATCCATGTTCATTACCATAACAACATGCAATAAAAAGTAGCAGATTTAACAGAAGAGATGGGAAGAATAAGCCCGCACATGCCACATTTTCAACAACTTAAAATTGTTTGCTCTCAAAGATGTTATTAATGCACTTCTTTTCCTATAGATTCTTGGATGGTTGACAATATCATGAAGTCACAACATATGACATATATGACATATATCTCATGATATATGATAGTTGTATTATAAGTCATATTATAAGGTAAAAGTATTTCCAGAAAAATAAAAGAGAAATATGTAAACAGTGGGTTTTGTGAAATTTCATCACTGAAGCTGTGTGCTCAGAATGGCTCATCCCAGATATAATTAAATACACTTTATGTATTAAGTAGAACCATATGAAATTGCCATAATCATAGTCACAGGTCAAAATGGTCACAGTGCAGCAATTGCAAATGGCCCAGCCTTTTGGTAAAATCAGTGATGCCAGACCCTACAGTAGTGGTCAGGGTATTCTAAAAGGCATTTGAAAATTCTACCAACTCAAATCTTACGTTCTGTGTAGTAGAGTTGCTCCCCACTGTGCCATAATTCATACTACCTCTGTGACATTACTCTTAATGCTTTCTGCTTAGTATTCCAACTTAGTTCTCATTAGGCCAGGTGACACACTTCCTTCAAGCCTCAGTTCAAAACCTACTTCCTCTGTGGGATCTTCTGTACTATGTCTCTCCTTTAGTCCCAAATCTCTCTACTAATCCCATCTGTACTCACTTTCTATGATGGTAAAGTAACTATGAATACCCAACTTACTAAAGAGGCATCTTATAAATAAATAAATATGACTTGTTTCCCTGTGGATATCTTTAGATGTTCCTTTGATTTCAGCTATTCCTTGTGATTTTTTTTTATTTTGAATGAGTCTTTCATAGGATGAGTTATAAATCAGCTGAGAATAAAGTTAATTTCTTGGAGCAAGGAATATAAGTGGACAGTACTTGAGTGACATGGAACTCCTTTGACTGCGTCTTCACATAAGCCCCAACAAATGTGTCCACTCTCAGTATACTCACATTGGACAAAAAGACCACAGCTGCACCTGGGAAGGTCGGGGAGAGCCCTCACGTCTATATCACGGAAATGGCCTATCCCCATGCTCCTATGCAAACTGTAATACTTAGATACTTCATTTTCTTAAGAGGATATGTTCTTCCAGATTCATCCTATACATCTATTATCTAGCCATATCCCCTAGGAAGCTGATAACTATGGGCTCTATTTATGGGCTTCCTTGCCCTCTGGCTTCTGGTTGGATTGAGCAAATAGGAGAGCAGAGTATAGGAGGATACATGAGTTTGTATATTTATGTTCCTACCTCCCACACATTCTGCACTCTGGGTGATGGTTTATTAGTTCATAAGTTCTCTACCAGCTTCTGTAATGGGGTTGCTTTTTCCACTGCTGTCTTTCTAAGTTCTGGCAGGAACATTTTCTCTTCTGGCTTCTTCAGGCTAAGAGATTTTTAACATATCTCTGCTGTTGTAGTATCTGGGCACTTTGCTATTACTCATCAGGTCCTTCATCCATGCACACACCCCTGTAAGGTAAATGTGCCTTTTACTAGGCTCTTTTCAGTTCAACTCTTTGAATGTATTATTGGGTTATTTCTTGGACTCTTCCTGGCAGAAATCAATATTTGGTATAGGTGTATGACCTAATTGTTATTTTCAAGTGCTTGAGTCAGGGCACTATCAGTGCCGCTCCAATTCTTCTCATCCACAGTCATTTTGTTTTCATTAAAGTATACATTTTCCTGAACTATATTATGATTTTCTTGGTGACAGGTATTCTGCCTTATAGTTCTTTGTGCTTTTGATTCAGAGCATAATTGGCATTCAAAATATATTAAATTAAAATTATATTAAAATAATATTAACAAGAAAAAATAAGGCAGTGAATTAATTCATAGTATATTTTGAAATGTACCCAAATATGTCATTAATATTAAAAAGGCAGACTATGAGCATCGTGACAGTGGTCTTTAGAGCAGAAAAGAATAATGACTTTGAATTGACATACTTCAAAGAAATTCAACTGTTTAATTGAAAACAAAACATTTTTCCTTCTAAAAGTCCCATTTGTTTTAAGATAATTTATGCAAATTTAAGTTTGGAAAATTTCAAAAAGTCTTTTAAATAGATTTTACAAAGTTAGTTTATTGCTTTCTGAATGTCCAAAAGCTATTTTATGATGTTAAGATTGTACTCAATTTTCTTTGGCTCTCTAATTATTGCTTAAGTTTAAACATCCTGCCTACTGCAGTATGCTAGCGTTTTACAAGCTCCTCTTAGCTCTCAGTGCTATGTCAAGCATTGGAAATTCAAAAAGTAAGTCATAGTCTGACATCAAGATGTTCTAAACCTTATGGCCAGGATGAAATCAGGACCCCCAGCATAGCCTGAAATGGTCCAAAGATGTCTTCTAGAAAAGAAACCTCAGTTCATATTTGAAGCATAAATAGAAGTTGGTCTTCAGAATAGACTAATGAATTGGGTGGCCGTTCAAGCTAATAACCTTGAAATATTTGACAACATTTACTGTCAAATTGCTGAGTGATTAGGACCCGAGAGACAAGGCTCAGATTTCCCAGGTTCAAAGTATGACTCTGCTCTTACGAGCTGTGTGACTTTGGTCAAGTTTCTTAAACTCTATGGGCTTCAGTTTCCTCATCTATAAAATAGGGAATAGAGTCATAGCTCCAACCTCACAGATATCTTTATGAGGATTAAAATAATTAATACACGTAAGAACTTAGAATAGTTCCTGCCACAAAATAAGTGCTAATCAAAGCTGGCTGTTACCATTCATTTTCAGACGCTCCCAGAAGCATAAAGCCACTCCTCTGTTGGCCTGAGCAGTCCAGCTCTGCTCCAAGTTTTCTTTCACACAGCAAATCAAAATCCTTGCATTTTCCTGGGCTCATTACTTTTAGAAAGTCGATTAGAACTCTTGATTTTATACGTTGCCCCTGAGGAGCCTCACCATTACTCCTATCGCCAGTGTTTCAGTGTTTCTTCAGACTATATACTATTCTCTCTGGTAAATCCAATTTTTTTCCTTCTTCCAAGTTCCAGTTTCAGTGATGGTGTCTAGTTCCATATAGGTTGGGACCCTAGTGACAATCTGACAGGTCTGCTCATCAGGAATTAGGCAAATCCCATAGTGTGTGACCATGAGAGGGAAGCCAGAAGGGCTGTGGGAATGTCATGAATGAGGAAAAGGATAGGATGAAGGGGAGGGTCTTAACCTGTGAAAGAGAGGGGGCTGATTTTTTTTTCAAGTAAAGTACTTCAAGTTGGATTTAATAATCTCTTTAAGTTTGCTTTTCAGTCCTAAGACACTGACAAATTTCTGTTTGCTCACAAGTCAGTAGTCCCACGTAAATGTGGGATAATTGACCCTTAAGCACATAATTGCCCTATCGTAACTCCCTAATTCATTTTCGTACCACGTTGAAATCCTAGAGGTATTTGGTCTGACTGACCCTAGAAGTCATGTACTTGTATGCATCTGGCAAAGCACATGATACAATAAGCAAATGTCCTTCACCAAAATAAATTATTCAAGAGGAAAGCTTTCATAATTCCTATTCATCTCCTCAACTCCTGTACCCGAGAGGTCCAGAGCAGACATTGAAAACAGACTTGTTAAAGGATCGACTGAATGAATGACTTAATCATTTCCTTGCCCCAAAAAGTGAGCCAGCCTCCCATTTTTTAGTTTATATGGAGAATTAATCTTTTACCAAAGCCTCCAACTCAGACTGTGTTTAACATTCCTTTAAACAAGGGAAAGAAAGCCTCGTCATTGCCAGAGTAGTTTGCAAAGTTTCTCTTCCTGCAAAAGGGAAAGTAATCAGAAACAGCAAAAGGTGGATAGTGTAGGTAATTATTTGTCCCACGCAGGTTGTTATTCTCCACCATGAAGAGAACAGCATGTCCTCTAACCACAAAGTAGTTGAGAACCAACTTCTCAAAGCAAATACTGCCCCATCAATCAGCAGCATTTCGTTGGGACGTGCATGCATATTCCAGGCCTCACAATGTGAAGCAACAGAGTAGATATCAAGATAAAGGAGGCCTGGGAGTTAGGCTTATTTTTAGGAAGTTAACTACAAGTATATAAGCAGTATTATAGCTGTGAAAAAAATATAAGTGAAATTCTGCACAGGAAGCATCCAGTCTTCCCTAAGGATGTCAAGAAGAAATCAATAATTTATAAGAGCAATGGATGGTGTTAACCATTTGTCGCATGATGTTCTAACAGCTTTACAAATATTGTTATTTATTCTTCATAATACATGAGGAGGTTCTATTATTACCACCACTACTTCTTTATACATGATAAAACTGAAACAGAAATGTTTAGAAACTGTCTCAGGGTCTCACAACTAGTGAGAAGCAGTCTCTATACAAACCCAGGCATGTTTGTCCTATGTCTATGTGCTTAACTACTATACTATAGAGGAGATATATATGATATGATACTTAATAAATTAGTAAATTATCACAAACATAATAAATAGTTGAATTTTCAAAACCAGATTTTACCTCTGAAGTTTCTGAACTAAATCAATTGATAATGTTGAGCTCCTAGCAAATTAATTTAAAAATACATGAAGCAGTCACTGTGTTTGGCATTGTGGAAATTCACAGTGATGGATAAGGAGCCAACTCTGGGTCCAAAGATGCACAATGAAGCCTAAGAAGCAGGTGCATTTAATCAATGGTAACAAGAGTCAGATTAAATAATGCCATAATAAAAATATTTTGTGATGTGGGAGGGAGGTCAGTATTAGAAACAATGGCAGTAGATTCAGAGGCATTTTACCAAAAATAAAAAGATATTTAAGACTCATTTTTTAATTTTTAATTTTTTTTAATAACTAGCAATCTGAGTTTTGGTTACCTCATATGTTACCTGAATATATAAAATTTCTTCTCCCATATTTATTTTTATTTTTTTCAGTTTTTGTTGTTGTTTTAGGTGAGATGTAGGTAAGGCAACGTATGAGAATGGACATAGCAATATGTAAAGTAATGTAGTATTATCAGAATCACCATAATCCTTTAATATTTTCATTTTATTTGTTGCCATACAACAGTATTCTCTATAGCCACTTGTTATGGACACTGTATATAACTTCAAGTTAGGATTTATGTGGTCAAAAGAAGAAGGATTATTTCTTTTTTTTAAGATTTATTTATTTGTGAGAAAGAGCGAGAGAACATGTGTAGGGGGAAGGGCAGAAGAAGAGGGAGGGAGACTCCAAGCTCCCCCTGGGTGTGGAGCCTGATGACATGGGCCTCGCTCAGTCTCAGGACCCTGAGATCATGAACTGAGCCAAAACCAGCATTTGGACCCTTAACTGACAGAGCCACCCAGGTGCCCCAAGAAGGGATTATTTCTATTTTACCACAATCCCCAGCATTTTATATTTAGGTCTCTTCCTAAATTAAATTTTATTTTAATTATTTCATCACTTAATTGCTTCCTTCTAATGATACTCAACTGTCTTGTGTTGGTTTGTTATTGTTATTTTATAAGCTTCATGAAACTACCAATCTCACCACACCTACGCCAGACTGTATTTTCCAAAAATGGTTTTAACAGTATCTCCCATGCCACACTCTCTTCTTACAATGTGACTCTGAAGCTCTTTCCTTGGAGATGTGGAACTGGTCTGTAACTGTGGCAGAAGCAGTGGCATGTGACTCCCAAGGCTAGGTAATAAAAGGCAATACAGTTTTATCCTGGTTCTCTTAGGATGTTATGTCCAGTGAAGTTCAGGCACGCAGAAAGATCCACAAGGAATTTAACTGAACCCACAGCTCAGTGCTTGGGGGAACTAGCCAAAGAAAGACCAAGACAATGGTATAAAGTCCTAGTCACTTCTGCCAAATAAAGGACTCCTGTCACCCTCTGTGGCTGCCAAATCAACAAGGGCTTTATAATCTCTAATGATGAGTTTTGGTTTTTCTCCTGTAAGTCAGTAACTTACAGATTATTTTGATTGTAAAACATCTGTTAATAAATAAGTTTGACATATACCCTCAATATATGTTGATATATATTTATGACATATATAGGCTGATAAACTTGTAGATTTTATGTTATACATTTACAAAAGTTATAAATTTTTTAAAGTCAAAAATACAAACAAATTATAAATATATTCACATTTCTTGTTGGTACCCAATAAATCTGACTTATTCATTCCCTGGAACACATGTGCCCTACTTTGGAGACTACCATTTTTGACAATGAAGTCCCTAGATGTTTCATGTAAGAATCTAAACCACTTAGATCTGAATTTTACAAAGGTCATTCTAGTGAGACTGGAGAATGGATAAATTAAGGCCAGTTAAGGCAAGGAGGGAGTAATCACATAAAAGACTACAACACATGAAAAAAGTAGGATGTATGGATTAAAAAAAAAGATGTGGTCATTTTGAGAAGTAGTCATGAGGTGGGATAAAGAAAATTTCATGTCTGATAGAATGTAGGTGGTGAGGGATTCCAAGTTTTAGAAAACTCCTAAATATGGAGCTTGAAAAAAGATGGGTGGATAGAAGCCACCATGAAACGAAGTTCAGTAATATAAAGAATGTCCTTTTAATTTTTTTTAAGAAGGAATGTACTTTTGAAAGGATATAATAAATTCAATAAATTCAATTTGGTTAGTTAGGATTTAAGTTGCCAAGAGACATCCAGGTGGAGAGAAGTTTCTTGAATATGCAACATATATTACTGCTGGAAACATTAATTAACAGAGTGTATGTGTCAGTTGAAACAGTGATGGTGAATTACAAATTTACCAATTAGATCAACCAGAGAAGTTTCATGAAGTGAGAAATATTCTGTTTAAACCACTGTTACTGATATAGTAACGATAATTATGATACTTTCATTATTACATCCCTGATATTTATTTTCAAATGTTTTCTGATTGTTTTAAATTATTTTCTTAAAGGATTTAGATCCCAAATAAAGGCATTAAGGAAATAAGGGAATAATTGTGTGATTCCATAGTTTCGACTAAGAAATGAAGGAAAGACCCTCTGAAGAGGAAATATTTTTACCATTAAAGTAGAAAAAAACACCTGCAGAATCGGTTCCTATTAGCAAAAAAGTAATTGTTTCATAACATTTTCGTTTAGACCATTCCAGAATCTTCCAAAGGAAGGAGGAGAAGCTCCCAATTAAAGAAATATGTCCTTGACCCTTGTACAGCATGAGTTTGAACTGCACAGGTCCACCTACACATGGATTTTTTTCCAATACAGGACAGGAATGTAAATGTGTTTTCTCATCCTTGTGATTTTCTTAATAACATTCTTTTCTCTAGCTTACTTTATTATATGAATATAGTATATAATATGAATAACATACAAATATGTGTTGACTGTGTTAGTAAGTTTCCTGGTCAACAGGAGACTATGTAAGAAGTTAAGTTTCAGAGGTGTCAAGAGTTATATATGGATTTTCACTGGTTGGGAGTCGGTCTTCCTTACCCATGCATTTTTCAATGATTTACTACATAGTATAAAACAGAAGACTCATAAAACTCTTTTATAAGCAGCAAACCTTTCCTGGCAGAAATATGGTACATCAGATCTACATCACCAATTAGAATTCAATAAATTCCACTTTCTTTTGCATTAATCCCACCTCTAATTTCCACAAGGTATATATCAAAAACCACCAAATGGAACTTGAATTTTTTAAGTCTATACAATATTCAGAATATGTAAGCTTTTCAGAGTCTCCTTTTCTCTTAGACAAGATTACTTCTTCCCATTAATTATAAGTTGTTACTTGGATTAAAACAAACAAAAAAGGTTCAGTTTCTTTACTTAAGAATCATGGATGGGGTGCCTGGGTGGCTCAGGAGGTTAAACATCTGCCTTTTGGCTCAGGTCGTGATCCTAGGGACCTGGGATGGAGCCCTGCATCGTGCTCCCTGCTTAGCAGGGAGTCTGCTTCTCTCTCTCCCTCTGTCTACTGCTCTGCCTGCTTGTGACTCTCTCTCTCTCTCTGTCAAATAAATAAATAAAATCTTTTTAAAAAATCACAGATATACATCACAATATAATGTTTTGCTCTTCTAGAAATTTGGTAACTATCTGACATTTCAAGAAATTACCCAGACCCATTTACTATTGTAAATTTTAAAATCACTTTAATAATACTGGAAACTCACAAATGGTCATAACAAACATTTGGAACATTAGAAATGAAGTGTATCTCTCTCTCTCTCTCCCTCTTTTTTTTAAGAAATAAAGGGTATCTCAATAAGAAATGCTCCTCAATGAGCAAAGTCACAGTTTTTCAACCTAGAAAAAACAGTAATGATAATAATCATATTTTATTTTTAGATAGAAACTTGTCATCTAGAAAATACTTCCACTTGCCTCGTTTCATATTTTTAGTAAATCAGGCATGGTAGGTGTTATTACTCCCATTTTACAAAAGGAGAAACTGAGGCTCTGAAAGAGTTAGTGCTCAAGATTATGCAAAGTACAAAAGATACCAAGTTAGGACCAGAATGAACATCTGACACCTTTTCTTGCTTTCTTTTCACCATGAAATTGGCACTAAACTGAAAATGAGACCAACAAACATTTATGATTGTTTTGCCTATCCCCTAGCAATCTGGGTTGGGGCCAAACCTTAAATCTACTCTTGTTCTATTTATCATTTTACACAAATTAGTCTTGCCAGAAATGCTAGATAAATGTTCTGTGGAAATAACCAACCAATAAAGCAATGTGAATAACAAGCAAGAGAACTGGCAGTTCGTCCACTCATTGCAGTAAGTGGAAAGCTGGAACACACGCAGACACACCTCCAATGCCTAGGAATGTACATGAAGTACTGGGATAGTGAACTGTAATGGTATCAGCTCTCTGAGAATTATGGTATGTCCACTAGGTATTCTTGGGGAGCCTACTGAAGGCATTTCCTGGGATATGAATGAAGGAAAGTTTCAAAGGCAGTGTACAGAATCAGATGAAGACTAATTATCTTGGCTCTTTTCCATTTGAAGAACTCCTAATAAGATGTATCTTCTTAAACTGTATAAATCTGGTCTTATCTCTGCAACTGTGATGTCCCTCCCACCAAAGATTTTGCCATGCTCTTTGAAGTCTCCAAATATTTTGAGAAGTCTGTCACAATTAACTTTAACATAGCTCATATAATCCAAATATCACAGAGGATTATATAAGAAAAATTGACAAACTTGTACCAGGAAACTAAAATTTTCATTTCTAAGTTTAGGGAAGATGTCTTCTATGTGATTGTACATTACTATGTCTCCACTCAGTGTTTCACCCCAAGGAGGAGAAAAACCCTAGAGGGAGCCAGTATAAGCATGATTATTTTGATACTTACCTTTTGAGTCTTGTCCTCAGTCAGAATTCCTACATACAGATTCCAAGGAAGAAATTTGCATGCAGGAAGTTTATTTGGAAGGAATCTAGGGAATGACAGCAAGAGAAAATGAGGAAGCGGAACTCAACAGCAGGTTTGTTGTGATGACATTTCAAAAGAGTTACATGGGCTTGGAGCTAAAATAACACTTCAGATTTGTTCCGAATTGAGGCAAGGAGGCCAGGCTTTTGTCACTCCCAATCTAGTTGTTGGCTGAATTTCCCCAAGAAGGAGTCATAACCTTGGAGAAGTAGACCACATCTGGAAATAGCTTTGCCATTAATGTAGTTGGTATTACTGGGGGGGGGGGGACTTTCAAGAAGAAGGAGAGGGGAACAAATTACAGCACTCACTGTTGCCGTTACTCCTAACGCTGCAACTAAAATTCATGATCTTCATGGGCACCTGGGTGGTTCAGTTGGTTGAGCTTCCTTGGGCTTCCAGCTGTTGGTTTCAGCTCAGGTCATGATCTCATGGGTGGTGGGATGAAGCCCTGTATCAGGCTTCTCGCTCAACAGGGAATCTGCTTTAGGATTCTCTCTCTCCCCCTCTGCCCCTCCCCGCATGCTCTCTCTTGCTCTCTCTCTCTCTCTCTCAAATATATAAATCTTTAAAAATAAAATTCATGCTCTCCATATCTCCAGTTAGACATTGTTTCCTAGGACTACTGGTATCAGCTGTCCAAGTCTGGGTTTCCTGGACATAGGAAGTAAGACAGAGGTTTGCTGTGAAACCTTTATTGAAAAGTGCTTTGGGGTAAAACACCAGAAAGATCTACATATGATGAGTAGAAATACCTCATCCAGTATGAGGGTTGAAAGAAAGGATAATTTGGAAGACCTGAAAAGACCTGAAAAGGACTTTCTTAGTGACAGTGAAAAAATGGGAGCAAATAACACATCTTGAGAAGAGTGAACATCAAGCTAATACATGTAGTAGATGTGTGTATGGGAATCTCAAACATTGGAAATTGCTGGAATTTAAAGTATGAGGCAAAAAGTAGTAAAAGATGAGGTTTGATGTTGGTACAGGGGTCAGAATGATGAATGTAAAATCTTGTAGGTAATGGGTCAGATAATGAAATGATCAAAATTGCATGTTGATCATTCTGGCAACTTTAGAAAGAAGAGATTTGAGAGAAACTATATCAGATGCAAGGAAATGAGTTAGGTGGCATAAATGCATTCTCACCTCTACACATGTAACTGTCGGTAATTAGTTTTATCACCTCCTCACTCTTCCATCATTCCCACCATCCTGAGTCCAAGACCAGATCTAATATTTTTAACTGGAGCTACTGAAAGAGACAGAGTCAAAGAGAGAGGAAGGATCAAGACAGACAGACAAACAGAGGCAGAGGAAAGGAGAGAAGGGGAAAGAGGGGGAAGGGAAAAGAGAGAGACATGTATTAGCTGCTACATGACCATATTTTTCTAATGATGTTTTTCTATTTTTACCATGGCTTTTAATAAATTTCTCATTAGATTTAAAACTGGTTTGTATAAAAACAGAAGTTTTTCTTACTCAAATTTTATTTAAATTTTAATAGATTTTATCTCTTTTCATTAGCTCTTTAGTAAATTTTTCCCAGAACTCTTCATAATTTTTAATAGCAGCACTTTATTTTGTCATTAACAAAGACCCCTGTCATTTATTTATACTCTGAATTTATTGAATTAAAGTCCTATCTGGAAGTTAATTTAAAAAAAAAACTGTTACAGGGGCTTCTGGGTGGCTTAGTCGGTTGAGCATCCAAATCTTGATTTTGGCTCAGGTCTTGATCTCTGGGTGGTAAGATCCAGCCCCTCATGAAATTCTGCATTCAGCATGGACTCTGCTTGAGATTCTCTTCCTCTCCCTCTCCCTCTGCCTCTCCCCATCTACTTGCACTCTCTCTTTCTCAAACAAAACAAAATAAAACAAAACAAAACTTGTTACATGTTCTAAATGTTGTGAAAGTTTAAAGTTTTGTTTTATTAATAATGAAATCAGATGCTGTTTTATCCTGTTAGTTGAAAATTCAGTATTAGATTCTTTTTTAAAAAAATATTTTATTTATGTATTTGAGAGAGAGAGAGCGTGAGCTGGAATGAGGGAAGGCAGGGGGAAGGGATAAGCAGACTCCCCACTGAGCAGGGAGCCCCACTCAGGGCTCAATCCCAGGCCCCTGAGATCATGAACTGAGCCGAAGGCAGACACTTAAAAAATCGAGCCACCCAGGCCCTCCCCTCACTATTAGATTCTAATTAACTTTGGTTGATAGCTAAACTAAGAGGAATGCTCAAGGATTGGAATGTAAGCAGTATTTAGAACTCGAAATCTAGAGGCTGTTTGTGACTTACGATGGTCCAATAATAAATGATTAGTATGGTAGAAAGCTCGCTAAGAAACCCAAAAGAGATGTGCCTAAGAGAAATAATTAAAGAACTGGACCGATATGGCTAACTGTTAAAGATCTAGGTGGAGGACAATCCAAAGGAAAACCTGTTATCCAATAAATGGGACCAGTGAAACATCATTTGGGAATTGCCTCAGGCTGGCAGCAATACTGGAGACAGAATGGTTGTTCCTGCCTGGGAACTACCTTTGCTGAGGAAAGCAGCTTTCAAAGCAATGAGGGCCATTGGCAACACTGCCAATAAAATCAGGGTCAATGCAAGCCACTGCTTAGTGAATGACTAGGGCAGAAAAATGTTGGCCTTTTCAACGCACCTTTGCCATGAAGGGAAGCTAACAAATTTTTCCAGAAAATGTGATAGAGTTGAAAGATTACAAAGTGAGCATTATATCACATGACCTTTAATTATAATTATTCTCTTAGACCCAGTGGATGTTTTGCCTTCACAGAATTCACTGGGTCCAGAATGACCCTATATGAAGTAGATTTTGCTTCATAAGAATCCTGTTATACAGAATTAGTTTATTTAATGTTTATATGAGGAAACAGTGGGTTGTGACTTACCTAAAAATTGTTAAACCAAGAAGTGACTGAGTCAGGGCATGAACAAGTTTTTTCCAAATCCAGTTCCAATGGTTTATGTGATATGAAGAAGAAGAAAAAAAAATTGTGACAATATATTATTAGCTACATGACCTTAGGAAAGTTACTGCATTTCTCTGGATGCGAAAGAAAGAAAGAGAGAAAGAAAAAGAGGAGAAGAGGAGAGGAGAGGAGAGGGAAGGGGAGGAGTGGGGAGGGGAGGAGAGGGGAGGGAGAAGATGGAAGAAAGGAGAGGAAAGGGAAAGGAGAGGGAGATAGACAGGGAGAGGAAAGGAAAAGGAAAAAAGGAAAAGGGGGAAAAGGGAAAAGGAAGGAAGGAAAGGAAAGGAAAAGAAAGGAAAGGAAAAGGAAAGGGAGAAGAGGGAAGAAAAGAAAAGTTAGGGAGGGAAGAGAAAGGAAGGGAGGAAGGGAAGAGAAGAGACGGGAGGGAAGAAAAAGGAACATTGAAAAATACGCATCCTAATTGTTAGCTAATATCCTGGAAGGTAGTATGGAAAAACAGTTCAAGAGGTCTTGGGGCACCTAGTTGACTCAGTCAGCTAAACAACAGACTCTTGGGCGCCTGGATGGCTCAGTGGGTTAAAGCCTCTGCTTTCGGCTCAGGTCATGATCTCAGGGTCCTGGGATCAAGGCCCGCATTGGGCTCCCTGCTCGGCAGGGAGCCTGCTTCCTCCTCTCTCTGCCTGCCTCTCTGCCTACTTGTAATCTCTCTCTGTCAAATAAATAAATAAAATCTTTAAAAACAAACAAACAAACACAAAAACAGACTCTTGATTTCTCCTCAGGTCATGATCTCAGGGTCATGAGATAGAGCCCCACATTGGGCTCTGCAGTGAGTGCAGAGACTACTTGAGAGTCTCTCTCCCTCTCCCTTTGCCCCCGCCACCCCCTGCGTGTGCTCACTCTCTCTTGCTCTCTCTCATGCTTTCTCTCTCCAAAAGAAAAAGAACGCAGTCTCTAGAGCATGACTTGCTAGAATTTACATATCAAACTGCACTATCTTGGACAACTTACTTCACCTCCTTGTGAATCCATTTCCTGTATGAAAGTGGGGATAGTAATGGTACTTACCTTATAGAGTTACAAAGGTTAAATGAGTTCATTGCATAAAACAAATAGAAGAGCACTGAGGCATGGCAAGTGTTCTGTACATACTATTGTTGTTATTATTGTGGTTGAAACTGGTAATTTTATAATGCACCCATAAAAAGAATATGACTTTTATTCTTTAAGTGTAAAGTAAAAGTAATGGCCTATTAAAACATTGTATTGAACTTCCTTCAGATTATAGCATAGCTTATAATGTGTCACAAGTAGTATACAGGCAATATTCTAATCTGAAAGAATGATCTGAAAGAGAGCAAGTGAAGCTATTCGTCAAAAGTCTGTCATAGGATAAAGGTAAATCATCAAGTTTCTCCATAGTTTGAATAAAATAGCCTATGAGCATATGCAATTCTATTTGATCTGATTTTGTGCTCACAAAGCAAAATCCTGGCTATTGATTCTATTCCACATGTTGATTGAAAATGATAAAGTAACATCCTAGGTTATAGACAAGAATTTTTCCAGGTACTGGGCTAGTTTTCATTGGTGGTGGGTTTTGCCCCTTATGGTTTATAATCACTTAGCCTTTGACTTACCAGTCATTCTTCTAGAAGTTGGTTCAGTCTGACTCAGCCCTCTAGATTCTGATTCCTCTGAGTGAATTGGACCAGCAGAGTAGAGGACCACATCTGGATTATAGTTACCTCATTAAATGCCATCAATCTGTCTGGCCCATGCTTCAGGTTGCAATCACTTCAAAGTTCAGACCCATCCCCACATCTCTTTAAATAAAAGGCAACTAATCCATTCATAGTAACCACTCTCCATTCACATTACCTAATGATTTCCACGGCTTGTCTTCTCATTGTTTGATTGAAGGATTTATGCAGAAATAAGTCAGGATCACACAGATAACAGAAGGAAAAATAGTTACACTGGACTACATCCAAATAAAAAAACTTATGTGCATCGGAGGACAGTAACAATAGAGTGAAAAGACAACGCAAAGAATGAAAGAAAATATTTACAAATCATATATCTGATAAGGCTTTAATATCCAGAATGTATTTTTAAAAACTCTTACAACTTAACAAAAATAAAACATTCCAACTAAAAGTGAGCAAAGGATTTGAGTAAACTTTTCTCCAGAGAAAACTACAAATGGCCAGTAAGCACATAAAAAGATACTCAGTATCACTAATCATGAGGGAAATGCAAATCAAAACCACAATGAGATACTACTTTACACCCTTTAGGACGGCTATAATAAAAATAAACAAAACCATAAAACAAGTGTTAGCCAGAATGTGGAGAAATTGGAATCCTTAAGCATTGCTGGTGAGAACGTAACTATATATAACCATGGTAGAAAACCATACGGCAATTCCTCAGAAAATGAAACATTGTATTTCAATATTACCCAGCAAATTTGCTTCTGGGTCTGTGCCCAAAAGAACTGAAAGACAAAGATTCCATAGATAGAAAAACAAAGATTTATAGATTCCAAAGATTCATTCATCATAGCATTATTCACAATAGCTAAAGCATGGAAACAATGTAAGTAGATAAACAAAATGTGGCATATACAGACAGTGGAATATTACTAATCAGCCTTAAAAATGAAGGACATTCTGACATATGCTGCACCATGGAAAAACCTTGAAAACATCATGTTAAGTGAAATAGCCAGTCATAGAAAGACAAATACTATATGATGTCACTCATATGTAGTACCCAAAGTAGTCAAAGTTCGTAGAGACAGAAAGTAGAATGGTGGTTGCCAGGGGCTGAGGGGAGGAGGGAATGGGGAGTCACTGTTTAATGGGTATAGAATTTCAGTTAGGGAAGAAGAAAAATTTCTGGAGATGGATGGTGGTGATGGTTGCACAACAGTGTGAGTGTATTTAATGCCACAGAACCATACATTTTAAATTATTAATATGTGTTATATATATGTATATATATGTGTGTTTATATATATATCATATATATATATATAATGGCAACTAAAAATATTTAAAAGTTTTAAAAGTCAAGATCAAAGAATGAAGGACAATTTACATGGCCTTCCCTCCCCCCACCGAAATAGTAAAAAGCAAAGAAATAAGCTAATATTGATTGATGCAAACACTGAGGAAGCAAAAAAACACATCTACTAACTTAACCAGAAATCTATGACTTCTCCCCTTGTGTCTTCACCACTGGCAAAATTTCTTTTGTACTTTATACCCAACAAGGGCTCAGAATGCACTAGTGATTCAATAAGAGTTTAATAAGGAGTTACTTCTGTGTCCCTGGGTCTCTGCTTTGTGCTGTAAAATAACTAAAATCAACTGTCGTGTAATATGGTGATCCTTCCAGGGGGTATTCAAATAGTATCACCCTAGATATGGTAGAGTTAATTGTTAACTAAATCTTCTTTCCCGCTGCCTGTTTTCTTCTGATAGCAAGTTCTTTAAAAAACATGGGAAAAATCTGTTATTCTGATAGTAAACATCACATTTGACACAGTCACATAATGTTAAATTGGAAGTTATTCTAGATCAATTGCCATTAGTACCTTTATAATGGAAATTCCTAAAAAAATCAGATGAAATTTAAAATTGATTTTGTGACCAGAGCTTTGAGTCATAGGATCTAATAAAACAAAAAGCATTCTGATATTTATACTTAGGATCTAAATCTGATACACTGTCTGATTTAGTATATAAATCTAAACAGCAATATTTCTGACAAAAATAAATATATGTATGCAAAAATACACAGACAGAGACAAATTACACATATGTGACCCAGTCATTCTCTGATGATCTTTTTCATCTTAGGTGTCAAGAAGCAACAAAATTTCAGTTTATATATGTTCCCATAGGAAAAAAAATTACCTAGAATACCACACCAAGCTTCTGAAAAGACCTCATTCAAAAAGTCCAGGACTTACCTCAGTCTGCAAATTCCTTCTCAAACTGTCCTGCACTATTATTCTTTATTCATCTTCCCCTCCCAATAGAACTACCAACCCGCCATTCCTGAAGAAGCCCCCAAATTTCCAATCTCCAGACCTATTAATTCTGCCTGACTGAATACACTATGTATCTAGATTCCACTCTTCTACATCCAATGCATTATAATTATCTTGCTTAGTATCATACTAGACTATAGGAAGAGAATCTATGTATTATGGTGTCTTTCCACCATTTGTTTAGAAATTAATAATATATACTCTATGACATTTATTAAAAGCGTACAAATAGGAATTAAGACAGACATTTCAACTGCCTAGGAAGCTGGAAATCTATATTCTACACAATTCTGTGTATGTGTACCTTTCCAGAAGTAAAAAAAACTTAATGAAAAAATTAATCATTGTTAGTTTGTTCCTCTAGAAATTTCGATCCAGAAAGAGTAAAAAGAAACTGTGTATATACAAATATTGTTGTTTGTTTATTCCACAACACTTACTGAACACCACGCAAATACCTAAAATTATAGAAGGCAATGGAAGTGATGGAAAAATGCAGAGGTCAGTTATGAATTCCATTCTTTTGGAGTAAAAAGGCATAACCATAATACAAGGTCGAAAGCAACACCTTGAAAAAAGAGCAATGGCTGTGGAGCTAAAAGGAAGAGATGTTGTGTCAGCTGGGAGGATCCCAGAAAGTTTCATGTTAAAACAAGAATTTGTCTTCAGCAAATGTCAACCACAATGGAAACACATTAAGACAGCTAAGTATAAAACCCTTCAGCATGAATCTGTTTCCATGGTGTCAATTCTATATGTTTATATAGATCTTTTTCTTGGTCTCATGAAAAATATTTTAATAAATCTATGCAAACAAAAGCACTGAAAGCCACGTTTGCCACAAAGCACTAATGTTCTTAGATATTAGTGATTTGAAAGATCATAGTGTATATTCCCACCCTGAACTACCTCTCTCTTAGAGATTTGGGGAATTATTTTCAGACTATTCCTCCTTGGAAACTACTGATACTGTATGATTTCATCAGCACAAAATAGTTTCATGAGTAGGAAGGTGCTTATTTCAGGAGCTTCAGGAGCTTCATCTTTCACAAATTTGAAGGGCTAAAAGTCAGTTTATGAACCAATTATAGTTTATTTCAGGATGTTCCTTGCCTTTAGAGTATCTCTGCAAAGACATACTCCAGAAGCTCTCCTTTTTTAGATAAATATATGGATTCCTGTGGTGAAGAGAGAAGCAACAAAGAAATCCTGTTCAATTAATAAATCCTGGAATGTTGCTATTAATAAATACAGTAGGTATTTTAAAAGTGAAGAAAAGCAATGAATTAAAAAATAACTTAATACATGTTTATTTAGTTTCTATAAGGTTCCACAGTTTGAGGCATGGTGGACACAGCCATGAAGAAGATGAACAAGGTCCTTGTTCTCCACGCATCTCATGCTCTAGCTGTGTGAGATATGGGTTATGGGCAGAGGGGATACAATAGGTAGGAGAGGAGGTAAAACACATTTGATTAACAAGTAAACAAATTTCAAAACATAATTTCAAATGGTGATAAGTGCTATGAAGACAGCAATGGAAGGTGACTTGATAAAGAATTGGAAAGGACTTCCGGTGGGCAAGGAAAGAAGACATATATAAAAGTTGATATTTAACCTGATTTATGGGTTTTCAATTTACAAAACAACAAACTATGAAAAAAATCTAAGCAGAAAGGCAGTAAGGGCAAAGATACTAAGGTAGAAAACAGTTTGGAAAATCTAGAAGAAAAAGAAGGCTAGAATAATAGCGGAATGGTGACTGAGGCTTAGGATACTACAAAGGGAAGCTGTACGGTTAAGGAAGATCATTTAGATTTGTGTAGTGTACATAAGCAGTCAGGATTTTATTTCTCAAAGCCCCGATTTGAAACCATGGTAAGGATTTCTGTCTACCTTTGTATACATTAGTGAAATGACTCTTTTATTTTAATATTTATTCAAAAAGCCATCCATTTTTGAGGAACACATACATGCTAAAGTCTGGAGTTGGGCGAGAGAAGATAAACAAGAGGACAGATTTGGTACTTACTGTGTAAGAATTTAAACAGTGATAGGAGAGAAAGTGCTAGAAGCCCTGGGTATATTACATTTATGAAGTACTATGGATATTCTAAAGACTGATCTATCTTCCATTTGGTAATATCCTTTCATATAGTAAGCATGTAAATTGAGCCTGGAAAAATAGGTATGAATTGAGTGTGTGGAAATAGAAGGTAGAAGGTGCTTAAAAATGGTATTAAGTCAGAAAGAAAAATACAGAACCTTTTCTGGAACACAGCAAACAGCAATTACAAAAAGTAATGTACAGTGCCCATATATGAGGCAATGAAGGGAAATTCATCCATTCATTTATTCAGAGAATATTTATTGAGCAAGTACTATGTGGGAGGTACCAAACTAGCTACTGGTGAACAATAGTGAATAAAGTCATTGTTTTTATGGAGCAGTCCAATAGGGGGCGACAGACAACAAACAAGTAAATACAGACTACAAAGCTGATGAGAGCTTTGGAGGAAAATAAAGCGGAGACAAAGGCGAGGCAGTTCAATAAATGGGTAAACTTGTACAAAGAGTGATCAAGAAAGGCCTCTCTAAAAAGTGACATATATCGCAGAGACCTGAAGGACATAGGAGAGTAACTCATGCAGACATCTCAGTAACAGTCATCAAAGCAGAGGAGGCTGTAGGCAGAAATGCCCAGAAAGAGGAGCATATGTGAAATGGTCAAGAAAAAGTACAGAGATTGGGATAACTGAAATACTGGGAGTGAGCTGGAAAGTGATAGGAGATGAGGTCAGAAAGGCGAGGGGGGAGGGACAGGATTGAGACATGGGATATATAGCACCTCATAGATGATACCAAGTTGGGAAGCCCCTGGAGGACTAATGAATAGTAGAATGTTACATTATCAAGAGGCACTGTGACTATTGTGTTGAGCAGACCAAAAAGGGTAGAACAGAATCAAATGGAGCAAATAAGAGGCTGTTGCAGTTATCAAGGTAAGTGATGGTGGCCTGGTCTTTATGGAGGAAGTGATGAGAATGGAACAAATTCTGAAAATACTTTGAACTGATAGGATTTGATAATGCAAATACTGGGCAAAAGAGAAGTCAGACTGACACCAATATTTTTTAGCCCAAGCAACTGGAAGAATGGGGATGCCATTCATTGGCATCATTGACATCATTTGAGTGGACTGGTAATAATTAAAACCTCACCAAAGTAGCATCAAGAGAGAAAAGATGGAAAAGAATTAGTGAAGGTTAACTCCTCTGAGAAATTTTGTTGTAAAAGGGGGCAAAGAAACAGAACAGTAGCTGGAGGAAGAGATAGGGCCAAGAAAAGGTTTGGCTAAGATGGGAGAAAATTTAGTCTAGCTGTGTGCTGCTGGCCATGGTCCACTTGAGAAAGAGAAATTGATGAGACAGAGCAGAGAAAGAAAACTGCAGAAGTGATGCATTTGAGTATTCCAGAGAGTTGGTGTCTAGGGCCCTGGTGGTTTATCCATATTAGTAGGAACGAAAGCTAAGTATATTGGTACTAATATATATAGGGGAATAGATGTGGTAGCAGAAACCTGTATAAAGTCTTTTCTCTCTTTTTTTAAAAGTTCATGTATTTGTTTGTTTTGGAGAGAGAGAGTCAGCAGAGGGAGGGGCAAAGCAAAAGGGAGAGATTCCTGGAGCTGACTCCTCACCGAGGCAGGGCCAGATCCCACGACCCAAGACCATGAACTGAGCTGAAATCAAGAGCTGGCCACTCAATCCACTGAGCCTCTCAGGTACCCCTAAAAAGTCTTTTCAATTTGTTTTTGGTTTTTTTTGATGTTGGTGTTCTTCTCCGTGAAATAGAAAGAATTTAATTGACTGAAAGTACAGGAAAGAAGGTGGTTATGGTGGTTAAAGGAGAGAGATTTAAAAAGAGTAAAGGATTAGGAGGAAAAAAAATCCCTAAATGGATTATGGGTCGGGAGAAAATGTCTGCTTGAGATTCCAGGTATGCATTTAAAAGTGGTATCATTGGGTAAAGTGTGTGTTTCTCTCCAGTATGATTGCAGGGTCAGTTTAGGTGGAACATTTAATTTAATTCAATCTAGTGGATGTGAGGGCCAGTATTATGCATGAATGGATTCTAAGCAAGGTAAATATATTGGGGGGTAGAAGTAGAATGAAAAGTTGATAAGATCTAAAAAGTATAGATCCTGAAGTATTGTTGGATGTTGAATACAAGGGAGACTGAGATCTAGAGCTTGTGGGTATTGAAGACGTTGCCATTATTGATATTCGATAAAGTCTAGTTGTTTCCCTCAAAGTGTGTGGTCAAAGTGGGATGGAAACAAGGTCATTTGGTGAGGAGTTAAGAAAAATGAGAGTAAAAAATGATTAGCTGCCCGTATGAGAAACAATGATCACAGACTCAATCTTAGAGTGAGATGTTCTGAAACTTCTAAGAAGGAAAGTGGCATGATCAGTACTTTGAAACAGGTTTTCAGATGGGAACATGGAAGGTGAATGAAAGTAGGTAGAGATTGAGGGCAGGAGAAAGAAATGAGCAGTCTTCTGGTATAATTCAGAGCAAACATTAAAAAAAAATACAGAGGCAAAAACTGAGAAGAGGTTGGGTTGTGTTCTGTTCTCAAGAAGTTTGTGAACTGGATGCATTGCCCCCGAGAATTTGGCAGTCAAACTGGTAAGTAGGCATATAAATAAACAAATTTGATCAGATGTAACAACTTCTATACCAGAGGTATGCATGAAATGTTAGGTAGACACAGAGAAGGGATTGAATAAGTCTGATGATTGGCTATGAGCAAAGATTAAGAATAAAGGAAAAGCATAAAGACATAAATTATTAGCTGAAAGACGAGTGGTAATTGTCCAGGTAGAGGAGATGGAACTGGGTGTGCTAAGCTGAAAGAAGAGCAAACTTAAAGTCCAGGGAGTGTAACGAAGATGACATGTGGGGGGGTGGTATACAGTCCTGCTTTGGATTAGCTTGAGCACAGGTGGTGGAAGGGAAAGAGTAGGAAATAAGGCTATACTTCAAAGTTAAAGCCAGTTGTACAGTACTTTGAATGCTGAACTAAGGGATTTGGACTTTTTTTCTGGATCTAATGAAAATTCACTAAAAGTTTCCAGTGTGTACTTTGAGAGGTTTTGTGTGTCTGTTTGTGTGCAATAAGCATGTGCATATGTGTCTGTTGAAGAGAGTGCGTGATGTTTCTTTTTGTGAATAAGCCAGCACTTATTTGGTCACATTTTTGATCTCCCATGAAATGGATGACGACATAAAGCTGGGTTGTAGACACAATATTGGCCCAGTAAAGAGTAAAACTAGTCTTCTGTTTTAGTAGTCCCATTAGAAACAATGACCTCATCACTATTATGCTTTAACAAATGAAAGTGATCAGTATTTATGAGATAGGAGCAAAACCAGAACCTGGTCACTATCAGCAGGGGCTTTAGTTTCTCTTTGAGTCCAGGTCTGCATCTGTGTAAGGGCCAAGCTTGGGGGATGGGCATATTTGATAACCCCAAATCTCGTTCCATGTCTGTGACTGTGTTTCTTAATAAAAAGGCAAACTGTAACTAAAATGTCACTGTGAACATTTGCATATCAGAAAATAAAAGTGGCTATCCTCTTTTATCAGCTCAGGAATAAAAAGTAGAATCTGGTTGCCCAGAACAAAAGTTGGTCGATATGCCAATACGTCAACACCTAGTAAGTGAATAGTGGTGTTGAATGCCGGTACATCCATACTGATTTTCAAGGATAGCATGGAACATTGCCATCTGGTCTGGTTAGCATATTTTTTTATATTCAATTCTTACTGAATGTATTTCATTTGAATTCAGAGGAATAAACCAAAACGTTAAAACAAAGCCAGAAAGTCTTCCCTCTGTTTATATGTTTATGTAATTTTTGTGACAAAATGTTGTGACAAACCCATGGCTCACAGTGGGTGCATGAGGTTTAAGTGGTTTCATCTCAAACTGGAAGCAGATGTGAGGACGGGTGAGGTGACCAAATGCTGTATTACAAAACCAAAACAAAACCACGGTTCTGTGTCTTCGTCTCTGCAAAGCACCAAAATGATGTGTTTCAAGGATCAGCAAAGGTCCGAATAAAACTTGTCTTCCTTGGGAATTGGGATTGAATCCAAGACCAGCAAAGGAATTAATGTGAAACATTAGCACCATAGGTTTCAGAGGAAACTGTTAGGTATTGACCAAAACACACAGAACCTGGTGATTAACCATGTTGAGATCTCTTCACCTTCTACCAACACCATACACATAAGCATTTTAATATTCTGCCTCTTTTATATACCTCACGAGACTATTTTCTCTTTCCCTCTTTGGTTTCATTTCTGCTATCACTCCTGATCCAGCTCATATTCATTTATGAAATCACACTTGCCATGATCTTTAGAGATCAGGTAATGATCATCTAATCCTCTTATTTTATAAATGTGGAAATATGTCCCAGAGATGTGTTTATTATATTATTATACATAAAGATGTGATTATATAAAGATTTGGCAGTCATACCATTTACTGGAGTTCCTCTAAGTTCCTACAGTTCTAATTACAGCACAAATAACACTTATCATAACTACAGAAAGACAACTGCCAATTTATGAACATTCAATTTGTAAACAACATAATCCCATGTTGAGTCTTGGGGAAGCTACCTATGCTTTCTTCATAGATTCAGAAATATGGAAGGGATCAAACACCACTTTCAAGGTTTTTAAATGTTCCAAGATCTGAAACTAGCACTTTCACTTGATGAGTTCTCTACTGTAGCACCATACATTATTTTTATTCTGGTGTTATTCAAACACCTTGGATTTTCCAACTCCTTATCGCTTATTCCACCGGAGAAGAGTAGCAAGATAAATTTTACTGTTTCCTTGATATGAATGAAGATTTCAAAATAGGTAATGTCAGGTCACTTGGAATGGAGTAGTGACTTAGGATAGAAAATAATCCAGTGGCCTACAATTATCATGTGTGTGTGCATGCGTGTGTGTATCTCACATATCATATAAACTAACAACTAAAACTCAGAAAAGTAGACTAAAAAATCCTGTAAGACCACCTTGCATATAGCTGAGGTCAGAAAGCCAGCTTCTCCAGTCTGAAACCACTGTTGTTCCCTTTCCACCTACCAGTGTGACTAGCATTGCCAATAATTTCAGTTTTCCAGGCCAAGGCTCCACCACCGTCTCATCCGTCTCCTCTCTACAGTGGTGACACATTCTTTTTAAGGTTGTAATCAATAAAGAGTGCTGAGAAATACGACAAAATCTTGATTTCTTCTCCCGAAAGGTATAAAAGCCTATGGGACGTAACATGGAATTAGGACACCTAAGCAGCACGCAAATATCCCTAAATGAGTCAGCTTTCTTACTCACATCCTTTAAAAGACATGTTGTCATATATTCAGGATGTGTAGTTCTCAAGCACTTTCTAACCCAAACTCCTAAAAAGTTCCCAAGTGATTGGCTTCCTGACTTCCCTAAGGAAGATTGGCTTCCATGCGTAATCCTTCATTAAATCAGCAGATTTAAATAAATGCCAAGATTGGCACTAGTTGGGATCTCAGGACTTAAGGTAATAACATCATCAACATTGAGGAAAGTTCGGTCACATAAGAGGCCTTTGGAAGCAAGGATTATTATTTCAGTAAACTGACTTCTCATCTCTTCTGTGAAGATTTTTCCATTCTCTGAATTTTTAATTTTAGTAGGTACCATTATTACCACTTGTATTCACTAGAACTCAACAAATATGGAATCGGACCTGGATCAACAGCTTTGATTCAAATAGTAAACATGCATTGATCACAAATTATATGCCAGTTACCATGCTAGGTTCTAAGAATATAAAAATGAACAAAAATTTTTTTCTGTTGGGGGTTGGCATAACAGCAATTCCAGAATACTTAGTGGACCAAAGCATAGAATTACAGCTTGCACCCATTAATCTATAAGCGAAGCAGAAAAAAAAAACTAAAACCTTACTTCCATAAGACAAAAATTTAGTTGCTGTGATCAAATGTACCCTGAATAAAGATTTCATAAATTAGTTGATTTTTATAAAATTCCAAATCCCAAGAGTTGCAGGTGAAATGCAATGAAAATACATATATTATCATTCTTCCATTCTCTAAAGAGAGGTACAATTTGTTCTTTAGAATACTGGTTCTATATGAAATTAAAAATGAACAAATGAGGCATTGGTCCTTTAAACTTGATTCTAATACATCTTAAAATCTAGAAAAATAGATTTTTAAAAGTATATCAACATTGCTCATATATATATGTTAAAGTATATATTATAAATCAGTGTTTATATAAGAAAAAGTTATAAATGAAATGTAATGCTATAGAAGAAATGGGAAAGTATATTCAAAGATATATTCTGACACAGAAGAACAAATATTTCCTATGTCATGCAAAAGCTCCAAAAACATAAGATGTAGATGGAAAACTCCTCAATTTGCTATAAGAAACTAGACACCAAGACTGCCCTCAGAATCACACACACACTTAAGAAAAAGTCCCGTTTATATACTTAAGTTCAAAATCTCCTAAATAATGTATTTAAAAATCTGACAATAAATTAAAAGAGTAATATATTCTGAAAAAATGAAAAACTTCCCAAGAATACAATAAAAATATCTTCTTTGCCTCATTTGATGTTTCTTTATTTTGTTAGAATTTGTTTAAAATTTGTTAGGATTTCCTTGATATATTTCAACTTCGTTTTCTTTTTTTTTTTCTTTTTTTATTTGTTCTAACACTATCTTTTTTTTTTAATTGACATATAATGTATTATTTGCCCTAGGGATACAGGTCTGTGAATCATCAGGCTTACACATTTCACAGCATTCACCATAGCACAAACCCTCCCCAATGTCCATAACCCATCCACCCTATCCCTACCCTCCCACCCCTCAGTAACCCTCAGTTTGTTTCCTGAGATTGAGTCCTATTGTTTGTCTCTTTCCCAATCCCATCTTGTTCCATTTTTCCCCTCACTTACCCCCCACAAGCCCCACCCTGCCTCAACTCTTAAAAGTTTAAATGATCAGTGCCCAGCTAGCTCAGTTGGTAGAGCATGAGACTCTTAAAAAGTTTTAAATGTCTCTTCAGTATAGTATTGAACTGATTAACTTTGTTAATTTTTTAAAAATAATTTGTTAGTTTGATTTTACCCAATTTGAAAGTGTGTATCTTTTAGAGGGGAGAATTATTCCTTTATATTTATTGTGATCCTTATCTGTTGTTGCTACTTCTCCCATCGTTTTTCCTCTAATTGTATGGTAAATTGGGTAGGGCATTATGGTTTCTAGGGTTTTTTGTTTGTTTGTTTTTTCCTATGTTTTGTTAAGTGAGAATTTTATATTCAACATTTATACCTCTAGTTATTTAAAATTTTTATTTCCTGTTTTAATCTTTCAGTCATTATAATTAAATTTAAACATGTCCTATGACCATCTAGATTTACTTAATGTCTATATCCACTTGGTGAACAAAAGAAACCTTAGCCCAATTTTACTTTCCTTACCCCTTCACCCCAACTCAGTTATCTCTCATTGTAGAGAATCTGGAAATTTAATCACAGATTTTTATTTATATCCTAATTTTTACATCGTTCATCAGCAATTATATAAACTGTGGTTTTACTGTGTTCTTCACTAGTGTCTTGTATCCTACATTTTCCCTTTCTTGCGTTCATTTTTTAATTTCATTAAAATATAGTTTCAATCAAGTCTTTTAAAATGGTCTGAACCCTGAACCCAAAAACATTATCTGAAAATTTTCGTTTTACCTCTATACTCCTCTAGGTTGCTAGTTGACTGTGAATGATTCCATTTCAAAAGCATTCCTTTTCATAATGTTAAAGATATGTGTTAAATGTCAAATGTTAAAAACGAGTGCCAATCTGCTTCTGTAGGCAACGTACTGTTACTGCCATCACCATGATTGCTGTTGTGTTTTCGCACACACTTTGGGGCTCCCTGCCAAGCTTAATAAATGAACTCAAGAGTGAAACTGGCGAAGTGCTTGGCACTTGCCATCTGTGTTATCATCCATACTGTTGCTTTTCTCTTTTTCTCACTGTTAATGATTTTCTCTTCTACATTATCTCTACTCTCTCCTTTTAAAACTCCATTTGGCTGATGTTGAAATATCAGGATACATGCTCCATGTCTCCTAATTTTTCTCGTATGCTCTCTGAGTCTTTGGCTTTTAGCGTGGAGGCCCAATCTTGTGGTCATTGATTTTTTTTTTTAATCTGTGTCCATTCTGAAAATCAGCTTAGTTTTAAGATCTTGATTTTTTTAATGTAAATATAGAAAAGTTCAAAGAAAATGAAAATTAACACTAATATTCTCACCAAACACGAAATATTTTCTCATATTTTCCTGCAGTCCTATTTTACAGATAGACTTGAAGTCATTTCTACTCGCCACCTTCTTCATTCTCTTCCTTCATTTACTGAGGCAACTTCTATCATACTATTATAAGAGGTCTACCCCTCAAGCCACTTTTTATTTTTTTAAGATTTGCTTATTTATTTAAGAGAGAGTGTGTGAAAGAGCATAAGCTGGAGGGGCAGAGAAAGAGAGACGGAGAATCTCAGGCAGACTCCATGCTGAGCACAGTGCCTGACTCAGGGCTCAGTCTTCCAACCCTGAGATCATGACCTGAACCAAAACCAACAGTCCAAAGCTTAATTGACTGGGTCACCCAGACACCCCCTTCTCAAGCCACTTTTTTTTAAAGATTTTATTTATTTATATGACAGAGAGAGAGAGAGAGAGAGAGAGATCACAAGTAGGCAGAGAGGCAGGCAGAGGGAGAGGGGGAAGCAGGCTACCCGCTGAGCAGAGAGCCAATGCTGGGCTTGATCCCAGGACCCTGTGATCATGACCTGAGCTGAAGGCAGAGGCCTAACCCACTGAGCCACCCAGGCGCCCCCTCAAGCCACTTTTAATGACTCTTACCTAGGGATATATCCATAAGCAACATATAGGTTGTGTTTTAAATTATACAACTATCATTCCACAATATATATTGTTTGCATCTTGCTTTTTTATTCAATATTGCATTTTAATATCTAGCCATTTTATATAGTTCAGTCATTTTAAATATTATATGATATTCCATGATATAAAAATACATTATTTTCCAAATATATTTTCTTATGAGTGGAGAACTAGGCTTTTCGAACAGATTTTGCTACTATACAAAATACTTAAAGTATTCTTACATAGAGTAAGGATATTGTTTTGCATTGCCTCCATTTTACTGAGTGCACATTGAAGTGATCACTCTATAAAATTATTCAATGTCTAACTTACCAGAATATACCCAACTTCCTGCTGCCTCAAAAGTATCCTCTTACCTGTTTTGGGGTTATGATTTTCTCCAGTCTCATTTCAATGACATCTGTTTTCCTTCCTTTCATAATTCTTCAACAATTATATTTCTTTTATCAGATGTTTCCTATTTCTGATGTCATAATGGGATGCTTTACTCATATAGAAACTTATTGTGTATTTTTTGCATATATCATCATGTATTGTTTTCAACCCAGTCACTTCTCTTTTGTACCTACTGTAAGCCCTTTCACTAGGACTTACACAATGACCTAAGGGTTGACCCCTCTTCTACTTTTCCATCCTCTTTATCAATTTCCTACAACATTAGGGTTATCTTTTAAAATTATAAGTGATCTCATATCACTACCCTATATCCATAAGACCCTTGATATTTTTCCATCTCATTTAAGTTAAAACATAAATTGTTACCCTTTCTCCAGGGCTCTGAATGATGCTGACCTTGTATACTATTCCTCCAATATTACTTCCTTCCAACTCGCCCTCACTTTCCCTGGTCTTAGCCATTTGTAGATTCCTTTTTGTTTCTCACATACTCTGAACACTTGTCTTAGAGTCTTCACATATACCTTCCCGTGCTTGCAAAGCCTTCCCCGTTCTCTATAATTTGCTAATTTCTCCTCATCATTGTATGTCAGCCTAGTTTTGTATTTGCAGTGGAGGAAATCAGGAAAGAAATCATCTTTCTCTTCTCCACAGAGAAAAGATATATAGTTGTTTTTCTATGGACTGGTGCTCCTTTACTTCAGCATGAAGGCAAAATATTTTTATGAGGTGTTAAGAGTTGAAGCCTTTCCTGATAACGGACAATAAGCTGAAAGCTCTCTTTTTTCTGTTAGGACGGAAATGAGAAGGATTGACCTGGAGGAGCTGTGGAAAAGGACATGGGTAAATAGTACTAAATTTGCGTATCTGAGTCTCATCCAAAGAGAAGTTCAGAGATTAGCCAGTGACCTGTAAGCACGAGGACAGTGGGCTGAAAGGAATAAAACAGGACAGCATTCAATTGCCCAGGTCTATGCAGGTCTTGGGCAATGACTCCTGTATAGGGGCCTAGGAATGCCTCATCAAAGCAAGATAAAATTATAGCTACAACTCTGATTATTAAACTTAGTGTTTAACTTTAAGCATGTCACTTTGTCTTTATATACATCATCAATTATAGTGATAATCTGAAAATTTATAATTGTCCAGAACCTCTACAAAGCCCAAATTAAAAACAATACAAAACAAAAAATGTTTTTTCAGAAGATGCTGTTCTGTTGGTCACTTAGGGCAACATGAACTGGAAATCCCCTTGGAAAGGGGGCCAGTTTGTTTCACCTTATTCTCTAGGCTTGTTTAACCTTATAGTTTTGTCCCATATTTGGGAAGCAAGAACAGTACCTGGTATAGTACTCATTCTTTCTGGTTCCCCTCAGGACTCTGAAATGACTGTACCATACACAGATTACAGATCATGCATAAGCTTTCAAACAATTAAGATATAATTTTAGAAACAGCAGAGAAGTTACCCTGTTCTTGTTCTTCAATTAGTTAGAATGTTTGGGCTGGAAATCTTTTTGGAACAATCCCTCATGCCTATTTAGTCTTGCTTGTCAGTTTATATGGTAGGTCTCTGGGTGCCAGAAGTACATGACAACCCTGGAAAGTGGTTTTATAAGGAAGCCCATTTAACTTTTATGTCTTCACCAGGGCAATCATTACTTCTGCTAGTAAAAGACTTCTAAATTGGCTTATAATGTCAAGCATGACGTTTAGGGTGCAAGTGTTTTGGTGGTCTGAACAGTGAATAAAAGGGGTTAATAACAGTCTGTGCATGCAGTTGTCAATTGAGCTGACTGGCTTGTGAGCCGTGCATACTTTTGAATGTCAACTTAACTTGTAAAAATAACTTGGACTCTTAAACACTTAGATCTGTATAATAATTTATGGACATCAGATTAGAATCCCATAGAGTGCTTTGGAAATTTATTTAGGCAGATCTTATTCCAGGAAAATCTCATCATGTAAGTTTGATAGCTAAAACAGTGTGCTAAATGTTCCAGGCAATTGCCTGCTAACTTTAAATCTTGTACATTCAATATAAAATTATGCCTACTGAATTTTCAAGGAAACAAAATCAAATGTTATTTGATTTCTTTCTTGCAATTCCACAGTATATTTATACAGAGGTAAGAGCAGGAGTGGAGTCAGATACCACCTGACCCACTCTCTATTTTCCACGTAAGAAAACTGAGACCTAAAGAGGAAGTGGATAATATGGTTATACAGAAATTTACTGCAGAGCTAAGAATAGAACACAACTTTCCTATACCTGGTGTTCTTTCAACTGCACCCCATATCATACCAAGTTTAATGACACATAAATTGTCCATATATAAATGTGTGGATACCTAAGAATATAAAGTTTCAACCTCTAGTTCTGGTATATCAACTACTAAAATGAGGCAAGTTAGTTTTTTCACTCAAGGGTAAGGTAAATAAATAAACTTTTGAAAGAAAACTGTAAGTAATTTCCAACACATATTTAATCATTAATATTCTCACTGATTAAGAAAAAACAACCAAATTATTTGAATTCTAATAAAATCATTTTTCAATGATAGATTTCTTTTTTAAATTTTTTTATTTAAATTCAATTAGCCAGCATAGAGTACATCATTAGTTTCAGATGTAGTTTCAGTAGGTCATCATTTACATATAACATCCAATAATGATTTCAAGTATGAAAGGAAAATAACCTGAAATGAAAGGAATCAAGTAGCCTTTAGTGGTATATATTCAAATGTAAACAGGCACCTTTTACAAGCCCTGTCTATGTAGTTGGAACTAGAAATGATAGAAAAACTTGGAAGAAAATGGCTTACTTGCTGAGTTTCCCAGCTTATTAATTTATACTATTTTGCTTTATGGTTTAAAATGCCATGCTGAACAATAAATGAGGCAAAGGATTGTTTTGACATTTTATAGTTAATAAGTTAAATTTTAGATTCACTCAATTATTTGACCATATATCATCCAGCTTGATTTGGATTCAAACTTACTCAAAGTCAAATCAATTTCTTCTATAGGAAGGACTGAGATGGGGAGCAAATCACAGTGATAAATACCACAGAGGACAATGTTTTTTTTTTTTTTACCACCTAGCATGTAATCCTATTTTTATTTGCTCTCTTTTATAATCTACTAAATTATAAATTGCTAATTTGAAATGGTAAACACATTGCAAATTTAATCTTTTCTCTTCCTTTCTCTTCCTTTTTTGGGGTCTTATGTTCAAGCCATCTGTATGGCTACACTTTTCAAGATAATGAGACTGAAAAGTTTTGTTTTGTTTTGTTTTGTTTAAACTTGAAACATAAATTTCCATGAGAATTTTCAGAAAAAATTATGACTGTTAAAGAAAATGTTGCTTCAGAGTAATGACTCCACATGGAAGAGACTTCTCCTCATAGCAAAGACAGTTGATAGAGAGGTAGCTACTCTTATTGTGGTATTTTGTAATGTATATATTTGTTAAATGACCATATCATGCACCTGAAACTAATATAATATTGTATGTCAATTGCACATCAATTAAAAATAAAGGCCAATTAAAGAGGATATCTTGGGATGACTGGGTGGCTCAGTCAGTTAAGGATCCGCCTTCGGCTCAGATCATGATCCTGGAGACCTGAGATGGAGTCAGGTTTCAGGCTCCCTGATTGCAGGGAGGCTGTTTTTCCTTTTCCTCCCCACTCGTGCTCTCTTTTGCTATCTCTCTCTCTCTCTCTCTCATAAATAAAATCTGTAAAATATAAAAAAAATGAGGAGGATAACTTACATTTTTTCCACAGTACAAATATACAAAGACAATGAGTTTCTTACCATGGCTGTGCTAAATTAGAGTAAGGTTTGTAAATTCTGTAGCTTCATTTTCCACAATAGAGGATACTAAGGAGTAAAATAAAATATATCCAGAGCTTTTCAAATTCTTTTATTCATTTTGAATTTTTCTAATTGGCCATTCATATTCAGAATTCTGTAGTTTCATCTGACATCAAATTATCTCTTAAAGAATCATACCTAAATTTTAAGATTGTATATTATTTGCATATTAATTTATGGAGATCAGAAAGCAAGTTTTAAAAACATATTCCTTTTTTTCTTTGTTCTTTGGATCTTTCCTCCTACCCATATAACCACATTACTGTTGTTGACATAAGTGTTTTCTGTAATTTTTTTAAAGAAATGAATTAAAAACTCACATGTACTCAAGTTTAATCTTGGAGAAAATTTTGGTTGAAATTTTTGTTACTAAGTTATTCTTTCAGTTTATCCCATAAAATTAACTCTTGACCCAGATTCCTACAAACAAATATAAAGTCATGGAAACGTTTAGAGCTAGGAGAAGACTAACATTGTAAAAAAATCTATAGCAGGGTCAAAGTGGAAAACAACACAGCGACCGACCAGTGCCCTTTATTGCATATTTTTCTGCATTAAATTCTTTGTTAAAAATCCTTCCATAGAGTCTTTAATCATCAAAGCAACCTTAGTAAGTGGGTACTTCAGTAACTTGAAAAATGTTACAGAACTGGCCAGAGGCAAAGCTGGTAAGTCATATATCTGGGATTTAAACTTAAATGGTAGGATTTAGGTGCCCTAGGCTAGACTGTATCAGACTATTTTTTAGGTCAGAGGGACCAATGTATTTAGGAGTGGTGGCACAGGACATGGCAGCTCAAAGTAAATGCCCTTTACATACAGTTCTGAGTTCCCCTCTCTTACATAGGATTGAAAGGTGCAGAATATACCAAACTATATTCCAATGGGATTTAATGAGAATTAGAAGGCAATACGCAGTGTCTAGTTAAAACGATTATTTTGTTCAACTTGACTTGATTGTCTATTTACAATTTGTGACTTTGTAGTCTACAATGTTGTTCTGTCAGACGGTTTGATTTCCTTTCTTCCTCTCATATCCTCTCCTCCAAACAGCAACAGAACAATCTTTTAAACACATAAATCATACCATTTCCAGGCTTATAATGCTCTAGGGCTTCAGTCACATTTAGAATGTATCCCCCTCCTTGTGAGGTTCTGCTAAGCCCTGTGTGAGCTATTCTTTACCTGCACATATGACAGCATCTCCCCCCACATTGCTCTCATTATGACTTCCCCCTCCACCCACTTCAATCACTGCTCCCCCTCAGATAGGCCCAGCTCATGCTTTCCCTGGAAGCTCTTCCCTTGGATTGTTCAATGTTTTAATTCATCATTTCATTCAAGTCTCCATATAGACCTCCTTAGAGAGGTCTCTCCTTGCTAACTCATTTAAAAACCACCCCCAGCCTCATCACTCCGTCCCCTTCCTGGCTCTCCCTGCATGCTTTCATTAAATCTTAGTTTATTTCCTTTTTTATCTGCAAGTTCTATGGGGGCTGAGTCTTCAGAGCAGTACTGTTCACTGCTGTGAGTCTAGTGCTCTGACAATGCCTGGCACTTACTTAGCATTCATTAGCTATACATGGGAGAAAGAAAATTATGATCCTGAATTATTTTAAAAATTATATTTCTTGATCTAGGCAGGCACACTTATTCACTTTAAATCATATTGAAAAAAATTTGGAGTATACAGAGTTTTAGGAGATAGCAGATTATTTTATGAAAGCACATTTAGACTACTCCCTAGGTCAAAATTATCTCCTCATTTTTAGATATAACTTCTAGCTTACATTTTCATTACAGTGTTTAAAGGAGGAGGAAAGATGGATGGGTGGATGGATGGGTGGATTGATGGATTCTATTTCTCAATACTTACGTATCTCAAAGTGATTCACAAATTGCAGAACCTCTGATTATTTCAAAGAACCACAGATGGAGTAGGAAGAATATATAGCTCAGCGACCAAGACAGGGATCTCTGGCCTATTTCCCTCATTTGCAAAATCAAGGAATGGGCCTGATGGTTTCTAAGACACATTCTAGTTTATTGTCTACAATTTGGTGATTGTAATTAAAAGAAAAAGTCATCCACACTCTGAAATATCAAAAATAAGAATACAATTATACTAATTTAAGTTTATATGTTATAGCTGTAAATGCCAATAACCTGCAAGAATCCTTCTTGATTAGCAAATATTATCACACAGATACTCTACTTACTGTGTGACATTAAGGGAGTAGCTTCATCTTTTTATGCCTTAATGTCTTCACTTGTAAAATGGAATTAATCACAGTATGTACCTTATAAGGTAACTGTTAGAATTAAATGAGCTGATGTGTGATGTACCATTAATGTAGTATGCAGCATATTATAAGTGCTAAATAATTGTCAGCTAGTAAACACAAACACAGTTTGTGAACATTAACACAGTTAATGAATTAAGGTTTTAAGAACAAGTTAAAGTCAAATATGCTACCTATCTTCCTAAAATTATTAATCAACTTCTATACTCTCTTTTTGAACAAAAGAAGGGATGTGAGGGATAATTCAAAAAGTGAATTTGAACATAGATCTGATTTAATTAATATAAATCCTGAATCCACTCAGTTCAGACAAAAGTATTATTATAACTATTTTACCTTCAATCATTTATGCAGATATACTAGCACTGCTTTTCTCATATTAGGAACATGTTGTAAGAAATATACACATAGGAATTCAACCCTTCCCACAAAAAGAAATGCATATGTCTCTTCTTTAATAAAATCAGGAAGTGACAACTCTGCCAAACCACATACTAGGAAGAATCCTTGCAAAATGTCCCAGTACTTGAACCAAGTCAGAAGAAAACAACAGAAGAGATACACTTCGAATTAAGCAATGTACGGATTTCACAAAAAGTTTGTAAGAACTTCCTAAATATCATAATCAAGATTCTTTTGTTAGAGTAATAAAAAAATAGATAGATATCTATATATGTGTTATATATGTATATATGTGTATATATATATATATATATATATATATATATATATATCAATGGGCCTCAAAAGAAGAAAATACATTTCTTATGGGTCATTACTCACTCACTACTCAGTAGACAATTAGGGAAGGTGAAGCCATAAGAGAGAAAAGATAAACATTTTCAGCTTAACTCAACTATGTCACTCTGAGCTAAGAAGACCAGGAAGATGCAAATATTCATTAAATAAACAAGAGAACTCTGATCTAGGAGGCTTCATTGTTAAAAATAATGGCCTTTACTAACAACCTGCATGCCTAGAGAGGACTCAGATTAAACATACCCAAAGTGGAATACACCACAAATAACATGAAAACATATTCTAAAAATGTGCGCTAGCTGTCACTGCCTATCATGTCCACTTCCACTGAGCAAATAATAAATGCTATGCCACTGAGCAAATAGTAAATCTGGAACTTACTGCTAACATTGAGACATCACAATAAGCAAGAAGTATGCAACATAGGATTTATATTGTAAACAAAAGGTAATAAAACAAGTAAATAACATAAAATAAAGAAGACTCCTGGGAAATGAATTTTCTAAAATAAATTTCTGGGTTCATTATAATAAAAGAGAACATAAATAATTTGCAAAGAAATTTTAAAGAATAATACAAGAGAAAGAAAAAAAGATAAGACAGCGGAATATGAAAGGTAAATCAGAAGAGATCAGGAAGACCATTAAAATCACACACAAAAAGCATTTTTAAAATTTGAAAATATATTAAGATTTGCAAGGCAGGGCGCCTGGGTGGCTCAGTGGGTTAAAGCCTCTGCTTTCGGCTCAGGTCATGATCTCAGGGTCCTGGGATCGAGGCCCGCATCGGGCTCCCTGCTCAGCGGGGAGCCTGCTTCCCCCTCTCTCTCTCTGCCTGCCTCTCTGCCTCCTTGTGATCTCTCTCCCTCTGTGAAATAAATAAATAAAATCTTTAAAAAAAAAAAAAAGATTTGCAAGGCATATGATTGATACCATGAAAACAGAAGCAAGGAGGTAGAGGACAGATGTAGCCATGCAATACCAAATGGGCAAGACAGTAACCAAAATGCTAAAAGACAACAGCTATGGAAAGCAAATGAAAGAGATTCAATCTAGACATAACTGGTACTCCTGAAGAAGAGAAACATACACCCACAGAATGAAAAATATCTACATTAGGAGTGATGTTGCTCAATGTGGCACACTGACAAGGATCCCTGGCTCCCTTTAACACATTAAAACTGTAGATTAAACAGAGAAGGGGGTAAGAAAAGTTGCAAATCCCAAATGATAAAAGAAGGAAAAAAGATAATGAATGCCAATATAACAAATATGTACAAAACAGAAAAGATTTTATAAATAAATGTAAATCTCAAAGATAAATATAAATTTGAACATAAATAATTTAATAGTTAATCGAAAACATAAAAGCAAAATATTCCTGATAATTTTATTATTTTTTGTAAGTTAGTAAAGGAATATCAATAATATGATAAGTAGGTTTCAATGAGAATTTGCAAAATTTAAAAACCTAGATGGACAAAATAGAAAGCTATACAATGGAAAAGTTGACACAAAATTAAAAAATTTGATATATCCAATAATCATTTTAAAAAACTGAAATGGGAATCTTAGAACAACTCCTCCCCATCCTCCAAAAAAACTCTCCAAATGAAAACAATAGTATAATTAATTCTCATAAACTTGCTTTAGCACATTGTATAAAAAAAATAAAAATAGAGGAAAAGTGGATGAGGCCATATGAACCTAAGCCCCAAACTAGAATAAGGATAGCACAAAAATCATAGTTATATTTCAAATATGAATATAGTCGTCAAAGTCCTAAATAAAATGTCTGGTAATCAAACATACAAGTGTCTTACAAATAATATATTTTTTCAATAGATTTAACTCAGAAATTCAGATGATCTATCACATTAGTAAAGAAAAGGAAAAAAAATCACACAGTTAACAGATACAAATAAAGCATTTGAATCTTTAAAAAAAAAAACTCATCTTGGGGCGCCTGGATTACTCAGTGGGTTAAGCCTCTGCCTTTGGCTCAGGTCATGATCAGTGGGTCCTGGAATCGAGTCCCGCATTGGGCTCTCTGCTCAGCAGGGAGCCTGCTTCCTCCTCTCTCTCTCTCTGCCTGTCTCTCTGCCTGCTTGTGATCTCTCTCTCTGTCAAATAAATAAATAGAAAATCTTTAAAAAAAAACAAATAAAGCATTTGATAAATATTAACAAGCATTTATATTTGGAAATAGAATATAAAGCTAGGAATAGACTGAAACTTTCTCTTTTTTTTTTTGAAACTTCCTTAATTCGATCAAAAACTTATTGGAAATTTCATGATTCACAAAAAAATCTTTAGTTAGACATATTATCTTAAAGATCAGAAATAAAATGAAGAGGCCCGGCTCTACTGGCCTGTGATTGAAAAAAATTAATAGGTGATTTAAGGAAAAGAAGAGAGACAAAGTTGTCCTCATGTACAGATGATAGAATTAACTACATAGAAAACTCAATATAATGAAAGAAAGATAAGAGAGTTCACTTGGGATTCTAAATACAGGGTCAATGTACAAAATATGAGCATTTATTTATATCAGTAACATCTAACTGGAGTATATATTAGATGCAATTCACAATAGGGGGAAAAGAAAAAGATAGGAAATCACCTAACAAAGAATTTACCTTGCACAAGAAATTTATGGAGAAAAAATTTTAGTTACGTTAAAGGATATAAAGGACAAAACATGAGCTAAATTTAGAGATTAATTTCATGTTCACGGATGGAAATTTTAACATTACAAAGATGTTAATGTTTCCTCAGATTAATCTATAAATTCAACAGAAATTGGGATCAAACTTCAAAAAGGTTGATTTTTGTTGTTGTTTTGTTTTTGTTTTTTTGAGAAACTAAGGAAAACTACTGAAAATTTTATCTTGAAAAATAAAGTCCACAGATGGTCATTTCAGTTTGGAAAGAGAACAAAGATTTAACCTGCTAGATTATAAGATACACTGCAAGACACAGTAATAAAAAAATATTGTGGGACCACTTCAGGTACAAATAACTACCCCACTACCACCAACGAAACACAACAGAACAAAACAGAACAAAACAAAAAAACCCAGAGAGCTTAGACTAATACTCATGTGCATAAAGAGTAAAGATGAGTGGAATACAGGGGGCTACAAGCATGGACACTGGAGCCCCACTGCCTGCACCCAAAACGTGGGTCTGGTACTTAACTGTTATGTGATCTTGGCCTAATTATTCACCTCTCTTTTCCTCAATTTCTCCTTTTATAAAATAGGAAATTGAAATAGTACACTTATTTATCTATTCATTTATTTTATTTATTTTTTAAGGTTTTATTTATTTATTTGACAGAGAGATTGAGAACACAAGTAGGTAGAGCAGCAGGCAGAGGGAGAAGGAGAAGCAGGCTCTCTGCTGAGCGCAGAGCCCAATACAGGATTCAATCCCAGGACTCTGGGATCACAACCCCAGCAGAAGGCAGCCGCTCAACTGACTGAGCCACCCAGGCACCCCTATCTATTCATTTATTTTAGTGAGAACATTTAAGTTCTCATTTAACAAGTTTCAATCATGTAATACAGTGTTAGCAACCATAGACACTATGTTACATATTAGATCCTCAGACATTATTCATTTTATAGCTGAAAGTTTACCAAACTATCTCTAATTCCCCCATCTCCCAAACCCCTGACAACTTCTTTTCTATTCTCTGACTTTTTTTTTTTTAATTTTAGATTCCACAGATAAGTGGTACCATGCAGTATTTGTCTTTCTTTGTCTGACTTACATCACTTAGCCTCATGCTCCTAAGGTAACTTGTGCAAGGCAGCGGATGTGTGTGGTAAAAGATGGGAGGAATCCTTCTACAGTGTGTGTGTATATCAGATCACCACAGTGAACATTTTTAAAAGCCTTACAACTGTACATGTTAATTACAACTCAATAAAGCCGAAATTTTAAAAATATGTATTTTAAACCAAAAAAGTACCTTCTTAACAGGGTTGTTGTAAAGATTAGTTGAGTAAAGCATTCAGAACACTGGTGGGTATTGGATAAGCACTCAATAAAGATTAGTTATTAACATAAAGCAGAAAGGAAAACATGCCCTCCTTAGTAGGGCTGTGGATACTGGCTTGCCATCTGGTAAAAAATACTCTCAGAACTCCAGGTGTGTTTTTAAGTATTAAATATAAAAGATAAAATTATAAAACTAATAAAAAGGATTCTTTCTATTTTTTAAAATATAAATCATAAGATCAGCAGTTGCTAAAGTTGATTACATTAAAATTCAAAATTTGTGTTTATGATACACAAATCTTTAACAGAAAGGTAAAAGACAGCAAGGAGATATTTACAACATCCAATGCTAAAAAATATCTTTAGACTATCAAAAGAACATGTAAAAGTCATTAATATCAAAACCCACCAAAATAAACAATGACCCAAAATAACTCTAAATGGCAGAAGTTATGCTATAAAAGAAAATTCTGTGAACACTAAATCATTTTAAATATAAATAACATTAAACCACTCTCAAAATTATGGTTATCGAGGAGAATGTAAAGTTGTAAATCTTTACACTGTAAAAATACCACACAATAAAAATTGAAACGATGGAAACCAGCAGAGGAAGACATATGTACACAAATTTCTTATTCTGTAAAGCAGGGAGATAATAGAGAATGTGCAAAGCTTATAAACTGGGAAACATTATTAGGTAAAAAAATGATTGCAATCGTAACATAGCTCTCTAAGTTACCAGACTATGAAAACAAAAGTGCATAAAACAAACCAAATGTAGACTAGATAAAGAATTCAAAAGAAATGCCTAAAATAAAATCAAATATAAAATTAGAAATCAGAAAACCGGAGCACGTGCAAAATTTCCAAAGCCTGTTGTCCACATTTCTAATATGCTCTGTGTTTCCTTTTCATGGCCAGCATCTTGAGAGTTGGCTTAGTGTTTGATTCATCTCTGGGCCCAGTTCCATGCACACAGTAGGCACTAAAAAATAAATTCTCAATTATAATGAATGTATATATTTAGAAACCTAGTTACAGGGTTGTAGAAGACTTTAAACGTATCATTTGAGGTTGATTAAATCCTACTTCTGATGCCAATATTTTGAGAAAGATTGAAGAATAATTAATCATGTATTAACCTTTGCTCCGCGGGGAATAAAAAAACGGCACACTCAAATTGAGTAACTGGAAGGGGGTTTCAAAAGTGGATTCTCTGCAGAGTTATGGGTCTGGTATAGGGAAACCATGAAAGCTAGCTCAGTACCGCAGGTATCATAACAGCAGAGTACTGCGGTAGTGAAGTAAAGAGTTTTGAGTAGAGAGAGAAAGGCCACCTGACTGAAGCTATGACCTGTCGTATAGATGGCCCATAACAACCTCTGAGGAAGACTGACCAGGAAAATAAAACCTGACTTGACTTCCCTCTCACAGAATCTCCTGGAAGTGCCTTCTATTGGTCAAAAACTGACTGGATGCTAGGAGACAAGGAGCCAACTAGTGCAGCTTCCAAGTTCATTCCCCTGGAAAAAGTGCAGGTTGAGAAAGGAGAGCAGAGGTTCTAGAGGGCAGATAAAAGATAATCCAGCACAGATACTCTATTTCCCAAAACTGTGAGAATATAGTCTATGTCAATTCTTTTCCATGGTAGGCAGATAAATATTTTTTGTATTAATAAATGCCATGTGGTTGATTCTGAGCTTCTGTTCAACCCATAATTATAATCTCTATCTTCTGTGTATCTAATATCTTCTCAAATAAACTGGAAAAATCTACATTCTGTTCACTCAAGAATTCTCAGCCACAGGTCTTACTTGGTTTTCCCTGTGTTAGAAAATTGGGTCTATGATCTAGTTTCTGGTCAATAAAAAATAAGTCATGAGTGACAGATAGTTTTCTATTCAGCAACAATTTTTCTGACCAGGAAATTTTCAGCACAGCAAAGATGGATTTATTTCTCTGCAAAGCAGATCCAAAGAAGCACCTAAAGAGTGTCTTCTTCGTTGGCTTTTAGGATAGCCAATCGTTTGGTGCCAAATCTTACATGATCCTTTTTACCACATCATTAATAAGAACAGATGTTTTGCACTGAGGATCACATAAAAGCCAAAATATGCTCTTGACCTTAAAAGACAGGATTAAACTTCCACTGTACTATAATGCTTTTTTTTTCATTCAGAGACATTTATTTGAAGATGCATTCTTTTCGTTAGAAGATTTCTGTCAAATTAACTGAAATACTTTCATAGGCCCTCTTAGCTGGTTAAATTTGAGCTCTGAAGAAATATTTTCAACTGTTTCCAAGACAGGCAGAGAGTGTAAGAGAAAATACCCTCACCAATAAGTTGAACTTCAGGTCTCATGTTAAAAAGTAGCATACCATGATATCATTTCTTAACTCCTTTCTTTTTTATAAGAATTCATGCAAAACATGTGCTGAATTATGGTTCCTCACAGAAGAGTTTAGAGCTTATATTTCCATATTCTAGACAATTTATTTTCCCACCTACCCAGTCATGATTTCAAACATTCTAGTCAATTCTTTAATTCCCTTACCTACCGCTTTTTTTCCTCAACCTCTATGGCTCACCTTCTGGGATGCAGACTGAGGAGTTACGAGACAGATTCACTTACATGTCACATTGGCACATACAACTTCCTCCTGCTTAAAATATGCTATTCTTCTGGGATTCCCTATCTTTATTACCCAGTTTTCAAGACACGAATCTAGTAGTCTATGAATTACCATTCTTCATTACACACACCAACCACCTAGCCAACCACCACAGACTGGGTTCCCTGGGAAACAAACTCTGAGGCAGTAATCAGTGTTCACAAGTTTAGTAGGAAGTGCTCTTGGGATCAACAGCTGTGGAAGGGAAGAGATGGAAATGGGATTGTGTAGAGGGAAAAGTTGGTTTGAGATGTAGTCTCAATGGACGCCTCTGCTGTACAGGTCTGTGGTTCATCAGTCTTACACAATTCACAGCACTCACCATAGCACATACCCTCCCCAATACTATGGTTATTCTTGAATGAACATGTATATATCCAGACTGATTGGTCATTAGATGAGGGCCACCCTAGGAAGGGGTGCAGCCTTGGACAAGGGAGCTCTTCCCAATTTGAGCAGGGGTGTTTTTAGTGGCAGCAGTCCCTAAAAAGTGAATTCAAGAGGCACAGTCTCTGCTGCACCAAATAAAACACCTCATCTTATCATTTTATTTCTCAAAAAGCTTTCAGGTCAATCCACTTCTTCATGCTCCATTCCACTACCCCCACCCATTACAAACATGTGTCCCCTGTATACCAGCTATATAAGGGTTTCACTCTATCTAGTACATTTCTCTTCTCATTTATTCTTCAACCAGCTGTGCAATCTTTATAAATCACTTATGGTACCATCTCTCTCCTCTGCTTAAAAACTTTCAATAGATTCCTATTGCCTTAATAACAAATACCAGTTTCTTATTAGACCAATAAGGCTCTAATGATCTTTTCTCTGCATATCTCTTTAACATCCTAAAGTCACCCATCCCTCCTCATTCCCCATCCTCTGGCAATGCCTGACTATATACCAAGCTTCTCAAATGTCCTATACTTTCACCAGTCCGATTTTCCATACATTACTTCTGCTGCTAAGAATGCACATCACCCACCTCTGCCTTTATAGCTGATTTAGCTTAGTGGTTTTTTTTTTTTTTAGAGAGACATTTCTTGAGAATAAGTTAGATTCTTCTCTTCTGCTCCCTTAGCACTTTTCATCTCTCCAATCATAAAACTTCCCTAACATAAAAATGTGTTATAGTTTTCTATCATTATTATTTTAATTTGTACTCACTGCCTGCTAAATAGTCTCATGAGGTCAGAACTTGTGCTTATCCTAAAAACCAACATGGCCCAGGATCTCACATATAGCAAGTGTTAAAAAAAAATTTTTGTTTGAATGTATGTGGCTCATCTAAAGTGACTGTCTAAGTGGATCCAGATGAACACTTCAAAATTTCTGAAACTTTGAAAGTATAATTTAATAACAATACCATCCTAATTTGATAGAATTGGGTTGGATTTTTTAAATTTTTTTCTTTTTTTCATAAAACTAAAACAATTTATAGTGATGATATTTGATAAAATGTGTCCTCAGGTAGACTTATTCTGCTTGCACATCAGTCTTTTACCTACTATTTAAGGCTTGGGGAGAATCAAATGAACTCCTCTATGAAGAATTTACTACAGTACTGTACACATAATAAGCATTAAACAAAGGCTAGCTATTATTTTATACTTAATGAATGTAATGAACTCTTTTACCTAGTATTCTATTATATGGAGTGGCCTATTTATTTGTTGGTATGTCACAAAAAACTTAGAATCACATAGTCCCTTACTGTTTACCAACCACTGTCATATCTACTATCTTATTTGATTTTCACAACAACCTTGTAAGTCATGTAGAATATGGACTGTTGACTTGGCTGTGTCTCAGTTCTTACCTCATTCAAATGAATAATTGGCTCAAGCAGACAGACAGTAGGTCAGAGAAAGGTAATTAAAACTTAAAATAATGACGAAGTCTCCTTATGTATATACAATGTTAATTTGTATGTATGTATAAATAAGGTAAATTGTATATATAAGTTTCTGTCCTACATAATATAAATTTGCTTAATTACTGGAGATGCCCTGTATCAATTCTTACATCTACTACTTCTGGCCTATAAATGAGAGCTATAATTAGACCTTTGTAGCTTATTCCTGAGGTCTCTTCTCCATCTCCCACAGGCTCAGTAAAATGATTTTAGAATTTCTAATTTATCCTGATTTTTGGATTTTTTCTTAGAAATGAAATGAGGTGTCTGTATATTATGTGTATGATTGATAAAATAACTGGAACATTTGGTCAACCAAAGCACTGGAGAATATACTGTATTTGGGAGATTTACGCTTATGTTCTTTTAATATTCTTCAGTTACTGAAATAGACTCTCTAAAGAATCTTGGTTTTGTTTTAGTTTTTTGTTTTTTATTAATAACATATGTGATAAATTGTGCAGAAATAAATATAAGCTTAATGGAGCCTACATGCACAGCCTTACTCTTACATTGCATTTGACTCTTATGCAGTCCAGTCTCAAATGTTAGAAAAATAACAATTAAAATAGGAAAAAAAATAAAAACAAACACACCCAAAACAAAATACAACCCATAAAATATTTTGAAATAAACAGGTTTTTGTTGAATATTTTTTGGGGGGTGGAGAGACAAAGAAAAGGACTGAAATTGCACATACCTCAATGAAACTTGCTTGAGATTTCCCCCCTGTGGCCTGGCAGCTGTTGTTAAATCATCATTCTCTCCCTATCTTTCTCCCTCTATCTCTCTCTTCCCTTCAGGTAACTTGAGCCCTGTTTTTTGGTAGGATAATTCCGTCACCTTTCTTAAGAAAGAAAATATATATCTGCCTTCTAATCTATCCACCTTAAATAAGGAGAATAGGTATTCAAAATACTGTAAATATATTTGAAAAGCCTTATAATAATATGCAATTTCTGCAATTATTGATTGACATCAGTGAAAATGTAAAAGCTGTTTGTGTAAATCCCAGAGCACCATCTCTTCCTCAAGTACTGAAGAAAGTGCCCTGAAATGAGTGTGCATGAGATCACTTATTCATTCAAAAAAATATATTTACGCGCCCTCTGTGTGCCGGGCACTATTCTAGTTTGGTGGAATACAGAAGTAAGCAAGAGATACATGATCTCAGGTTTTGTGGAGATTTCTTTCTAGTGAGAAGAGAAAATACATGAATTGAAAAATAAATTTAAGTCAGCATTAATACGGAAGAGTTTCAAGAAGAAAATTAAACTGCGTAAGTATGGCCAAGTGACTATTAGATCGATTGGTCATGGAAAGCCTCCTTGAACATGGTCCATTTGAACCAGAAAGCTAAAGGATAAGAAAGATTCAGCTTGCAAAGATCTGACGAAAGAGTCTTCCAGGCCTCTGAAATAGTTAATGCAAAAGCTCTAAGGTGGGAAATAGGTTAGGCCATTATAGTTGAAACAAAGGAATCAAGAAGAGAAGTATGAGATAGGCAGATAACAGAAAATATATCCATGGTTAGCAGTTCAAATTCAGTTCTATATGAGTTGTAAAGTCACTAAAGGACTTTGATCAAGAATTTAAAATGAAGGAAGGTAGTATGGGCTAGGTGTTAAGAGCATGGCTTTTTGGAGCCAGACTGCATGATTTTGAATCTCAGCACTGAAAATTGCTAGCTGTGTTATCTTAAACAACTCCCTTAAATTTCTAGCCTCACTTTCCCATCTAACAGAGTTATTATTTTTAAGATTATTTATTTATTTATTTGACAGAGAGAGAGATCACAAGTAGGCAGAGAGGCAGGCAGAGACAGAGGAGGAAGCAGGCTCCCCACTGAGCAGGGAGCCTGATGCGGACCTCGATCCCAGGACTCTGAGATCATGACCTGAGCTGAAGGCAGAGGCTTTAACCCACTGAGCCACCCAGGCACCCCCATCAAATAGAGTTAAACATAACATGATCAATTTATTTTATATGATTGCAGAGTATTGATAGCTACTTTATTTCTTTTTAAAATGATCACACTGGAGCAGTGTAAAGAAATAATTGCATGAAAGAAGGTAGAAATGTTGAACTCCTGTGGAGGTTGTATTAGCGTCTATTGCTAGCTTACCAAACTACCACAAACTTAGTGACTTGCATCAACACGAATTATCATATTTTCATTCTGTAGGTCAGAAATCAAACATAGGTTTCCCTGGGCTAAAAATCAAGGTGTTCAGCAGGGCTGCTTTCCCTTCTAGAGGCTCTAGGGGAAACTTCACTCCCTTGCTTTTTCCAGTTTCTATTTGAGACTTGCATTCCTGCATCCTGTGGCTCATGGCCCCCTTCTGCCTTCAAGGGCTGCAACAGAAGTTCATGCCTTCTCACATTGCATCTCTCTAACTATAGCTGGGAAAGATGCTCTACTTTCAAGGACTCACATAATTAATTTAGAGCCTCCCAGATAATCCAGTTCAATCTCTTCAAGGTCTGTACCCTTATTAGTATTTGCAAGGTCCCTTTTCCCACATAGGGTAACATATTTACAAGTTTCAAAAAATTAGGGCTTGGGCACCTTTGATTATAATTCCGACTAACACTGCCTAACACAAAGAGGTTTTAGGAAGATATTTTAGTAATATTTAGTAATTTTGTAATTTTTAACTTAGTGTTATTTAAACAAATCTTCAAAGTAATATTTAAACAAGTCCTTTGCAAATGTTATGTCTAAAAATATACTCTTGGCTTCAAATGATAGAAGATCCTCATTATCTAAAGACACTCAAAATAAATCTTCTTAAAAGGGGAAACATATCTTAGTAAATAATAAAAAATCAATTTTCAACAAAAAATAATTTGAGTTTACCTTATTTCAAAGTTAACAGTTTAAGCTGTATTACAATTACATGGTTATTTTTAGAATTAAAAAATTAAATAAGAATCATTCTTTTTAAAAATAATTTTTTAGCAAAATAGTGTGAAAGCATAATAGAACATTTTTAAATTGACCTTTCAAAGAAAAATAGTAAACAAAGGCATTTTGGCAATTGAGAGCCCATTTTTGATTAAGAAACTTTGTTAATTTAGACCAACCCTTCTACTAAAGATAACTAGAGAAACCAGGATAAATAGATGATAAAGACTAGATAGATAGATAGATATAAATAGATAATTTACTGGAGAGTCTTTGAAGAGCTTCTAAGGCAGTGAAGAATTGCCTATTCAGTGTGAAAAAAAGAAGGAAATGTGGCTCTGGAAGGTAAGCCTAGCATTTTAGACACTTTGCCCCTGGAGGTATCTACCAGTACTGTTAAAGACTTCTAGGAGAAAGACAATTTGAGTCATATTTTTGACAACCTTACAGAATTGGGTGGATAAAATGTGGACTTAAGGACCAGTTAAGGTGGCAGTTCTCTGATAAACTTCTGTATATTTTTTGTTGAAATTTAAAAGATGGGGCACCTGGATGGCTTAGATGGTTAAGCATCTGCCTTCAGCTCAGGTCATGATCTCAGGATCCTGGGATCGAGTCCCAAATTGGGCTCCTTGCTCAGCTGAGAGCCTGCTTCTCCCTCTCCTTCTGCCCCTCCCCCTGCTTGTGCTCTCTCTGTCTCTCCCTCTCGAATGAATAAATAAAATCTTTTTTAAAAATCACATATATACCTAATCAAAAATAATCAGGAACACATGGTGACAAGAATACATGGATTAAATCGAGCCAAAACAAAATACAATAGAAGCCAATTCAATGGAACTCTAGATATTGGAGTTGCCAGACTAAGCTTCAAAGTAATTACTTTTACTATATTCAAATAAATAAAAGACTGAAAACCTATAGGCTAGAAATTCTGCAACTGAAAAAATTTAAAACTGATTGGTAATTTAATGATAAGATTTAACAGTTTAGATGTAGTTGAAGAGAGAATCAGTGACATTGAAAATGGGTCAGAAGAAAACCTCTTAATGAATCATGGAAGAAAATGAATGAAAAAAACAGAACATTTGGATAAGATAGATGAATATATTTATAATTGGAGTCTCAGAATAGAGGGAAAGAAGTAGTAGCAATATGTGAATAGATACTGGATAAAATTTATCCAATGATAAAACATATAAAATTTAAGAAGGTATATGAGATCCAAATTATTACCAAACTACATTTTACTGATAACCCTAAAAACTTGAAACAATAACAGTATGTAAAAGAAGCTAAAAACACATTAAATATTTTTAAAGAAGCAACATTTGGACTGAGAGTTGAATCCTTAACAGAAATTAAAAAAAAAACCCAGCAATATTATCTTTCTAGTGCTTAAACAAAGTACATACAAACCTAGAATGCTATACTCAGAAAAAAATAATGGTAAACATCTTCAAGAATTCATGTGAAATAAAATTACATTCATATAAATAAAAATTAACAGAATTTTTCCCAACAGACAAGATGAATCATAAGAAGCATTTTTCAAGAAAAAAAAAAGAATCTCAGATGCAAGATTAGAGGTGCAGAAAGGAATGAAAAGCAAGAAAGTTGGTTAATATCAAGGTGAACCTAAATAAACATTGACTTTATCAAATGATAATAATAATTACTATGTCAAATCATACGGTCTTAGGATATGTATGTATATATGCATTCACATATCAAAAGAAAGAGAATTAAAATATACAAAATTGTGTGTATCTGGAAATGTAGTAGTAAAAATGTATAGTTTTAAATCCTTAGATTTCTTTAAAGTAAAAGCATTAGTTAATATTAGACTAAGTCAAGAAAATTGTATTCACTAAAAGGAATATATATAATAAAAAGTAAATGAATTTCATCCAACAGAGGGAAAAAATGGAACCAAATAATATGTAATGTACCCAAGAGAATCAAAAAGTGAGCATAAAAAAAGAGAGATGAGAGGTAAATAGAAAGCAACTTAAAAGATGAGATTTTAATATAACTATACCAATAGTTATAGTACTTACAACTGGAATAAGAGTTCTAATTAAAGGAAATATAAAGGATAAAAAGAGATTACACTGACTACAAAAAACATTCTAAAATACAAGAGTACAACACGGTTGCTGTTAAAAATTTGGGAAAATATATAGAATACAAACACTAACAAAAGAAAGTTTTTAGGTTCTATCAGTATCAGACAAAGTAAACCTTGGTACAAAAAATTCATCATTGGAAATAAGGACAAACCCATCAACTGGTAAAAGAAACCTACCTTATGACAGGAATTTTGCTTAATATTACATACATAAAAAAATGTCATACATTTATGCACCAAAAGACACATATAAAATTATTCATAGCAGTGTTTCATAATAGCCAAAAACTCAGAAAAACCCAACAGCAGAAGAATGGATGTTTAACTGACAGTATATTTATAATTTATACACTGGAATATTATGTGTCATGAAAATGAAAAAGACTACAGCTAAAGCAAATGAAATATTTGATTATGCTAAGTGAAATAAGTCAAACAAAGAAAGTCAATTATCATATGGTTTCCCTTATTTGTGGAACACAAGGAATAGCATGGAGGACATTAGGAGAAGGGAAAAATGAAGGGGGAGAAATGAGAGTGGAAGACAAACCATGAGAGACTATGGACTCCAGGAAACAAATGGAGAGTTTTAGAAGGGAGGGAGGTGAGGGGATGGGTGAGCCTGGTGACAGGTATTAAGGAGGGCATGGATTGCATGGAGCACTGGGTATTATACGAAAACAATGAATCATGGAACACTACATCAAAAACTAATGATGTACTGTATGGTGACTAACAACACAATAAAAAAATATTTGAATATCACTAACCTAACATTGATCAAAAGAACTGAGTCAAGGATAATAGAGGCTGTATATTTTCATTTATATGAAATTCAAAGAATAAAGAGTAATACAAGCAAAACTAAAGGGTAATACTAGACATTGATATTATCATTATGTTTGTTCAGAGGGGAGAAATACTAAGTAGGAGGAGAATGAATGCAAGCCATATCCCATTTCTGGAACTGTGTGATGATTACAGAGGTGTTCTCTTTGTGGTAATAAAGAAAAATCTGCAGATATGTCTTCTCTATATTCTTTTCCATATATGTGTTATATATTACATATTTACCTTTTATATTATATTTGCATAATTATATATAAGAAAGTATAATTGCATATGCATATACAAGCACATATAAATATATGTGTATATATGTTTATATAATTAGAAATTGGAGTATGAGAAAAGATTACATTCTCTAATTGAAGTCAATTTATTATCAAGCTCTTATAACAACTTATAATGGACAGCACTTGACCTTGACACAAATAAAGGTAACTCAGTCTCTTCTTTTTTAAAGTAGTCTATTTTGGGTAGTTAAACTGGTTATAACAGCAGCTGTCCTCTCTTCTTTGGCCCAGATCCCTCCCCCAACACAGTGGTCAGCATCTCCTCTAAATTAATATTGAGCAATTATTTAAAGGATATAATATTTGACAAGTGCTAAAATAGTAGAGTTCATAATACACTACATGACTTTGTTGGGCCTTTATATAAACTATCCTCATGTACCAGTTTTATTCCCCAAATCACTATTATTTTCATCAAAAGCAACCTTCATGTCTAAGTTCCATTTTTGTTTTTGTTTTGGCTTCCTCTGCCTAAAATAATGTACTCCAAAGACCAGGCATTCACTAAATTTTTGTGTCACACTCACCATTATCATATGCTTTTAAAGTAAAATATTAACATCTCCATGTTGTATTAGAGGAAAATAAAGTTTAGAGAGAGTAATTGAACTACTCATGGGTTCACAAGTAGAAAATGACAGAGTTCGTATTCAAAGTCTGAATTCATAGCTAAAGACTCTACCAAGTCTGTACCCTTTCTAAATAAAAAATCATTTTAGATTAACCTGAAGGTCCATTCAACTCTTTACATTTTTTTTTAAATAAAACTATGGCTTTAAAATAAGAGTAATGTTTAAAATATATTTCAGAGATCATATTTTTAGTATGTGATATTTTTACTATGTATCTGTGTCCTGAGATTATTGTCTAAAGCAATAGTTGGCAAACAACCATCTGAAGGCCAAATCTGGCCAGATGACTGTTTTTGTAAATGAAGTTTCACTAAAACATAATCACTTCCCTTAATTTTTGTGTTATTTTGGTTTTTTTAACACTACAACAGCAGAGCTAAATACTTGCAACAGACACCATATGACCCACAAAGCCAAAACTCTTTACTCTCTGACTCTTTACAGATAAACAATTGCTAACTCTAGTATAAGGATTCCATTATTTTCCAATAATGTATATTGTGAACTGTGAGTTTCCTGGACACCAAAATAAAAAGTAAAACAAGGATCTTCATTATATAGTAAAGGGAAAAGTAACAATTATTTTTTTAGAACTGATGCTGTTTGCCATTTGTATATTTCTGTTACTTTCTTATTTTAATTTTTTAAAAAGATATTATTTATTTATTTGTCAGAGAGAGAGAGAGAGAGAGAGCAAGAGCACAATCAGGGGGAGGGGCAGAAGGAGGAGCAGGCTCCACACTGAGCAAAGAGCCCTATGTGGGACTTGATCTCAGGATCCTAGGATCTTTACCTGAGCCAAAGGCAGATGCTTAACTGATCCATCCAGACATCCGTTTCTGTTTCTATCGATAATAATTAGAAAATGCCATATTATCAATCAGGGTCCAATTAAGGTAAATATCACATCAGTCATTTAAATGGGGAAAATGAATATGAAGGATTTTCGATGTTAACTAATAAAAGAACCATATTGCACACAGAGGGTATGGCAGGACAGAGCTATTTGCAAGTGGTTGATTCTAGGGAAGTAGGGTGTGAGGATGGAAGAGATACGTCCTCACTGAATAGTAATAATAATGGAGAACTGATAGGGACCCAACAGAGAAGAACCTTCCTGCCTCCATTACCTTGAATTTGACTACTGTGCCCTTTGTTGATGAAGGGTTACATTCTCCATCTGGCAAGATCCCCACAATCCAGCAGGGCAAAGAAGGGTGGGTGTGAAGCTGAGAAACAGGAAGTGGGTCACTGGCACTTGTGTGGAAGTACAAATTTACAGAATGTACACAAGTGTCTCATATGGGTCTTTTTAAAACCAACTCAATTGACATTTGTTATAAGATTATATCAGCTTCAGTGAAGGTGTTTTTCTGTCAGAGGGCTAAATTTTTGAGACACAGGCTAGCTGCTTCTTCCTGATCTAAGTTGATAATATAACACTGTCTAGAAGATATAGAAGAGTGAGTTGGAAGCATGTTGTTTAAAATAAATATTGCTTTAATTATAGGCCATTTTTTCTCTAGAGAAAAATTACCTGAAAGGAGAAATTAAAAATGGGCTCCAGTTGATATTAAAATAACAATACCAAATGATGCTCTCTGTTCTGTTTTTAGCCAGTGTTGTAAGTACTTCTAGGTCCCTTCAAACTCTACCAACTTATTTCTTTGTGTTCCCGAAGGGTGTCAGACATTTGCTCACAAATAATTCCTCTCAGTGTTATCTGCCATTTTCCTTCTGTACTTCTCCAGACCAATGCAAAGGAAATGGCTGCTGAGAATGTTGAAACAAGCAGAGGCCAGAGAGGCACTTCAAAGGCAGCCAGTGCATTAGTGCCCAGGCCAAAATTGCTGATGCCTACAGAGAAGATGGCATGATGCCTATGCTGTTGTCAGAGTTGCCAATATATGCGAAAGCATAACATCTTCCCTCAGTTTTACTCTGGTCCATTGCTGGAGAGCTTAGACCACTTAGACTACTGTGTCCACCACCATGGTTTACACACATGCTGTACACCACATGCCTTTAACAGAAAGTTAGAGACTCACATCTTCTTTTTTCCTTTTCTCTTCTCATTAGGAGTCAAGGACATGTGCACAAGAGAAGGGCTAAAGAAAAATTCCCTCTTCCAATGATCTATGAACATTTTCTTATAAGAATGCATTTTTTATGTACCTTAACTCAGAGTTCTTTCCCCTAAAGCTCTTTGGTTTCTCATGCAAAGAAATTCCAGGTGAGTCCCTACTGTTGAACTTCCAGACATGTCCCAAACATATCTAAATTCTGTAGTTACAGTTTATGGTGAAATCTGTGAGTACCTAAGACATAAAAATAAAGTTTGTTTTTCCACCCCCAAAAATAGAGATTTAACGTTATGTCTTGTGAATTCTATTACCTAAAAAAAATAATCCTCTTATGTGTTTCTCCCCCTAGTTGGTGAATTTCTCAAAGACAGAATTGTTATTCTGATTTTCTAGTCATTTTCTAACCACCTAACACAGTGCCTAGCACAAATAGGCATTCAACTAATGTTTGTTGTTCAGGTTTGCATAGCAATGAACTGAATTAACAAATCAAGTGAAAATCTAAAGTTGTCTCCATATTATTAAGGTTCATTGTTTTGGCTTAGTTTACACTAAATAATTGAGGTTCATTTACTGATTCTCATCTGCTTTTCATATATCGACATGTTAAAAAAAAAAGAATAGAAAAGATCACCGGCAGTAATATGTGTGGAACTATTTCCTTAAACAATGACATTTGGAAGGTTTTTCCACTTTTACACCAAGATTTGGTAATTGATGGAAAAGAAGGGCCAGTAATAGCTGTTGCTAATGGTAACATATCCTGAGGACAAACAGGAGGGAAATCCTGGGAAGCAGCATGGAGAAAACTGTAGAGTTACAGGGAGGATATCAAAGTAAAAATAGAATAATTTAGAAATCACCATCTTTCTTTGAATGGATATCCTGGCAGTCAAAATCCCCAAACAGAAGCTACTTGAGCCAAGACTTCCTTTGAAACCACTTCTATTTCATGGAAACTAATTTTTAAAATGCTCAGTGGTTTAGGAACATGAAGAGTCAGTTTACAAATCATCATCCACTTCATGAAAAGAAAAAGAAAAAGAAATCATCAAGAATCCAGATTTGAAAACCATATAACGGAGTTAAACATTAAGTCATGTGACAAATTAGAGGGACACCCGAGTAATTTCAACATAGTCAAATCATCAGCCTTCAGTCCTCATAGTGATTATGCTCTCAGCTTACATACATCTCTGCATGACTGTGGCATCCTAATAACATCTGTTAAAAATCCTGACATGTTGGTAATGTGAGGAGAGGGCATCCTTCAGTGTACCTATGCCAATAAGCAAATGTCTGTTCTAGTTACTGAGTTTTCTAGTTCTTCTGACTGTATGTAGCTCATACTTCTCTAATCTCTGTACTTCAGAACAGAGTATATATAATAGCTCAATGAAATAAGCAAGCTGTGATTATTCAATAGTTCATATGTTGGTTTAAAAACCCAGGTCTATGTTACCGTGCTCTGATAATAGGCACGAGGTGAACATGTGTTAAATCTGGACTTGATAGAAGAGCTGTACTTAATGTATTGAAAATATGAAGAAATCACCTTGTTATTAAGATTTTTTAAATTTTCCATTTCTAAGATTAAGAGGACATCCCCAATTATTATGTATTCTGGCCCCAATTTAATATTCACTTTTCCCAGAGCATGCACTTTAGTCCATGAATGACTTTGCATATAGTGTTTCCTCATCACTTAGTATTTTCACACATCCTTCAAATCTTAACTCAAATATCTCCCACTTTATGAGACCTTCCTCTGATCTCCAGGCAGAGGCAACTAGGTTACTTCCTTCCTGTATGTTCCCCACTGAACTTACTGTAGCCCACTGAACTTGTTTTTCAATCTCCTGTCTCAGAAGGAGCTTCTCAAGCACAGAAGTAGCATGTCTTGCCTCTATGCCTCTATTATTTCATCCAGTTTTGGAACATAGTTGAGAAAAACAGTAACTTGTTAAATGAGTCTATTTGCCTTCTGGATCTTCTCTCCTCTAATACCTCATCCTACTAATATATATCATTTTGTTATGTTTCAGACACAGAGGACTATTTGCCATTTAAAATCTTTCATAATTTTCATTACAATGGCTTTGTTCAAAGACTTGTATCAATCTGCATGGCCCATCTCTTGGCTTAAACAAGAGAACTTCATAGATACCCAACATAGCAGCCTGTTGTTGTGTTCTCTGTTATGTCTTTTTTTCTTAAAGATTTTATTTATTTCACAGAGAGATTACAAGTAGGCAGAGAGGCAGGCAGAGAGAGAGGAGGAACAGGCTCCTTGCTGAGCAGAGAGCCCAATGTGGGACTCCATGGGGCTTGATCCCAGGACTCTGAGATCATGACCTGAGCGAAGGCAGAGGCTTTACCCCATTGAACCACCCAGGCACCCCATCTCTGTTGCGTCTTAAGGGGCTCCTGAGAACTTCCTCAATTGCCAAAACCTTTACCATCAGGCTATCTTCACTTATATCACTGCTCAGTCTATTTTAACTTCCAAATATTTCTGAAAAAGATCTACTATTAATCTCTCTGCATGTTAGTGTGCTGATATTCTCCAATGTGCAAATTATCTGAGAATTAGAAAAATCTGCTTGAGGTCCAACTGCCACTTAACACCTGTTTGTCTCAAGTTCTCAACTGAAAAATTGTAATAATGATCATAAACACTTTGATATATCACTATTTTATAAAATTCAATTGAATGTGAAACTATAATGATGGTCAACATTTATTGAATACATATTAAGCATTTACACTTGCTTTACATACATTATTAAATTTAATCATCTCTACAGCATTACGGAATAGGCATTAGTGTCCCTTTCTATAGAAAATGTGCCCAAATGGGGGTGGGTGCATGCGTACGTGTGTGTGTGTGTGTGTGTGTGTGTGTGTGTTGCGGAGAACATATCTAGTGTAGTAACCTGGTCAGAGTTATTTGAAATGTAAAAAGTGAATAGCTAGAACAAGGAAATAAGACTGTTCAGTTAATATGGATGTTCATCAAGTTTAATGAGGTTGTTAAGACATAAACCAGCAATCAGCTTTCAAAAAGGTACTGGTATTTTTAACAAAAATTTAAAAATCTAAGATTATCTTCACAAATAACCAAAACAGGCTCATGAGATGGAACTTCTGAAGAAGCCATATAATCCTGATAAAGTTAAAACAAATTGTCACCTCAGTTAAGGGAAAACTTACCACTACCCAACACAAGGCAAGTATCAAGCTAGACCTCTGTGTTAGAGGCAGAGGTGACTATATGCTGCTGTTACTGTCAAGGACCTTACAGTTCAGTGGAAGGATCAGAGATGCAGTCAAATTTTAAGTTAATAGTGAAAGGAAGGGTACTTGTATTATGGAATGTCACAGAAAGAAAAAAACTAACCCAACTGGAGAGATTAGGAAAGGACTTACAGAAGAGATGGCATTTTTGTGGTCTTTGGAAGCTAAGTAACAGTTGAAAGATGGGGAAGAAAGGGTATTTAACATAAGGCTATCATGTACTACTTAGAAATATTACCTTGAGGATCTAGTCTATTTGGAAATTATTGAGATGCTCTGTTCTAGTTAACAAGTATCCAAAAGACATGTGTGGCAAAAATGGAAGCTAAATTCTGAGCAAACTTAAGGTATTATCATGTGACCAATACACATTAATCATCAGAATTTAAACAATAAGATAAAATGCTGGTTTATCATTTATCTAAAAAGTATGTCCCCAGACAGCAATGAAACCTGTAAAGATAGAAATTAGCTCGTTTTGCATTTCTTCCTGAAATTTAGCCAAATTTAGAATGCAAACAAATCATACTCAGTTCCTCTTCAAAAAGATCTATGCAATAGGAAATGAGAATAGTGTCTTTGAAAATAAACTAATTATGGAATTCAATGAAATTTCATCATTCTAATTAACTAGAGTCTATAATTCTAATTTAATATTTAGTGAATAAATTACATTTGCACACCATTCCTATGGATATTTCTCTTTCCAATCACCATTCCCCTACTTTCTCTACATATCTCCCTTCATCTTCATAAAGGAAAATAATAATTTCCACCCCTGGTCAGGTGGCGTATTCTGAATGAAAAGCAATTCCTATTAGGGTGTGTTCTGAAATAGAGCTCAGAAGTGGGGACATTTACCCTGATAATCTGGAAATAGAGATCAGATGCCAGAAGCTATGCATCAAACATTAAAATCCAATGGCAATTAAAAAATCAAATAGTCAAATGAAATAATGAGGTGATCATTGCAAGTCAGTAAATAGAACTAACTGGTTTGAGAAACCAGAAAATCTAAGCATAAAAGTCATGGAATGGACAAAAAGGAAGTGGTCTAGAAATGTTCCTGAAATGGAAAAAGTATAACTCCAATAAGCCAAACACAGGTTTGGTCAGGTTTTGTACATCAGGAGTATCGGATAGAACCTGAAATGAAGGAAAGAATAGCCATCCCTTTATACTGGAAGATATGAATGGTGCATACTTTTTTAACTCTAATTTCCACATAGTAGGTGAAGTCTATCTGGTCTGTCCACAAGGTCCCTAGATGCAAATATCCTAGTAGCAGAGATAAACCTCTCTGAAGAGAAACATTTGGAAAATCAAAGTTTTCTCTCAGGCCCAATAATAGCGTGTTGATAAGGAAGAGAAAATGAGGCCTTTGAGAAAGTGAAAGCTAATTTCTAAAGATAGTCTAAATCAGATGAGCTGATAATAGAATTATACTGCTTTTCATCTTTAATTCATTTGTAATGCTCTTAAATTTAAGTACAAAATTGTGTACTATGTACCCAGAATCAATATTTTTAAATCAACTAAAAAAATACTGAGTTAAATAAATCAGTTTTTGCTTGCATTTATAAATGGATAGAGCTTTAATTTTAAGACATTAGTGCTAGAAAAACATTTCTAACAGACATTTCAGAATAGTTTGAGATGTCAAAAAGCATTCCAAATCCTCAGTTCCGTAGGGAGCTTTCTCCCTGGAATCTAGAATTCTCTGGACTAAGGTGACAAATGCCAGATTCTATAGCCCTACATCTGATTTTTCTTTCCTTAATCTACCTAGCCCTACTTCTAAAAAGAGGGTTTTTTCTTCTTTTTTTAATAGACATGTGGTTAGTATAACCTCTTCCATATACTTTCTTTGAATTTTCCCAAATACTTTCTTTACCCTAGCAAGGTTCCGGGGGAAAAAAAGAAAAGAAAAGAAAGAATGAAAAGTTTAAGTGTATAAGTCTAGGTCACTAGCTCTAATTAAAGGGGTGAATAGAAATTACTTATATTCAGGAGACATATGGTATATAGTTAGAATTGTGGGCTCGGAACACATCAGGCTGAAATCCCACCACTACCACTTCCTGCCTGTGTGACCTCTCATAAGTCATGTGAGCACTTCCTGCCAAAGTCACTTCTTCTTAAATTTATGGCTAATAATAATACCTGCCTCTTAGAATTACTGTGAAGATTAGACAAGAGGGCTGGCACTGAGGAAGCACCGAATAAATGTTAACAGGTATTGTTATTATCAGATCCCACATTTTGGTAATATGAAAGTAAATGGGCCAATTCTTTGTTCCAATTTCCTTTACTTTCACGTAAATATCACCCTTCCTCATCCTTATCTTCATAGGAGTGCAAGCCCATCAAGTTGTTTAGATCAGATAATCACCAATAGTAAATAATTAAATAGGTGCTTTTTCCTCAGTGAGACAAGTTTCAATAAATCATAATTATTTAATATTATTATGCCAAAGAAGCTGCAAATAAAATAATTAAGGGAAACACTTTATTGGGAGTTTTGTTGCTTCATGACCTTGGAATCTTCGAAAAGTGTTTTAAAACTTAATAAATGAAAAACTAGCTGCTCTATCCTTTATAATTTTTAATTAAGTACTTTAATATTTGAACTTCAATATTTTTAATTTTCTGTGATTTTTTAGTTCATTCTGTTTCTTTTATAAAATAATGAAATCTTTTTCCAATAATTTATTGTGTTTTTGTTGCTATTTCACTCTAGGCTTTAAACACGAGGGAAAGTTAATGCAAATGGCAAAACCCCGCTGCTGCTCCATGACACTAGAGAGTATTGTGGAGCAGAGTGTGAAAAGGATGGCTTTGTTCACACCCACAGAGCTTTCATTTGTCAACTCTGCAGAAAGTTAAACCCCAACTTCACATTCAACTTCATATTACCATACCCACATTTATAATTAGATTCACGGCTAAAACATACATTTTAATCAGAGGTATCTAGTTTTGCTTCCGTTTGGCAGGTCAGTGAATTCTAGTAACTTGGCAGACAAATGAGTAAGAGTTTATTTCAGGTAATGAGCAGATCAGAATAAATCATGAAACAGAGACTCAATGTGAAGTGGAAGAAACAGGATTCTTTTATATTTTAAGAGATACAGAGGAACAAGCATGTGTGATTCCTATTAGAGGAAATATTTCATGGTGATCATTGTAGGTAAGATAATTTTATAACTGCACTTTGATAACTGCTTTTTGCTTATATACATTCATGGAAACTGAAAGAAGATGTGAATCTTGAATGTAAAAAAAAGTTACTTTTGTACATTTATGACTTTAAGTGTGGACCTTAAAGTTCCCTTCTATAATATTGGCCTGTGGATGGTAAGATACCTCCTTATTCAAAAAACATGTGTTCACATACTTAATGTTAGTGTGAGATCTGTCAGCCACTCTTCAGGCACCCTGGCAACTAAAATAATATGACAGAAGGTAAATCCCTCAAATTATGTTTAAAATATGCTTCCATAAAATCTTTTTTAAATACCATTTGTATAGTATCAATCACATTGAAATGTCATTATTTTTAAAATTAACCTCCTCTCTGTAAGACTTAAGTTACTGGAATATTAGGACTATCTTTTACAAACTCTTTTTCCTGCACTATGACTTTCTCAGGACCTGATACACAAAAGATTCTCCAGAAATATTTATGGAAATGAAACTGACAACAGCGTATTCAATGTAGACACATTATCAAATAAGCAATTGCCTCACTTAGTAAATCAGAGTCTGGAAGACTGGATTTGAGATCATTTGAATAAGATTCTTATTTCACTGATAAAGAACCCAGAAACCCAAAAATGTGATACTTTTTCAAAACCACCTCAGGATAGCAAAGATCCAGTTGGCACTTCTAAATCCCAATTACACCAGCTCATGGAGGAAAAAATGGTGCCAGCGGGTCATTGTTCCAATGAGTATCTTACTTCTAATCCGCAAAGAGAAAAACTGTGGGATACTTCTAAATTAAATCATGCCTGGCCATCAGAAGTCCAGTTTTGCAGGAGGCTGTGGGACATGAAGATTCTGCATGAAGAAAAAGGCAACTAGCTTGCCTCTGCTGACTATCTGTTCACCTCTAGTACACAAAGTCTTAAAGACATTGTAAATTCTAGTGTGCATGTTTGCGTGTTGAAGAAAAACTAATAGCAAAAGAGAACAAGCTTTGAATAAGAAAATATTCCCAAAGAAGTATTAATTATATGAAAATATAAAAATAAGCATAACATTCAGACATAAATATTGACTTGCCAAAAAAAAGTTGAAAGGAAAACATTATCTTTACCAACTAATTTTTATGACTAAAACCTATTGTTATTCCAGCTAAAATCAACACCTCTACCTTAGCATACATAGTATACTTTCTCTACCAATAAATAGTAATGGCTAAGCATTGGGCCTCTGAAGGAGAATGAATCTGTTGACTAACTTTTATATAGTTCAGTTTCACTATTTTCAGAAAGAATACAATAGGAGAACTTACCTTATCGAATTACTGTGATGATTAAATAGACTGCTATATGTAAAACATCTTAGAGCAGGTATGTGGCTCACAGTATATGCTTAATAAATGTTAAATATATATAAACATTAAATGTATATTTGTTATATATTTTATATACATATTTTATTTTCAATTCCCAATCAGTATGCCTCGATGTTTCAGGTTAGGTGTAACCTGAAACTTGAAAGGAAAGGAAATTCAGAATTTAAAAGAACTACTAAATCACTGGTAAGTCATTCCCTCCTTCCTTCCTCAATCTGACTTCAAACAGAGAAAACTAAACTTAAAAGTTGTTTTTCCTTAAGAAAACAATGAATTTAAAAGCTTGTGATTCTAGAATGTTTTGCCTGTGGTTTGAGTAAATCATTATTTTTAGTATATGGAGCTAATAATCAATATATCTGGCAGTCACACTAGGGTCTGTGTTTTATATTTTAATACTTTCATATGTATGAATTTTTTTTAAGATTTTATGTACTTATTGGAGAGAGAGAGCATTGCGAGCAGGCAGGAAGAGGAGAGGGAGAGAGAGAATCTCAAGCAGATTCCCCACTGAGTGCAGAGCCTGATATGGGGCTCAATCTCATGACCCCGAGATCATGACCTGAGCCAAAGTCAAGAGCCTGACTGACTGAGCCACCCAGGTGCCCCTCATATGTACGAATTTTGATCACTATATGAAAGATTATCTAAATAAGCCTTTCTCTTATCTATTTGAACATTAAATATATATTCATTTTTCATTTTTATTTATTGAATCACAAAGCTTAGAAGGACCTTCCTAGTTTCCTAATCTCACCCTCCTCTTGACGTGATAATCCTTTCTTCAGCACATCTGATATTTCCATTTCTTCCCAAGTACCTTTTGATGTGGAGGCTATTTTTGAGAGGAATAGTTTTATTGTCAAAAAGTATTAAGTAAAAATGTTACTGATAAATAACTCTTTGTTTCCTATTGAATTCAAATCTATCTTCCTGTAATTTATTACCCAAGATAATTATTATGTTTTTTAATAGATTTATTTGTCTTCAAATGGAAAAATCCATATTTCTAATGGTCCTTCGATTAACTGCTGTACAGACCCAACCCTATGCTGGACCCCCATTTGGAATACTGTAGCTTGTTTGTATCTCTCTTAAAGTATGGTATGATCTTACCAACATAGAATAAGACTATTCTATTACCTCCATCCTCTAGATATCACATCCATGTTTAAAATTTTTCTTAACATTTTTAGGCATCTATATCATAATGTTTATTTGTACTGGTATTTGTACTTTAGGGTAAACCTTGCTTTACTTGATACTTTAAGAATTGGATCATTTTGTGGGTGACATTTCCTACTTACTTGTGAGGTCCCACTTTGTTCATCTTACTTACCATGGCATACTGAACAAAATTTACTTACTTTAATATGTCTGAGGATCCTTCCCAGTGTGCATTCATGGAGACAAGTTTGAGGGATGCATAATTCACAGAGACATTACCTGTCCACAGTGATGGAAGTTGAAGGCCTAAATAGGTGCATAGCAGGAAAGGCAGGGATGCCCAGAGCTATCAAGTTGACCACAGTGTCCTTGGTGTGGACAATGGAAAAGTATCGAGTAGGGTTTAGAGGAAAGGTTTTGGAGTGTCTTCCAGGCACACAAATCCCCACTCTCTCATTTATACCTGCAGGACTCTGAACATATTCCAAACCAGTTTCCCCATGATTTAATTTTAGATAATACCTACCTTATAAGGTGGTTCTTTGGATGGCATAGAGAGATAGTACAGAGTAGTTATTAGAAGTTAAAACTTTAACATCAGAAAAGTTTGACTGAAATCTTGGCTTTACTCTTAACTAGTTTCTTGACTTCGACTCAGTTTTGGTTTCTTCTGTAAAATGAGGATAATCATAATCTCCCCTTCATTGTATAGAAGTGGGGATTTAAAAACAATGTTATCACATGGTAAGTTTCCAATAAATGTTGATTATTATAATGTCTGCAAAAACATAATACAATACCTGTATCAAAGAAGATAATCAATATTATTATTCAGTGTCTGCCCCTATAATTGCCTGTAACTTTTAGACAAATAATTCCTGACTCAACATGAGACAACGTATTTCATATGATGGTGGAAAATTTTCCAGAGTATCAGGTAACCCATTAAGGAAATAGATCCTTATAAAAAGTGTAAATGAGCTAAAAAAAAATTAGGAGAGCTGAATTCTTCACAAAAAATATGGAGACCATCCTGGAGTTATTTGGATTTCAAATTTTTCTTCACCATTCAAATATAGACTCCTTAAGAACAGGGTCAGGACTTCCACAGACCCAGCAAAACTCCCTGCATGTTAACGGGACAGGTAAATATAATTCTTTAAATTTCAGGTTTTTTCAACTGTATAATGGTGTTAATGATAATTGCCTATTATCTAAAAGTATTACATCCACAAGAGGATATTTACTATAGCAGTAATATAAATTAATAAAGACTTGTAAATTTTGAAGTGCTATAGGCTGAGAGATCATTAAATCATTCTATGTTTAGGTATTGTCTGTGCATGAGAGAGAAAGAGAGAGAGAGAGAATTAAGGATATATATATATATATATCAGTTAGTCTTCTAGCGTGGTTTCTGGCGTCTGAGCATTTCCATGTCCTTAAACTGATAAAGTTAGTGATTTGAACTGCTAGAATTTAGCAGACAGAATCCTGTAGTTAATGTAACCAGTGGGGGGATCTAAATGGGGAAAGTGTGTAAGGGGCAGAGGTACCAAAAAACAAAGGTATTCCATCAGCCTCGGCAAATGGTGTGGCTGTAAAAACCATTTTTGAAATACAGCCAAGCAGACCAATCGAGGTTCTAGCCCTATAAAATAAAGTTAATGTGCTTTCTTCAAAGGGGGTCTGAAAAGCTCTCGTCTGTTGTAAAAAGGCTCCACTACAGCAAATGCATATGTGCAGTGTTCCCTAGGTGTGGAATACATCAAAAATCTAGGCAAACCAGCGTGACACGAGGAGTTCTACAGGGGCCAGTCTTCTGACTCTGAAGATCATATGAAATGGAAATGTAGCTTTCTGGAGTTCACTTCAAGATAAATACCAATGAAAATATGAGGAAGCTTGTGAAAGCAGTTCTCCCTGAATTTCATTACAGGGATGATTTATACAGATGACAGATGCAGTAGAAAAGGATCAACCTAGCTAGGAGACATGCTTTGCATCTCTCAAATCTGTCTGCATGTCTACAAAATTGCGGTGATAATAAAAACAATATTGTTAGAAAAACTAAACAGAAAGGGATTATCAAAAGATTCTTCTACTGAAAAGCACATAAAAAATGTAAGGAAAAAGACTTGTGTTTCCACTTAACATATAGGAAGTTGCATGACAATGTCTCTTTCACAACATCATGCAAAGCCATAATTTTTTTTAATGCATCAGAAAGCTGAGGTCAACAGATAGCCAGGGGTACAAATTTCAAATGGTTACAGCCCCTCTGAGGGGAAAGAGGTTGCACAAATTGTTTGACCTTTGGTAGAACCCCTAAGGAAGAGGTCACCATAAAATTAGTTAAGATAAAAAAATTGATATTTTAATATTTTTTAAGTAAATATGTAGGGTACATGAGAATTTAGATTTCTTGGAAGCTCAAGACATAGCAAAATCCTCATTCATTTGCTGGGCCTATGACATGCTAAAACAAAAAATATCAGGGACTGGATTCAGCATAGGAAACAGTAAATGAATGTGAAGCTAGATCAATAGAAAATATTCTTACTGAAATACAGAGAAGAAAAGAGTTTTTTAAAAAAATCAGAACTTCCAGGAGATGTCAAAGGATTGAATACACATGTAATTGGAATAACAGAAGAAAAAAAGAGATTGGGACAAAAGAAATATTTGAAGAGATAATGGTCAACTTTGTCCCTAAATTAATGAAAGAAAACAACCAGAAACTCAAGAGACCTTCAAGATAAATATAAATAAAACTATAATTAAACACATCAGAGACAAACAGATGATAGCAGACTTCCTATGAGACACTGTACAATCCAAAAGAAAACAGAACATACACATTAAAGCACTGAAAGAAGAAAAGCTATCACCTCAGAATTCTATCCTGAGCAATAATAACATTTAAAATAAAAATGAGAGCCGGCTTCCAGAGACTTCGCCTGTCGCTCCTCTGAGCGGCGTGGGGGCGGCGGTAGCGATGAGGCAGAAGCACTACCTTGAGGCCGTGGCGCGGCAGCTACACGAGAGCCGCCCGGGCCTCGCCTGCTGTCTCCTCTGGGCCTACAGTTCTTCACATGGAACATGTCCATACTGTTTCCAGTTCCTGGTTTCGGTAACTCTCGAGTGCGCCTCAAACCCAAGTCCAAACTAATTCCCACAATACAAAAAACTTCTTAACCGAGAGGCAAGAAATTATACACTCAGTTTTAAAGAAGCAAAAACTGTGAAAAAATACAAAGACTCCAAAAGTGAACTGAGAGAGACACAGCGAGAGAGGGAGCACAAGCAGAGTGGGAGAGGGAGAATCAGGATTCCCGATGAGCGGGGAGCCCGACGTGGGGCTCCATCCCAGGACCCTGGGATCATGACCTGAGCTGAAGGCAGACACTTAAGGACTGAGCCACCTAGTTGATTACTTGTAAAACATGCAACCAAACAGTTAAACATCATGGTAAAAGTAGAAGCTTTCTCAACCCTGAAGAGCAGTCCTACCACTCCTACAAGTAATCTCAGCCTGAAGACACCAGAAAGAAAGACTCTGAGTTCTGCAAACCTAAATGCTCAGTGTGGTTCCAGAGGCAAGAGCCCAGCCTTGATATTCAGGACACCTACATCTGGACAGTCGACACCCACTTGCTCCTCAAAGAATGTGAGCAAAACAAAGAAACACCTCTCTCAACTAAAAATGTTGCTTAGTCAGAGTGAATCCCAAAAGAATTCAAAAGTGGACTTCAGAAATTTCTTACTGTCTTTGTAAAGGATGGGCTGTGAAAATAAAGGTTTAATGCAATTTCTGAAAAAATAAAATAAAATAAAATAAAAATGAATTAAGCATTTCCTTGGACAAACGCTACAAGAAATGTTAAAGGAAGTTCTTCGAGAGAAAGGAAAATGGTAATACATGGAACTGTAAATCTAAACACACACACAGAGCAGCATCAAAAATGGTAAATTTAGTGAATATAAATTTTTAAGCATTTTAAAAATCATTAAAATAATTAACTGTACAAAACAAAAAGAAAAAAACTGTGGACCTTATAAGAGGTAAATTAAGATGCATGACAGTAATAATACCATAAAGGATGAGAGGGATAAAGTCGAAGGTTACTGTTGAAAGACTATTGTAATATATTACATATGAAGTGGAAAAATATTAAGGAAGACTGTAGCAACATAATGACGCATATTCTAAACCTGTAGCAACAATGTAAATAATAAACAAGAAGTATAAATAATAATCCAAAATAAGGCAGAATGAGAGGAAACAGGGAACAGATGAAACAAAAGAAAATAATTTTAAAGACTGTGATTTTAAATATATCAATAACTACATTAAATGCAATGGTCAAAACACACCAATCGAAACTTAGAGATTGTAAGAGTGCCAGATGGGATAGATTGTCCGAAAGTGGAAGGATGTAGGGAAAAGATACACCATGCTATCAGTAATCAAAAGAAAGCTATAGGGAATTTATTAATATCAGACAAAGTAAACTTAAAAACAAAGAGTTTTGCTAGGGATATAAAGGTAAATTACATAACGATAAAGGGATATAAAAGGCTTAAACATGAAAGGCAAAGGCTGATAGAACCAAAAAGAGAAATAGAGAAATTTTGGACTTGGAGACATCGGCAATCCTTCCTCAGTAATTGGGAGAACGAGCAGACAAAAATCATTAAAAGTATAGATTTGTACGTTATCAGCCAACTTAGTGAGATTTAGAATATTCCAGCCAATAATAATAGAATACGTATTCTTTTTAAAGTACACATGAAGCCTCACCAGGGCTTATTGGCCATAAGACAAATCTTGACAAATTCATAGGAATTAAAATAATGCAAAATGTGCTTCCTTAAACCAAAACAAACTAGCAGTCAATAACCAAAAAAATATATGAAAATAAGCAAATATTTGGAAATTAACTGACATATATTCAAAATAACCAGTAGTCAAGATTTTAAAGAAAATTAGGAAATATTCCAAATTAAATAAAACATGAAAACAGAGCATATCAAAATGTATAGGGTATAACTAAAGCAGTATCTAGAGGAAAATATATTGTACAACATGCCTATATTAGAAGAAAATAAGTATCTATATTCAATAATCCAATCATCCATATTAAGAAAATTGAAAAAGATAAGCAAATTAAACACAAATCAGGAAAAAGGAAGAAAACAATATAAAGTAGCAGTCATTAAAACAAAATGACCAAATTGTGATTCTTTTAATAGATAAATAAAATTTTAGACTTTTAGAATGACTAATTTAAAAAAAGGCTGAAAAAATAAAAATATGAAATGAAAAGACTGAAAAAAAGAATGAATACCAGAATTAGGAATCAAATAGGGGGACATCACTGCACATTACACAAATATCAAAAGGAAAAAAGAGAGTAGTCTAAATAACTTTAATAATGTCATGAAATGGATATATTATTTGAAAGAGGAAAGCTATGAGAGTGCACTCAGGAAAATTAACTACAATGATTAGCCCTATACTTATTAAAGAATTTGAAGTTTTATTTAAGAACCTTCCCACAAAGGCATCTACTGGCACAGATAACCTCACCTGGTGAAGTCTACCAATCATTTCAGGAGGAAAGAATACAAATTTCACACACTCTTCCAGCAAATAGAAAAGGGTTGTTATTGACTGATTGTCTGTGTCCCTGCAAAATTCATGTATTGAAACCCTATCCCCCAATGTGATGTTATTTGGAGGTGGAGTCTTTGGGAATGATTAGGTCATGAAAATGAAGCCCTCATGAATGGAATAGGGCCTTTATCAGGGAGCTTCCAGAGAGCTCGCTCACTCTCCCTGTCATGTGAGGACACGTTAAGAAGATCACAATTAATGAGCCAGAAATTAGGTACCCACCAGACACCAAATCTGCAGACGCCCTGATCTTGGATTTCCCAGAACATGGAAACTATATGTTTGTTGGCGAAGCCACCTAGTCTATAAGTTATTTGTGGTACAGCAGTCTGAATGGACTAAGGCAAGCATGTAGTTCTTCCCAATCATTTTATGAGACCTGTTACCAAAACTTGAAATATATTTTAAGAAGACAGAGGACCTATATCTCTCATTAATAAAGATCCTTAAAAAGTAGCATCACTTCAAATCCAGCAATATAGAAAAGGATAATAGGTCATGACCAAGTGGAATCAAGGTTATAATTCACTAGGGAGTAATAGGTTGAAGGTGGACATAACTGGTAAAGGGGCTCGAGAGGTACAAACTTCTAGTTATAAAATAAATAAGTTACGGGGATGTAATGTACAGCATGGACACTATAGTTAATAGTACTGTACTGCATATTGGGAAGTTGACAAGAATGAAACTCTTAAAAATTCTCATCAAAAGAAAAAAAATTATGATTTTGTATGGAATCAATGATAACTATTGTGATCGTTTCATAGTGTACACAAATACCAAATCATTACATTGCACACTTGAAACTAATATAATATTATATGTCAATTATACCCCAACAAAAAAAATTAAACAGGAATAAATTTAACAAAATATGTGCAAGATTTATATGCTTTTTAAAATAAAAAAGTTGTCAAGAGAAATCAAAGATCTACATAAAAGGGATCAGAATGATTTCTTAGAGCACAAAAAGCATGATCCATTAAAAATGCTTAGTTGGACTTAATCAAATTAAAAATACCTACTCTGTGGAAGAAAATGTTATGACAATGAAAAGACAAGTCACAGAGTGAAAAAAATTGCAAAAACAAATCTTATAAAATTCTTGTGTTCAGATATATCAAGAATTCTTACAACTGAATATTAAGCAAAAGATTTGAACAGACATTCACCAAAAATATAAAAATGGGAAATAACTACATGAAAAGATTCTCAGCACCATTAGTCATTAAGAAATTACAAATGAAAACAAAGTGAGATACCAGTATACATTTATTAGAATGGCTAAATTTTTGAAAATGGCAATAAATGTCAAATGGTAGCAAGGGTGCTGAGAAACTGGAAATCTCATATCTGATAAGAATGAAAGTGATAGAACCACTTTGGAAATCAGGTTAGCTTTATCCTATGAAGTTAAAACATACACTTACAACATGATTTAGGAATCCTGTATCTGTATTTGTCCAGGTGAAATGAAAACATAAATACCAACTCAAGGACTTCTACATTAATGTTTTGGCAACTTTATTCATAATCACTCCAAAGTGGAAACTACCCAAATTTTCACCAACTCTTAAATGAATAAGTAACTTGTGGTACATTCATCCAATAGCACATATTCTTGTTAAAAAGAGAAAAAGTGGGACACCTGGGTGGCTCAGTGGGTTAAAGCCTCTGCCTTCGGCTCAGGTCAAGATCTCAGGGTCCTAAGATGGAGCCCCGTATCGGGGTCCCTGCTCAGCAGAGAGACTGCTTCCTCCTTTCTCTCTGCCTGCCTCTCCGCCTGCTTGTGATTTCTCTCTGTGTGTCAAATAAATAAATAAACTCTAAAAAAAAAAGTGTTGATACATTTAGCAGCATGGATAAATCACAGAAGCTTTGCTCTAAGTGAAATAAGCCAGACACTAATGACTATACACTGTATAATTTCCTACAGCCTTCTGGAAAAGACAAAATTATAGGGACAGAATCAAATTGGTGATTACCAGGACCTGGGGGTTGGGTAGGGGTTTGACTGTAAAGAGACAAAAAGGAAATTTGGTAGGGAAATACACAAAGTGTATATCTTGATTTTAGTGGAGGTTACATAATGTTTACATTTGCCAAAACTCCTAAAACTATATTTTAAAAGGTCAGATTTTGCGTGTATAAATTGTATCTCAATAAACTCAACCTGAAAAAAATGTTAAGAAGTATCAGATTTTAATTCAGGTAAATCATGGCTTTTGCAGTCAGACTGGTCTTCACAAAGGATCTCGTTTTGTGTGTCTTTTAACACAGTTTTGAGTTTAAATAATGTGCTTTGTCTTTTATCTGCCCCTATTAAATCCCTTTTCCAGTTGGGTTTGACCGAAAGTAAACATAATAGGAGATTATATTGGGAAAGCAGAGTGAAATTTTGGTGTTTATTTCCTAAATTCCCTCCCTGTCATTTGCTTTTGACTGGCTGTGTCCCTTGAGGAAAGGTCACATTTCTGCCAAGCAACTTTGTCTACCCATATCCCTCTGTCTCTACGTACCTTTAATCCTTCAAGATTAGGGATACCTGGCTATTATAGTGTACTCTGCTATCCTCTTTGGTTCCTTTACACCCTGCCCACATTAAATTCTCCTCAAATTATTCCATTTCAACATGCCATCCCTTTACTGTCACAATCCTGACAGGTACAGAGAGCGAAGTTCAACTCCTGATTCCATCATTTTGTAGCTGTGAGCCCTTGGGTTATGCATTTCACATATTTGAGCGTTAGTTTTTTCATCTGTTAAATACAAATAGTAATACCTCTTCGGCAAGGTTGTTATGCAGACTAAATAATGATATACTAACTGAAAAGTTTTCGTTAATATTTTCTCCCTTTTTCATCTTAGTCTCCCCCTTCTGTCACTGGATGTATATTCTCTTTCAGCTTCTTCATATGTTCCTGTCCCTCTTCTGTCTTTCAAGGTAACAGAATTTCCTATCATGTATAATTGCATAAGCAATTTACATAGGGGTATATAATGTGCAGAACCCTGTATAAACGGCTTAAATGTACCATGGTTATGTTCCTGGAATAAACTTGCTATTTCTACTAGTGCATAACAGTTAAGTCAAACTTTTGAATTAGGTCAACAAAATCCACAAATAGGGTGGAATCTTTGGACTGTCTAAGCAGGGACAGATCTGGAATAAATCAGCCACAGATATCACTTGTCAGCATGCTGAGAGAGGCATTTCAAATAAGGGTAGAAGGTACATCAAGAATATTGGCCTCTGGTAGCATTACGATGCGTCCGTTAAATCTATATTGAGAGTTTTCCATCATGTGGATTCAAGCTAACATAATCGTTTTATGGCAGTAATGTCTAAACAAGGGTCCACAATTAGGCTGTATTTTTATCTTGACTTGTGAACTATCACTGCCAACTACTCAAATTTCAAGCTTGTTGAGACATATGTTATCCCTGGAAACCCTTCATAAAGAAAAAAAATGAAGTATTTTTCTGTCCCACCAATTCAGTGTGCTCTGGTGAGTTCCCCATCTAGATCCAAATTAACCATGTAATAGTTTCTACACTGGTGACTAGTATTTTAAATGACTTTTAAAGCAAAACCAAAAAAAGCAAATTTATTTTATTTGCACAAAACATAATCTGGCTTGGATTCTTTTTCTAGCTTTTTAAATAGTGAGACAGGATGAAGCTGTGGGACAAAAACTGGATATGGAATTAAGATACGTATTTGAAATCTGGTTCTGCGACTAGCTCCTAGCTGTGTGGCCTTACAAAGTCACTGAATGTGTCTAGTGTCAGTTTCCTTATCTGTCAGATGGAGACCTAGTGGTGAATAATGAGCTAATAATGATCTAACAGCATAATACCTCTAAGACTTAATAAGTTATCTTTTCACAATCTGTGTGGGTAAGATTGCAAATGTGATTAGTAGGAAATGGGAAAGAAGAAAACTTTCAGACAGAGGCAGGAATGTCTTGGTGAAAAGGAAATTAAAATACTGGAGAGCTGGGAAAGATAAGAATGATTACAACATCTGCATTTATAGCCTACATGTCACAGTTTGGTATTAATAGGTTTGTTAATGACAACCTTCCCAGTATAGCAATGTTAATTCTGAAGTCGCTGTCAGTGTCACTGACACAGTGCTGTGCACCTGACTGAGGCTGAAACTACTCACCATTTCCATGGATGATCATTGCATTTAGGGTCCAAAAAATACACCAGTAAATCAGTTTGGGTTTCTGATTATAATCTCCCTAGTGAGTTTCTTTTTGACAAATCCTAGTGCATTTTTGTTTCCCAGATATGATTTGTAATTATCCGAGCTAGACTAAAACCTCAGGGAGAAGTGATGGGTCTAAGGCTGAACACAATACTGAATGTATACTTAAATTTTCCAGAGCCCAAGATCCTGTTGCTACTTAAATACTGTGATCAAAGCAATAGATAAAATAAATATGGAGAAGAGTAGGAGAGGGAAAGAGAAAGACTGAGAGAAAGAAAATAAGAGAGAGAGTGGGGGAAGAGATTGAAGAGAGGCTTGGGAAAATGTTCAGTGGAAAATCTAGAAATGATGTAAGAGTAAGCAAAGGCAGGGATTGGAGTAAGGGGTGTATAACTGAAACTATAAAAACTCAGAGAGAAAACTCACCATCAGGGCTGAGTTTGGGAGAAACTGCACAGACAGGACTCTAAAGTTAGAATCTCCTGATTTTTCCCAAGGTAAGTTAAATATAAAAGCTATGAGAAAAATTTAGGGTTTTTTTCTTTGAGCTACTTTTTAAATTTTTCACATATTTCTTAAATGTTTTGATTATATCTTAATTTTGAACGTTTTTGGTAATATTTCCTTCTCAAAATGAGTAGAAAATCTAAGAAGATATTTTTGAATATAAAATTAAGGTGGAGCAACTTGTTCAGACATTTTATATTTATTAGGATATTCATTGCTTTTCCTTCCCATTTCAAAACAAAGCACAACTCAAGATAATGATTTTCTGTATATGTTAATAGTATTAATCTTGCTTTCATCGAAGATATCCGATTTAGTAAATGTTTAAATGTATAAAAATGGTCTACTTTAAAAAGCCTAGGTAGAAAAGAAAGGTTTCTCTCATCTTTATTTCTATCACATTTGGAGCTTAAGATATATCCCTAAATTAATCAAATTCTAAAGTCAATATTCTATATTCTTCAAACCTAAAGTATCCTCTGTTTTTCTTCTTGTAAAACTCAAATATACAAGAATGATATTATTAACACTTTAGAGTAGACTTAAATCATGTCTACCCTTTTGTATTTTAAGTCCTCTTGCTATTAAATGATTGAATTGAGAGTTAATCTGAAACATACTTTTGAGTTGTGTTTAACAGCAAATTTAAAACTTTGTTTCAGGTTTTGATCTCTGGGACTCGTGTACACTCAATTAATTCAGTTTTGCCAATGCAAAATACTCCTTCTTCAAATTACAGTGAGAGACTCTATAGGATTAGGAACGTGATAATTATTTGTTTTTAAGTTATCTTTCTAGAAATTAAATAATTTTAACAATAATTTATAATGATTTTAATGCCCAAGTAAGCTATAAATTGATAGCTCTCCCCAAAAACTTCAGGCAAGGTGTGTGTCTTCTCTTTACTTTGATACCACCCTTCAGCACTCTTAATGGAATTTTTCTAAGGAAAGTCTCCTGTGGATGTGAATTCAAGTCTCTTTGTAAGTGAATTGCACTGTGGTGTCATTCAATAAGGTATTTAAAGTTACCATTTATTCCTTCCCCTTATTTCTCAGTTTTCAACTGATTCCTATATAATGAATCATGGACAGTAGAAAAGCAGATATATTTAGTCGACTAGATTTACAGTCCTCAGGACCATAATTTTAACTTCTTATTCAAATACTTTCAATGATTTGAACCTTTGATTTAAAAAATTAGACTAATTGAACTTGACCCAAAGGAATAGAACTCAAAGTAAGCAGTCCTAAAACATTGTTCCAACTCTGTCACCATGTAGTTTATAACTCCAGGCAAGTCTAAAGCACAGAGTAGGGTTCAATAATACCTGTAACTAAGGAAAGAGACAGAAAAGCAGGAAGTACCAGGGGTACTGAGTGGGAGAATGACCAAGGGAAGCTCCCATATTACCCAGTTTTCCTATATTAGAGAGTGAAGGCTCAGTTTCACAGTATCTTGGGCTTAATCTTGGGCTTAATTTTTACACATCACTTAATTTAGTCCTCTTACCTTCTACCTACCGGACAACTTCCTCGTAGAGACTCTGGTGCCCTCAGAGGAACATAGTTTTGGGGTCAGGAAACCAGACTTGAATGCCAGTCCTGACTTTAGCACCTTTCACTCAGCCTTCCCAGGGCTTCATTCTTACCTGGAGACTGGGAGATAATAAAAATGAACCCCAAGTTCCCTCCTAGCCCTGGAAACCTCTCCACACAGGCCAACTCCCCACCTGAGATCTCTGTGATTCAGAGGTCTCTTCTAACTGAGCCCTCCCTCTTCTTTTGCCAGATAGTTCTCAGGGTATCTCTCTGGAGCAGTTAGTCAGCATCCCCTGCCAGTAATCGCCCGGTGCCTCGGTTGGCTTGAACTGGCTGTTGCCCATCCTTACCCTTATCGATATCCCGTCAGCCCAGGCGTCGGCAGGAGGCTGCTCCGGCAGGAACAGTTCCTCCATTATGCCTCACCCTTTCCCTATTCCATCCTCTTTGTCCATCTTAAATCTTTCCTTCATCTCCTCTCCCTTGGCCAACGTAACTGTCTCTGAGCCTCGCTCTCTCTCTGTTGGGAGTGTTAAATTCAACAGTTTCCAAAGAGCACCCCCTCCCTTCCTAAAATTCTGTGTTCCCATGACACATTAGGCTGTAACCATGTGGAAAATTCACTTTTATTTATTTTTACTTTTTTAAGATTTTATTTATTTATTTGAAAGAGAAAGATCACAAGCACGGGGAGTGGCAGGTAGAGGGGAGAGGGAGAAGCAGGCTCTCCACTGAGCGAGGAGCCCAGTGCAGGGCTCGATCATGACCTAAGGGTCATGGGATCATGACCTAAGCAGAAGGCAGACCCTTAATTGACTGAGCCGCCCAGTTGCCCCTAAAAAGATGAACTTTTTAAAATATCATCCATGCCACTAATGGCAACCTGGCTGTCGACCCATCAAGTCAGAACCGTGGTTCCCATGGGACCACTTTGGTGGTTGTATTTCCCTGTAAGCTCTGCCTTGTCTATCCACACCAGAGCTCGAAGAGGTATGCTCTCTTCCTCTGCCTTCTCTGGGGTCCGTCCCTTCCCAGCTCTTCCCTGCTAAGTCTAGTTCCAGTGACAAGATCCTTCATTTCCATAATGTCCATGGTTGTTTTGCTTTCATGACACAGCTGACTATGCTATACTGTCAATATCACAAAGACTGTGAAAATCATGATCTTAACAACATAGAAAATTTTTTAAAAATCTGTCAATAAAGATGTCTTATGAACTATAAAACAAAAATATGTATCATATAAATTATCTTAAAATTCAATTAAAAATTCACTTTTGTTACTATAATTAGAACTTGAATAATTATGTTTTGAGTATAACTGAGGTTCATTCCCTTTGTTTTCTTCCCAATATCAAGATAATGAGAGCTATTATTTGCATAATTAATTCGTGCTAGTCACTTGTCCTATTTGTAATCCTTATAATAAACCCACAGAGTAAATCTGTGCCCCATTTTCCTGATGAAAATATTAAAACAGAGAGGCCAAGTAGCATACCCAGTCAAGAGTCATATCCATATCTGTGTAACTTAAGGACAGACCTCTTCCTACTAATTGCCTTTATTATATTAGAAAGTGTACACGCGGGTCATCTGAATAGCTGTCAGTTGAGTGTCTATCCTCAGCTCAGGTCATGATCCCAGGGCCCGGGGATCGAGTCCAGCATCAGACTCCCTTCTCAGTGGGGGGGGGTCTGCTTCTCCCTCTGCCTGCTCCTCCCCCTGCTTGTGCTCTCTCTCTCTCTGACAAATAAATAAAATCTTCAAAAAGAAAGAAAGTGTACACGCAGTACAGGGAGTTAGGATACCACTATTCTAAAGTAACTCAGCTTATCTCAGTACATCTATTTTAAAAAGTACAATTATAATATTTTTCATGTAGATCTAGCATGATTGATGTGGTGATGAAAGGAGAGAAATAAATTTCAAAATAATAAAGTACTATGCAAATGTTTAAAAAATGGTTACTTACAACAATTGTACTTGAAAGAAATGGAAACGTTCCGGGAAGAGTCTGGTGTTGCAGGAAGAAATCCCGGGGCAGGGCAAGCTGTCGAGGGGTCTCCACTTTGACCAGGCTGGGAGCAACTGGAGGACAAGGGAGGGTGTCTTACTCACTTTTATATTCCTGGAGCTGGATATATAGTGTATACTTAAAACATGCATCCTTTTAAGTATGATGAAATTTATCTTTTTGGCTTTTCATGTACATTTTAGACAGTATTTTTAAATTGATTATATTGGTTAGTTTAATGTTATTAAAATTTAAGTAAATATTTTTATTAAATATTTTATGTAGGTACAAAATGGGATAAAAGGTAAGGGAGGTGGCAATGTTCCACAATATCCTGAGGCTTATATGTGCCATATTTAATTGCATTTATCCTTTGAAAGCCTTTTTATGCCAGATAAAAAATTCCCCATGTATCAAATGGCCAAGCAGTATGTTTATGTACAATTCTACCAGCTTTCCCCTACCCATAATTTTAAAGATTTTTGTTTTTCTCATTATAAAGCATTAGAATTAAACCACAAATCCCCTTTGCAGAATTTTCTACAATCATACACTAAAGTGTTTTTCTATTTCCAGGTGAAATCATTTTATTTCAAGAAACTTGCATTAATTCAGGGATCTAAGCACAAATTAAGGTTTGATAAGGAGAAATCTTAAACTTTACTGGGATAATTATCAGAGAATATTGATTCATGTTGCTTTCATTAGAATGAGAATCTGAGATGTGAAACATTAATGAACTTAACTGGGATTCTGGAATGCATTTCATCACATATTACTGTGATTGTACAACGTGGGCAAATCTCTTCCCTTCTCCAAGCCTTAGTTTCCATATCAATAAAGCTAGAATGTTAATATCTGCTCTGCATTCCTATTTGCCTCCCACATGAGGCTGCTTCATTCATTCATTCATTCATTCATTCATTTTGCACATTATGTTGACTCTAAATACTTTGTTAAATATATTTACCTGGGCTTTTTAGTAATGCAATCTTCCTTTAAAGTGTCATTGTAGATTTCCTTCTTAAATTTTTGCAAGAAAAAGATTAGTAGTATGATTGAAAATTCCAACCAAGCAAAAAAGAGATTTAACGACAGAATTTTTGAAATTTTCAAAGGTAATAGTGTCTTAAAAAAAAGAATGAAAAGGATGCCAAATAGAATAAAATCAGTTAACACTTGTATAGTAGTAAATTATCATTCTTCCTGATTCACAGCATTCACAGAAAGTTCTTTTAAAATGCAGGTGCCAGGGCTCCTGGGTGGCTCAGTTGGTTAAGCGACTGCCTTTGGCTCAGGTTGTGATCCCAGCGTTCTGGGATCCAGCCCCGTGTCTGGCTCCCTGCTCGGCGGGGAGTCTGCTTCTCCCTCTCCCTCTGCCTGCTACTCCTCCTGCTTATGCTCTCTGTCAAATAAATAAAATCTTAAAAAAGAAATGCAGGTGTCGGCCACATGAAGAACACGTCATCCATAAACATTTTACTTTATAAGCAGTTTGTTTTGGAGGTGGAAAAATGTTTTAGACTTTTACAAATTGGTTATACTTGAAGGAGCATGAAACTGAGAGTCTGAAAACGTTAAGTTGTTTTTCTGGCTCTTCAAACTGGCTCTGTGATTTTGGAAAACGTACTATTGCCTCCCGAAGAGTAATGAGAAATGAGAAAGAACACATTTCTGATGTTTTAATTAAAACAAAAAAAATGGGAAATGTTAAACTGTTGTCTCAATTTGTACCTTTCTTTCAGGATCATAGTGGAAACATAAAACAAAATACCCACCACACAATTTACTGAAAATAACATATTTTACAAAAAGAAATTTAAATAAATGTCTCAGTAACATAAGCATTTTCTCTGATGTATTTTTCTGAGGATGATATCATATAGATTATATATGTAATCTATATCATTTACCAATATCAATATCTATAGATATATCAATTTACAGAAGCTACAACTTGTAATTCAAATTGCTTTTGGGCAAAAATCCTTAGTGATTTTAAGTCTTTTATTTATGAGGATCCAAAAGCAGTCCCCCACTCCTAAAGTTCTAAGTGCCACAGCTACACCAAGTTCTCTTGTTTGTGGGGCCAAATTTGCCAGAGGCAGAGGAACTGAAGCTCCAGGAAGGAAGAGAACTCCCAACTCACCCGGTCTGAGTCTCTGCCTTCCAGCAGACAAGTGTCTCAAACACCTGGCTATTCCACTCTTCAAAGAAAACTAGTAGCAACCTTTTTACCACTCTGTTCAAAAATTGCCACTCATTGAAATATCAAAATTATCTGTATAATGCCAAACTATAAAATATCTCTTGGTTGATTAACATTAATGTTTCGCCTCCTGATTGTTTAAAATGAGTGTTGCAGGTTGTCTTTATGAATGCTCCCAGATTTTCAGTTTCCTATCTGGGTGTTGAGTATAAGCTTTATGTTTCCTGGAAGGATTTGGCTTCAAATATCTACCTTTAGCCCAATTATAATTCTCTTGATACCATGTAATTAATCTTTTCACATTATCTCATAGTTTACAGAGCTATTCATGGACAATTTAAAATTCCCATGGAAAATGTTTTACCTATCATAAAATAAGAATAAAAATGATAAGGTATTTTTTCATAAATAATTTTATCTTTATACATTTTCATTAAATAATATTAAATATAAGATTAAGTGCACTTATTGCTCTTATTTGGCAATCCTAAACCACATCCATAGTGTTTATGCTATTTGTAAGTTAATTAAATAATTTCCAATTAACTAAAATGGAAATGTTGTGAATTCATAAAGTGAGTTTTATTGGACAATTTTGACAATTTAAGCATCTTGTTCAGGGTCACCAGACCAATAAAAAAGACACCAAGGATACTTCTCTCTATCCTTCCATCTAATTCTGAGCTTTTTCCTCATCATCACAGAAATATTTTTCTGTTGTTATTGAATACTTACTTATTGACTGAAAGAGTTATATTATTAAAATACTGAGCATAATGACTTAAGCATGATTTTAAAAACAAGTAAAAAAAACAAGTAAGCATTTGAAAGTACATTAGATGTATCATATTTCATCCATTCTGATGCACATTTTAACATCTCAGAAATTGGAATGAGTCTTACACTTGATAGCATGTTATAATTTAATTCATAGCATTTTTTCTTTTAAAATACATGCATAAAATGGGATCTTTTACTATAAATGAGATCTTAAAATGAAAGATTTGGAGACCCTCCCTTTCCAGCTGGAAATACTTTAAATTCAAGAGGAACGTGTTCATGTCAAAACCTAGAGGCAATCTGATGCATAGATTGGCTGCTTTGAGGGACAGAAGAAAGGCCATTCTAGCTAAACCTGCACCAACTATGATCATCACCTACAATGTCTCCACTTACACCAGAAAAGAGCCAGATTCACCAACAGACTTTTAAAAAGCCAAAAGCAACATTAGAGGTCATTTAGACCAAGCACATTTCACTTGGCCTAGAGAGGAAAGGGTTTGCCTAAGCGATATGGTCAAGCCAAGGCAGAGCCTGAGTCTCCCCAGACCTGGAGCAGGTATCTATGACGGTGAGCTACACAGACTTTGTGTTAAGCATTGTTCCTATTAGGTCCTCTTTTGAAATAAAAAATGATAGTCTCTGTTACCTACTCTTCTTGAAGCTTTCCTTTGTTAACAAAAAGACCTGGGTGACTATAACTTATGGAGCAGGGTACCGGGCTCACCGAACTTACTCTGTTTTATGGATTTACTCAGGGCCAAGCTCACACCAATTGCTTAGATACCCACCATCACTTTCTAAGAAGACAGTGAGCAGTGAGGGGGCGGAAGGGGGGAATGGGGGCAAGTCACACACGTTCATTTCATAGTGTCAGAACCAAGGACACTTTACATGTCCTATTAAATCACACTTTAAAAAATATAAAGGTTTAAATACTTTGTAAGTCATTTATCCTTTATCTTTAAGCCATTTATTTTTAGTTTTTGTTGAAAATAAGGGTGCAGTAAAGCCTATTTTGAATATTTCCAATCAAGTAACTAGGGTAAATTAAAAAGTCCCAAAGTAACTGGGGTAAATTAAAAATTCCCAAACTCAGTACTCTTGAGACTTTCTAATAGATCTACTACCCATAAGTCAGACATTAATGAAAAAGTCTCAGGTTGAAGAGAAATTTTCTTTTTTTTTTTTAAGAGTTTATTTTTTTATTTCACAGAGGGAGAGAGATCACAAGGAGGCAGAGAGGCAGGCAGAGAGAGAGGGGGGGAAGCAGGCTCCCCGCTGAGCAGGGAGCCCGATGTGGGCCTCGATCCCAGGACCCTGAGATCATGACCTGAGCCGAAAGCAGAGGCTTTAACCCACTGAGCCACCCAGGCACCCGAAGAGAAATTTTTTTAATCACTGGAGTAGTTTGTTTTTTTGCGACACCAGCCCTCAAGACAGTTTAAAAGTGCGATTAAAAAGGGCATGCGATCAGATATTGGCTCACATTGTTTCTCTTTTCAGCTTAATCTCTCACTCTAACACCTCCCCTTATTCCTGTTTTGCTTTCTCTTTTAGACCTATGGTTCTTGATCTTTTCTTTTTTTCTGCCCCAGCCCAAGTGAGAGATTTTTTTAGTAAAAGCAATGACTCATTACCTCACTGATTCTCAACAATGCAAACATCTTTCTTCATTTTAACGGAATTCTCATTGAATTCTAGCCTAAATATAATTAAATAATTTCTTTGCTACTGTATTTTCAGAGCCTTTAATATGTCAATATGCACTCTCAATGTTCCTTTAGGGAATATACAATATATGTTGCTTCCCAAACTTAAATGACAACACACACACACACACACACACACACACACACACACACAGGCACACCAGCAACCTTGCTGCCTCCACTGTCACTCCAGCTAGAGTTTAGAGGATCCTTTGGGTTATAATTCTGACATGTGGAAAAGCCTTTAAAACAAAGGTTGAGAAGTTACACAATGTGAATAGTTGTTTATTCGGCAGTATTATTTAAAATGTGAAAATTCAAGAACATAGTAGACCAATCAGCTGACAATGAATTAAGGAAGTACCTAATTCTATAAGGCAGATCCCATGCTTACTGTCTCTTCTGAAGCTCCTCACTAGCCAGAGGAATATTATTCAAAAATCACTCAAGCTAAATTACTGATGTCCTGAAAACATTGTAAACATCTCCCCTCTGTGTACTCCTACAATGGACATCCTTCAGCGTACTTTCTGTGATTTGGAGTGTACATGGGGCCGACTAGATTTTAAATCATAGGCTATATTTATCCACTATCAACAAAATAGGGAAATGGAGCCGAACCTACTCTTTCCCTTCCTTCCCTATAATTTCCTCTCTTTCTAATTTTGTGGCAATCAAATTTCAACGAGTTAATCAAATGTCTTTTGTGTGGCAGGTGCCAGGGTGTTTGTTTTCATTAGTGTACCAACTGCCATATTTAGGAACTTGGCCTTTTGGTTAACTGGCTACAAGCATGGGTTTAAACCATTAAATGTGTGTATTTAAACTCAGCATTTATTTTTACATCTCCCTATCCAAATAATCAGGATGTGGTTATCTGTAAGATGATACATTACGACTTTTTTCCTATATACACCCAAGCACAAAAATATATGCCTCAAACATAATCATCAATATTATAAATGTCCATCATCCTGTGCCATTTTTAATATTGCAGAGATGAAGAGAAACCTGGTTTGTAAAATGTACATAAAAATAGTTAAAGGAAATCCGCATGGAAAGGCTTATAAAACTGGCCAGTTTCACACTTTGTAAACTGTTTTCAACATGATAAAAAAAAAATGAGGGAGCAAAACATCACAATTGTAGTTTATCTTTGATTGAATGAGAGAGCTATTTTTAAAAAATAAAGATATGCCAGAAATATGAAATCATTTTTAAAATAGTTAAAGTTCTGATAGATCTTCCTTTACATTGAGGAAAGTTAAAGAGACAGCATAATCGGAAGGGAAAAAATATGATTCTGTGAGAGATATTTTAAAGAATAGGTAATGCGCTTTTTGTTGGTCTTTTTACTAGATAACTGTTGTATTCTGTCTTGTTATTTTTCTACCATCTCAATTTAGAGACATAGTCATGATTTATTACTTTTTGATACTTACAAAAAGACTCAGCTCAGATATCAATTTGTCAGAAAGAGAACACAGAATTTACTGCTTCCTTCCAGAAAGGGTGGAATATAGAGAAGTAACTAGTGATTAACATTACAAGAATACAAAATATTTATTGGTGGCATACTGAAGAACTAGTTCAGACTACATAACATGAAAATTAAAATTATATTTGATAAATGTTACCAACAACACTAAAATATGTGTATGCGTATTTTAAATGTTAATCAACATGGTTAACACAGATGCAATCCTGTCTATATAAAACACTTATTTGTCTGTATTCTAGCAGATAGTCTTTATTGCTAAAATCTACACTGAGATTTCACAGTAACAGTATTATAAGGAAGTGTCATTAAAAAATCTTGGATCACACCAAAGCGAATGTAGTTGCTAAAGAAATACTTAGTAATACCTCATCAGTGTTCTTTCACTTAAAATTATAAATATATTACCAGATAAAGAAGTTTACGTGAATCAATTCAATCCTCTCAAAGTTCTTTGGAGGTGAGAATTACTCCTTGCCTCATGAATACTAAAAATAAAGCTCAATTAGATTAAGTAATGTACATCCAACATTACTAATACTGAAGCCACAAGGAGACACAAATCCACTTCTTCGGATCTATCTAAGCATCCCATCCTTTTTAATCCCAGCAGCTTTCCAAATTATTTTTTATGGAAATAAAAGTTTACTGAGACTTCTCATTCATAATGTATGACCTGGTTGGCGGGTTGTGGGGGTGAGACTTTTCCAATACCGTGTACGAAGTGCTAAAGTCAGACCCATTCTATTGTAACCCACAGCCTGTGATCTTCCCTAAACCAGGCAATTGCCTCCCCTTTTCCAGCAGTCAAACTGGCACCTAGCAGACCCAGTATAGGCCATAGATTAGCTTTAATTGTCTGATAGTGTTTTTTCAATATAAAAAACCATAAATGTGTAAATGACATATATTTGTGATTATTACACAGAATTAACAAACGTGCTATTTAGACATATTTGCTTTAAAATATATATATAGATTAAAACTAAGTCCCAGGGCACCTGTGTGGCTCAGTCAGTTGAGTGTCTACCTTTGGCTCAGGTCATGATCCCAGGGTTTTGGGATCTAGCTCTGGCCTCAGCAGGGAGCGGACTTTTCCCTCTGCCTGCTGCTCTCCTTGCTTGTGCCTCTCTCTCTCTCTGTCAAATAAATAAATAAAATCTTTGGGAAAAAAACCTAAGTCTTTATGTTTCCCCCATAATTTTATTTACTTTCTTCCCTCCACAAAGTCATAGTCATGAATCAAGTTCCATTTGTTTATACTTTAAATATCTGTATAGATTTCAAAATACATTAAATTGTTTTGTGTATCTGCAATTAAGGTAAATGGTAAGATGTCATATATATTGTTCTACAACTTCCCATTTCTCCCCAAAATGGCTTCTTTGAAATCCATGCATATAAATACACATAACATTTAAGTCATTTGTTTTAACAGTAGGTACAGATATATTTAAGTCATTTGTTCTAAGTCCATACTATGGATGTGCCTCAGCTGATAAACCCATTTCCTCCTGAGTAGAGTACTTAGGTTGATTCCAGTTTTTACCATTATAAACAATGAGTCTATGAACGTTCAGATACATGTCTCCGTAAAAACATGTAAGAGTTCCTTTGGAATACATACCAGGAAGTGAAATAAATGGGTTATAGGTAGGACATCATAATTTTCAACTTTTCTGGATATTGCCCATTTTTCTCCAAATGATTGGATTCATTTCCAACCCCACCAGCATCACTTGTGTTTTTCTCCTTCCAAACACCATTCTAATATTTGCAATGTTCACTTTGAATTTTTGCCAGTCTGATGTATGTCTCTCTCTCTTTTCTTGCATTAAATCAGTTGCATGTATTTTTGGATGATTTTTTTTGGATGTTTATTTTCCATCAGGTCATTTCCTCTTCTATGAAATGCCCATTCATGCTTTGGCCTGTTTTTTACTTAATTGTTAATTGTTATTTAAAAATTTTTATACATCAGTTTTTAAATATTTCAAATGGTAATCTCTCTTTTATATATTATGTTGAAAATATATTCCATTTTGCACATTTTGAATCTTAAGAAATCCTTATATAACACAAGGACATAAATATATTTGCCTATTGGATGTGTGGTGTTTTTGAATTTGTGAATTTAAATGCTTTTAGACACAGTGCATTTTCTCAGGTTCACACAGACTTCGCTGGACCTTATTTTCTAAAACCTGGCCAATTTCACACATTTCCCCTGGATATATGATGTTCTAATCCTTGGATTAGATAGTCAAAGAATAAGATTATACAAACTAGATTTCTTAGACTTTGGTTAGTTCAAATAATGATTATAGCTATACAACCCCAGCCTAGGTTTCCATGGAAATGAAGCCTTAATAGAATTCATTCCAGGAGACTGACAGCTTCCACTAAGTATTATTTAAGTATTGCAGAGATGCACTCCAGCACCTAGAATCTGAATAATTTGGTTTATCACCTGCACCTAACAAGCTTTACTAGAGGCTTTTTTTTCTATCTTCATATGCTAAAGTAATAAATGTTGACCTGATGTATGTGACCCTCAGATGCCGGACTGGAGATTGGTAAACGCACATTTTATTCTGGCTGTGACGTTGATGCTGTGGAGTTCAGGAAAAGTACGCTCCGTGGATGTAGCAACAGAGGTAATGGAAACTAGCTTAAGGGACCGTATATTTTTTATGAACATAAGCCATTTCTACTAGTGTCAGAAGTAGGCGTTGCTGACAAATAGATGTCTTGATCACACAAAATCAAGGAAATAGACATTTTTTCCCTATTCTCTTGACCTCACTGTAGATTCAGAGAAGGCCAGTTATCTGAATATCAAAAAATAAGCTGGAAGTAAAAAAGATATGTATTCCTTGAACAAAAAAGCATTAAGAGAAAATTATCATTTCAACCATATTTTTAATTAAATCAATTACAACAAGATGAAGTGCTTTTGTGTAAAATTTGAAGTTGTTATGTGTCAAAATTTGAGTCGCTTTGGTCAAACTTTGTATGAGTATACAAATGTTTCCTTGCTGCCATGACTAAAGTACAAAGAAAAAGAAATGTGAGGACATCTCCAGACAGAGAAATGTTAATTTGGTTCAGTTGATCTTGTTAGAAAGTGTTCTCTGTATTTCACAAATAACAAGTGAGAACCTGAAGTGCATTTTACCGAAGGACAAGTTTTACTTCAGTTTCATGATTTTTTTCCCCCTGAGGATTAAGAATATCTTTAAAAAGGAACAAACTCTATTTTGTATGTGCAGCAGTTGGAAGAATGAAAGCATATTTTTTGGAGGATGCACTGAGAGATAATAAAAGATCGCCCATCTTTGCCCTTTGAAAGTTGTCTGCTGCTCTTTAGAGTTTCTTTCTCATGATTATAGCATCTTTCCCTTCCCCAGGTACTATGTTGTCAAGCTTATGTAGGAGAGTGATAGACGTTGAGATTTTAAGAGGAGTTTGTGGACACTGTGGAGTCTACACTGTAAATAACAAGAGCTATGAGAGATTTTTAATTTTCTTTCTACTGGATGAGAGTGTGTTTGGGATAATTAGCTTCCTGGCAGTATTCAGGATAAATGGGCAAAGAGGAGATAGGGATAGAGAAGCAGGTTATGAGGTGATTAAGAGTGCATGCACTAAGCAGTGAAGAGGAGTTGATAGTAGTCACTACTGAAGGGAATCAGAAAGAGCAAGAGAAGTTTACCAGGAAGAACTGACCTGACTTAGTGGAAATTTGGTTGGTTTAGGAAAGAGGAGATTCAATAGCTTTGACTCTAGATGTCAGACTGTATGTATTTCACAAGAGAGTTGCTGGAGCTGATGATGAAAAGGCTTGGAAATGCCACTCTTTCATTTTATTGGGGAAAATGAAGAACATAGAAGAGAATGGAAGGAATTATCTAAGAAGAAAGACAGGGAGTGAAGAAAAGGAGTCTTACCAAGACCGAGAGTCTGGCACAAGGAGGAATGTGACTAACGGGGAGGCAGGGAGGAGGTCCCTGGAGCAAGTTTTTTCCCACAGGGGCATATTCTTAGAAAAGAATTAATAGCCCCCAGACTCCACAATGACTACAGACGGTTAATAGGAACATTTTTTTTTTAATTCTGTGGTCAGGCTTAGGAAAGGAAAAGACAGACTTCATAAATGACACCCACACTTCTATGACTTGAGTGAGGTGCAAAGTGGCAATATGTGTAACAAACAAGAAATTTTACATGGGAGGATAGAGTCATTGGGATAGTTCTGACTCACTGTGGACACTCATTAACATTTGGTTAATCACATGGAAAGAGATGGTAAGCTTCCTGAAGGCAGACACTGGATTTTTTTTTTCATTTTTGTATCCCTTGGGTCTAATGCAGAACCTGGTACATAGTGGATACTTAATGGCTTGAATCAATAAGGTGTGAATGAATAGTGAAAAGATAACAGTGTGAGGTTTGCATTTTCAAAATTCATTCAATAAATATTCAGAAATTTACTGAGGACTAACTATGAGCAAAATATTGGCTTAAGCATTGTATGGAGTGAATAAATAAGACGAATTAGACATAGTTATTGCCCTCAGGTTACTCACAATCTAATAAGCAATACAAATATATTGTAACTAATCTAATACAAGGGAAAATGTAATGAGTACCATGATGAAAGATTAAGTGCTATGGGAATGATAAGGAAGGATGGAGCTGTTACTGGGAATGAATCTACAAGAATGATTAGTTAATGTACTCAATTTTAGAGGCAGTCCTGTAGTTTTTCCTCTTTTCCTGTGTGTTTGCATGTGTGTGTCTGTGTCTGTGTGTGTTGTTTTAATTGTGTTTAGATGTACCTCATCTCTATGTATTTCTGTCCCTATAAGTCTTTTTCTCAGAATATAAATCCATAAGAAATCAAGTTTCATGACAGGCAGTTCAGCTAAAGACAGCAAAAGCCAAATGCAGATAATTATATATTTTGAGGTTTCTCTCTCTGAACAAACGGAATCACCTTTCTTGCACTATAGGCTTTTGATTCTGGAGTCATAGATGTGCAGTCACTGCCCACAGTCAGGGAAGAGAAATCAGCCACTAATCTGACAGCAAAACTCTTGCTTCTTGATGAACTTGTGTCTCTGGAGAATGATGTAATTGAAACGAAGAAGAAAAGGAGTTTCTCGGGTTTTGGGTCTCCGCTGGACAGACTCTCTGCTGGCTCTGTCGATCATAAAGGTAAACAGAGGTAAGTGAACTCTTGTGGGAGGAACATTTTTATTTTCATTTCTTCCACTCTAACTTCAGAAACAGAATTCTATATAAAAAATACAATGAAAACTTTGTAGGCAAACATATTTGACAGTGTTTTTGCTAACTTGTGAGTTTAATAGTATGATTTTGGAAACGGTTTAGGAAGCAAAATGACTGCTCTAGTATGCATTAATATTCTTGCCATACTTTCCTGAGGAAGCTTCTATTGCATGCAAATGTAAAATAGTTATTATAAGACATTACGGCATTGGGAGATGAGGTAGGAATGTGTGTTTATTATGGAATGAATGTTATAGCCACTTGAGTCCTCAATTTAACAGAGGTAATCAGAATTTCATTTCTATTTTCACCTATGATACAAAGCTGTCCAAAATGTGTGAATGAGCCCACTCTCATACACCGAGAGCAAGTAAAGATCTCTCAGGACTTGGAGTCAGAAAACATGTGTTTAAATAAAATTTCTGATCATTTCTAGCCATATGACTTGCACAAGAATCTTACTCTTTGGGCGCCTGGGTGGCTCAGTGGGTTAAAGCCCCTGCCTTCGGCTCAGGTCATGATCTCAGGGTCCTGGGATCGAGGCCCATATCGGGCTCTCTGCTCGGCAGGGAGCCTGCTTCCTCCTCTCTCTCTGCCTGCCTCTCTGTCTACTTGTGATCTCTGTTTCTCTGTCAAATAAATAAATAAAATCTTAAAAAAAAAAAAAAAAGAATCTTACTCTTTGTGGCCCTCAGTTTATTTATCTGTAAAATGGGGATAATTACTTAACCTCTATAAAACTCAAATGAGTACTTTGTAAGCTCTTATTATAATAGAATTAGAGTAATTAAATCTCCCTTTAATCATTGTGTAACTATCAGCAACTCAAAGCAGTCGTTTCGATCTTGATCCATCTTCTACCTCCTCAGTCTTTGTTCCTGATGCCATACATTTCATATTAGCAATGGCACAAGAGACCACCCAATTACCAAGGTCAGGAATCTGAGGAATTTACTAGGATTCCTTTTGCTTACTTTAAACATTCCATTTTTCATGAAATTCTTCGAATCCAATTTGCTTTGTATCTCAAATATCTCCCAAATATCTTTTCCCATTAAAGCTTTCCTAATCCTGGCCTAAATTATCTTTTTCATATTTGTTTTTCCCTCCAGTGTTTCTTCATCTCCACATCCACCACCATCCATTACCACTTTAGCACCAATGTATCCTCTGCTCTGCTACCAGGGGGATTATTTAACACCAAAATATTTTGGTGAAACGTTCCCATTGCTTACAAGACAAAAGAAAACTCCTCAGCAAACCCCACGAAGAATTTCAACATCTGGCACCCCATTTTGTCATGCATTCGCTTCCATGTCTTTGCCTCAGTCTCACCTGCTCACTTGGAGCTCTGGGACTTGTCATGGTGTGTTCCTAGTCCCGTGACTTTGCCGTGTTCCAGGACTTAGCATACAGGACGCGATTTGCTAGATTTCTCTTTTGAGAGTCTCCAAGCTACATGAGGAAATACAATCACCACTTGGAGACTATAAGTTATCACACCTGTACTTGAAAAATGATCCCTCACGTATATTTTCAAATTCGGACCCTATTTTAATTAAATACATACAAATCAGTTCCACTTATTATTCTAGACATTGTGTTGGGCTCTTGTGGAAAAACAGGAGGAAAATATAGTCTCTTTCCCTCAAAGAAAACACATACTAATAAGAAATATCAAAATATTGATAATGAATTACAATGCAAAGCAAGAAGAGATATGTTTATAGAAACAATTTCTAAAGAAGGTCATGGAATTCCAAGGAATCAGTGGAATTTTAGAGGGGAAAATATTGTGCCTTCTAATAAATGTGATTACTTTGATTCCTGGGTCTTGCAACATCGTCTATTAAATAACTGAAAAATCAATATATAGATGGTACATGTAAATATTTAAATATAAATTTATAATAGCATAAATACATGTTTACCAAATACATATAGCATTAATGTCATAAATACATATAATCTATATTGAGGTTTCATCCTTACAATTTCTTCAGAAAGTATCATAAAGGGAGGCCATATTGGGAGATAAAATCTATCTGACATAACTCAGCTTTCAAGAAAAAAAGGGAGATTGGCAAGCATTTAACACCCATTTGAACAGATTTTCACATACAAAGGCTACAAATAAGCTGTTATAAGCATTTAAAAAATTAGGGAATATTGTTCCCCTGAGCACTTCTTACGAAAGCTGCTAGATGAGTTTCTTTGGACGAAATGACTAGAGAGATATCATCACAAGAATTGGGGTGAGAGTAACTGTGGAATTAAAGTGAAATGATGATTGCAAAGAAAAGAATGCTGCATGTTATGATTACACAGATCCATCTGACAACATAGATCCATCAATCTCTAACAGCTCAGGAACAATAGTGAGAACGTTTACAATTTAGAATGAGTTTTGATTGTTTCGTGGCTACTAACTGGGAATCATAGTTATCACTACAAATAGCTGCTTGGAGACATGGAGAAGGAAAAAAAGATTACAAGCTGAATTTAATGAATATTTTACTAACGAAAAAAGAAAACAACTGAAAAGAGCAAAGACCAAGATTTTCATATAAAAATATTAATATAAAAAACATAAGAAGAAAAATCAACTTTCCTATAAAAGAGAGCATAAAAATGACATATGAAAAACTTTATATAAAATATCAGCATATATAAATATAACATTTAAATATGGTAGATTCTAAAAAATACTGATTATATTAATAAATATAAATAGATATAACTTGCCTATTAAAATGCAAGTATTTTCAGATTGTCTGATAAAAGAAAACCCAACACTTTTCTGTGTTTAAGATATAGAACTACAAATAAAGATATTTAGAAAGGCTGGCAATAAAAGAATGGACAAATTATATTAGGAAAATTAAATTAAAATAAATTATAAGTAAATAATAAATTAAAAAGTTTAAAAGAGTGCAACAATATTTATCAAAAAGAAACCACAGGGAATGCTAGGAAATAGAAACATATTAAGAATGGGAGACTTTTTTTTTTTTTTTTTTAAAGATTTTATTTATTTATTTCACAGAGGGAGAGAGATCACAAGGAGGCAGAGAGGCAGGCAGAGAGAGAGAGGGGGAAGCAGGCTCCCCACTGAGCAGGGAGCCCGATGTGGGCTTCGATCCCAGGACCCTGAGATCATGACCTGAGCCGAAAGCAGAGGCATTAACCCACTGAGCCACCCAGGCGCCCAAGAATGGGAGACTTTAATTCATTTCTTAAAATCCAATGCAGATTATAGATTTAAAATTTATAGAAGATATACACAATATAATCCTTAAAGTAGAATTTGTAGATCTACTTTGAACCCTGAATTTAAATAAAAGAAAATATAGATTCTTCTCAAGTACATATGATGTGTTCACCAAATTTATGTAACAAACCCTCTAGAAATTCTAAAAAATAGATATATTAAAAAATCATTCACTAACTGAAAGATAATAAACTAGAACTTAGTAACAAAACCAGAAAACAAGAACTGCTTTTACCTAGGAAGTATAAACCATATCGTTAAATGGCTGTTGGGTCAAAGAAGAATACGAAATAAAGTTTCATACTTTATTGAAAATAATAATAATGAAAATGTAATATTAGGGGCTGATAAAGCAAATATCAGATAAAAATCATCATCATACCAATAAAAATAAAAAGTAAAAATAAAGCAAATGACACACAAAGAAGTCTGGCAAGAACAACAAAACAAGCCAAAAAAAGCCAGGGGAGAAAAAAAAAAGCAGAAAGTAAGAACAATGACAAAAGCTGAAATCAATGTTTTTGAAGCAAAACACAGTATAAAAGAAATAAATGTAAAGCCATATTTCTTAAATCAAGAAAAATACAAGCCACTAGTTAACCTAACCTAATTAAGAAAAAAGTAGAAAGCAAATTCACAAAATTAGAAATGACAAGATGGAAACACCAAAATAGAGAATCTTTAAAAAGGGAACAACTTTGCTCAACTGTATATAAATAAGTTGAAGACCTGGGGAAAAAGGATAAAATTTTGGGAAAATACCATTTAAAAAAAATTGACCCCAAAAGAGATAAATAGTCCAATTACCACGGAGATTTTTTTTTAATTTTAAAAGAGCTTGCAGAGAGAAAGTAGATCTAGATATTTTTATGGAAGGATTTTACCAAATCTTAGGTTATCAGATACTTGCAAGGTTATTTTACCTTTTCAGATCTTAATAAACCAAGTAAACTTGCAAGTTCATTTCCTGATACAAATATAATATTGATTCCCCAAATCACAAACATTACATTTTAAAAATGAAATTTTAAACTCATCTCACATATGAATATCAATGCAAAAACTGTAGATATGAAGTTAATAAATAGAATCCATTAAAACTTTAAAAATATAATACATCTTAGTCAATTGGGCTTATTCCAGGAAAGTGTCATCCAATATTAGGAATTCCTTTAATGTAATCCATCCTATCAATAGAGCAATGAAGAAAAAGTATGTGATCATATCCATAGAAGGAAGAAAAGGTATTTGACAAAATCTAACATTTACTATATTTTTGAAAGTAGAACAAGGGCGCCTGGGTGGCTCCGTCGGTTAAAGCCGCTGCCTTTGGCTCAGGTCATGATCCCAGGGTCCTGGGATCGAGGCCCACATCGGGCTCTCTGCTCAGCAGGGAGCCTGCTTCCTCCTCTCTCCTCTCTCTCTGCCTATTTGTAATCTCTCTCTCTGTGTCAAATAAATAAATAAATAAATCTTTATTTAAAAAAAAAAAAAGAAAGTAGAACAAAATGGGAACTGACAGGTATTTCCTTAATATGGTGTATGTGTATGTGTACACCTCAACCCAAAGCCAGTATCTAACCTAATGGAGACATGTACTGGAAGTTTATTATTCTAGACATTGTGTTGGGCCAATGTTACATAATTTCTACTACATTATTCTACTACATTAGAATTATTTCTACTACAATTTAGAAATTTCCATTATTTCTAAATACGTTATTCTACTACAATTTAGAAATGCATTTAGACAAGACAAAACATTTGGAGACATAAGAACCAGAAAGAAAAAAGTAAAACTATGTTTATTTACAAATGACAAGGTGGGAGCACCTGGGTGCTCAGTTGATTAAGTGTCTGATTTTGTTCAAGTCAGGATCTCAGGGCCTGGGATTGAGGGAACCACCACGGGGGCTCAGCGGGGAGTCTGCTTGTGCTTTGGCCCCTCCCCTCACTCATTTTCTCTCCCATATAAACAAATAAAATCTCTTAAAAAACAAACAAAAAATAAAAAACAAATGACAAGTTGGAAAAACCAAGATAATTAATGGAAAAACTACACAACAAACCCTGTTGATAAAAATGCAAAGTGCATAAATATATAAAGCTAATACCACTTGTATATACAAGGAGAGATCAGATAGAAGACCTCACTGACAAATGTGTAAAAATAGGAAAATATCTAGGCATACAGTTAGCAAAGAATGTCCATCACTCAGCCATAAAAAAAGAATGAAATCTTGCCATTTGCAATGACATGGGTAGAGTTACAGAATATAATGCTAAGTGAAACCAGTCAGAGAAAGACAAATACTGTATGATTTCACTCACATGTGGAATATAAGAACAAAGCAAATGAACAAAGTGGGGGAAAGAGAGAGAGGGAGACAAACTAAGAGACAGACTATAGAGAACAAACATGGTTACCAGAGGGGGTTGGGTTGGGGCTGGGTTATATAGGTGTTGGGGATTAAGGAGGGCATTATTGTGATAAGCAACACAATTTGTTTCTCAAAACAATGAGTTTCAGGTGTTCACCTGAAACTAATATTACACTGTATGTTAACTAACTGGAAGTTAAATAAGAACAACAACAAAAAAGAATGTCCACATATGGGCATATATGAGGCAACCTATGAGAACAATGCTAAAATATGAAAAGAAGGTTTGAACAGATGGAGGGTCACACTGTGTTCCTGCAACAAAAGACTCAAAAGCAGAAAGGATGGCAGCTCTTCTTAAGTTAAATTACAAATTTAACACAATTACGATAAAAAATACTATCGGGTTTTTTTGGATCTAAAGAAATTGATTGTAAAATTAATTTGAAAAAATTAGAAACTAGCATAGATGGAAAAACCCCAAAGAAGGGAGAAGAGCCCTACCAAATATTTTAAAATATCATATTTTCCTTTCCATACAGTGGTATAATAGTCCATGGATGGACTGAAAATTTTTAAAAAATTAAAAATAAATAGAACAGAAATTCAAGAAATAGACATATTATTTGATTTAAAAAGCAGTATCAGATATTAGTGAGTAAAAAGATAGACTCTGAATAAGTGACCTGGAAATATGGAAAACAAAAGATAAAACTGATCCTTTATCAAACTAGACATTATGATAAATTCTAAATGAATTAGAGATTTAAGTGAGAAAACAGATGAATCCATTTCTATGAAGAAAACATTGGCGAGTTCTGTTCAGAGAAAGCGTAGGTAAAATCTTCCAAATACTGGTGCAAAAATCCAGGAAATTTCAGGAAAAAAAAATAAGGAAGGAAAAAGTAGACGCATTTGATTGATTACATATTTTTTAATGTATCCATGGTTACATATACCATAAAGCAAAGTTAAAAAGAAAAATAATAAGCTGGAGAAATTCTTGTAACCTACATCAAAGACAAAATGTTAACAACTTTAATATACATAAAGAACTTTTAAAAATACAGAAGAAAACGAACACGTCTGTAGAAGAATGGGGTAAAAATAATTCATGAAAAAAGATATGCAAAGCATGCATAATCACATGAAAAGCTGCCACCCATTGTCAAAAGAAAGAAAATTTAAAATTTTTCTAATATACTAGTGTTGTGTGTATTCAACTGGTGAAAATCTGTCAAAAGGACAAAAGAGTCTTGCCCCCAGACGCAGCTAGTAGGTGGATTTTCAGGAAATATGGAAGACTGAGAAATCACTTCAGAGACATTGCAAGGAGTCAGAAATAGTCAGACTATAGGAAATTGCAAGATGAATAATATAGTTTCTTCAATAAAGGAATTACAAGGTTTTGAAGAAAAAGAAAGAGATGGAGGGGAAAGGGCATCTTAAAGATTAAAGCAGAACAAAACATTTATTAACCAGTCACATTAAAAAAAAACTTTGTAAGAAACAATTGTGAATATGAAGAGGGGCTACTTGATGATTTTAAGTAATTATTATATACTCTTAAATATGAAAATGGTAATATGGTTATATTAAAAATGAGATTCTCATTTAAAAGTTTAATTGAGAGTATTTATCTTGGACTTGCTTCAAAAAAATAGTACAGGAATGAGAATGGAATGGGGGAAGCAAGATTTGCTTAACTTGTGATTGTTGACTTAGAATGAGGGATACTTGGTAGCTTTTTACACAATTCTATTTGGCAGATGTCTGAAATATTCTATGATAAAATGAAGGGGAAAAAAAACTATGCAATGAGAGAAATAGCAGATTAGATCTGGCCAAACAGTAAATGAATTCATCATATGAAAAGGCTAAGGAAATGCCTTCAGAATGTATCAAAAGAGATGGAGAACAGAATAAGAAATTATAATACAAAAATTAATCTAATGAGAGTTTAGTGGGAACAAATAGAATAGAGGGAATCACTATTTGGGCGATGATAGGTGTTTTTCAATAATTTTCTGGAAGAGGTAAAAAAAGATAATTTTTCATATTCAGCAGTAATAACAAAGTTTGACTAAAATAGCTAGTACTGCTTTTGAAAAGTTAAGTGGATTAGGAACAATTATTCTGGGCTCCTGGGTGGCTCAGTGGGTTAAAGCCTCTGTTTTCGGCTCAGGTCATGATCTCAGGGTCCTGGGATCGAGGCCCGCATCGGGCTCTCTGCTCGGCAGGGAGCCTGCTTCCTCCCCTCTCTCTGCCTGCCTCTCTGCCTACTTGTGATTTCTCTCTCTGTGTGTCAAATAAATAAATAAAATCTTTTAAAAAAAAGAAAAGAACAATTATTCTGTGGAGAGGAATTCATCTAAGAGATGGTTTACAGGCTTGAACATTCTTGTGAGGCATGTTCTTGTGAAGGCTTAATAGCATGGTGTAGGCTTAATATCAGATACAGCTAAAAAGCAGGATAAGAAGTGAACTTGGGAAGGAGATTTGGGGCCACACAGGAACACTGTGTTCAAAAACTATGGTCAAAAATTTCCATGTTCAAAAACTATGGAAAACCCAAATAAACTCAATCAATCTCTAAAGCTAGACAGTTATGGTTCCATCCAACATATATAAAGCAAGAAAGGATTTTAGTAAACTGAAGATCTTAGGAGGTCAAAAATCATAGTTTTCAATTTCCTTTCAGTCTACCTTTCCCTTCACTTCTGACTACTTCCAGAATTTAGAAATGAGTTAAGTAGAACTAATACATTTGCACAGCAGTTTTCCCATGAGCTTGAAAAATTGAGGATTTCCCTTAATCTAGATTTTTAATCTTGCTTTACCTCTAGAATTAGAATACAGAGAGTAGGCTTTTCTGTACTCACTGTTATAGCAACAATGGTGAGCTCCAATGTCAGGATTATTTTATTTAGAATTTATTTAGAATGATGTATATATATTAATAATTTTCTTATGTAGACGTAAGTTATTTTTGCATTTAATATTTTTATCTTCAATAGTTGATGTTTTACTCTTTCAACTTAAATTCAAAGGGCATATCTTGTGGGACGTTGTTTTTCAGGATTTTTTTTTTTAATAGAGATTCCATTCTTGGTCTCAAAGTAAATACTAAATTTAGTTTGTATATTAGGAAGGTGGAAAACAATGGAAAATAAATATGCTCTTACATAATATATTTCTCTATACCTTCACCTTCTTGAGTTTTAATAGAAAAATAATTTTAGATTTTTTTCAAAGTGTAATGATAACTCAAGATTAAAGATTAAAATTTTCAATCATCTGTTACAAAAATATCTTTGTACATTGAAATGTGGATTAAAAAGTGACAAGACACGTGGGTGGTAGGGAGGGAAAAATAATGAAACAAGATGGGATGGGGAAGGAGACAAACCATAAGAGACTCCTAATCTCACAAAAGAAACTGAGGGTTACTGGGGGGTGGGAGGGTAGGGATAGGGTGGATGGGTTATGGACATTGGGGAGGGTTTGTGCTATGGTGAATGCTGTGAAAGATGTAAGCCTGATGATTCATAGACCTGTACCCCTTGGGCAAAAAATAAAAATAAAATTTAAAAAAAAATTTAAAAAAAAAGTGACAAGACAAAAATGTGCATTTCCCATTTTCCCATATTTAGTATAAGAAGATGTAGTTTAGAGTTTTGCAACTATTTTATAAAAGGAATTCATAAAAATTACAGTAATTTTGCTTGGGAGAGTCATACATAAGATTATTTGCTGCTCTGTTATCATATTTGAGACAATAGCTTTGGTCCACTAATCCAGGTAGCTTTAACCTCTTCCCTATTTATTTTTGAAATTTTCACAAAATTAAGAATTATCATTCTACTTTAGCATGAGTGTGCATGACTGTTAACTCTTTCTTTGTGGCTTATAAACATCTGTGGTTTTCATGTGTATGCCATCAAGTTTTATCCTTCTCAGGCATGTATTCTCTATTTCCTCATATTCACCCACAGAAGAGCTTAGGTCCAAGATCCATTTTCATACTAAAGCCCCAAGATTTTATCCATCACCTAATCCAGGGATTCAGGAAATTTTGGGGTCATGGGCCACTTTGGTAGTTTGGTGAAACCTATGGAATCCTTCTCGTATTATTGTTCTTTAGTGGATAATATTCATAAGAGTTCAAAGATTACCAATATATAGAAATAGAATTATCAAAAAATTTAAAAGTAATTACTATATAATAACATATATGCATATTTATTAATACATAAACTTAATAAAATAACAAAATACATAAAAATACATAAAATACATTAATACATAAAATAAAATACATTAAAAATTAATACACAAACTAAAATACATAAAATACATAAAATTAATACATAAAAATAAAATATAAAAAATAAAATAATACATAAAATTTATTAATACATAAAATAAATTACAAAATTAATACATAAAATACACAAAATAAAATACATAAAATAACAAGAAATGCATAAAATAATACATAAAATACATTAATACATAAAATAAAACACAACATTAATGCATAAAATACATTAAAAATATTTAGACACAAGTCTAAAAAACAATCATTTCAAGTAGTGCTGAACATAAAAGCAATTTCAAAGTATCTACAACAACTGAAATGTGATCTGAACGTATCTGTGACTTCTATTTGTAACAAAGGTCTAGGTACTCCTAGTGTTATTATGATTTATTCCCTACATTCATAAGTGAAGGAATTGCTATATTTCAGTTAGAAATAATGAAACTGAAGATGTAACATCTTCCCATCAGATTTATGGATCCCTGAATTATATTGGTACATGATTCCATATTTAAAAACTCTACCTTTCAAGCAAATGACACACGCTATTTTATTTTCAATTTTTGTAAAATATTCAGAAAAGAAAAATTTTACACCTTGCTTTTGAAAAACTTCATAAGAGATGGAAATGGAAAGATGAATGAATAGCTGGGGAAAAATAAAAACAATCATGAATAGATCAACAGAGCAAAGTCTATTTCAGATCATATTAAAATGAAGCAAAGAACCACCTATTGTTTCCTATTTCGTATGATGCTTAACTTTTTTTCTACCTCAATTTGACACCAGCTTCATTTTCAAATGGATGTGCAAATTAATTATCAGGGCAAAGTTAACCATGCTTTGAAGTGCAAAGTATTTCCCTCACTCAGTTCATTTGTTTAAAGCCTGCAGTTAATGAATGGTTTTCTCATTTATGCAAATAAAGTGAAGCAGCTCTGATTTTATCCCTGGCAAAATAGCGCCTACTGTATGAATGATCCTTTAATATTAGAAGATGCTAATAATTGGCCTGGAATTTCTCTAAAAACTTTTTTCCTTCACTCCTCATGCAATGCTGAGAATACCTTGCGGAAAAGAAAACAATACTAATTCTAATTATATTTACTTACTATAAGCATCTTCCCAGCTCTTTTTTTTTTTAAGATTTTATTTATTTATTTCACAGAAGGAGAGAGATCACAAGTAGGCAGAGAGGCAGAGAGAGAGAGGAGGAAGCAGGCTCCCTGCTGAGCAGAGCCCTATGCCGGCCTCGATCCCAGGACCCTGAGATCATGACCTGAGCCGAAGGCAGAGGCTTTAACCCACTGAGCCACCCAGGCGCCCATTTATTATCTTCGCAGCTCTTATTGCTTGAATTCTCTCATTAATATCTCGAGGTCAACATTTTTGTGTCATTTAGGATTTCTGCAGGAAACAGGCAGCACATTGGAAATAGGAACATTTGAGAATGGTTTGTTCACAACAGGATTTTTTACGAAAGATTAAGTAGAGGGGAATCAAAGAGAATCTTACTTCAAAGAGAAGGACTCCATGAGAGATACTCAAAAAAACAATTTTAATCCCCACCTACATGTGTTCTAACCCATTCTGTAGGAGTTGCTTCCTACCTCTTAGATAAAAATAAGGGCAGGTACTATGGCTCCACTGGTCCCATTGAAATAATAAAGACCCCTCTTGTTAATTTTATTAGAAAACAACCATATTTCGGTCATTCAAATAACTATTCGTATATCTTAGCCCAAACCATAAATATGATTACTGTTTCTCTTCTCCCTTACTTAGGCCCCATTCAAGCTGTAAAGCTGCAATGGGAAGGGGGTTGCTTGTAGTCAATTTATCCTTACCCCTTTCCCTACAACAGTGGGCTGCCTTCTGCTTCCCTGGTCTTGAGGATAGCAGTGCAGAGAGGTAAAGAAAACTCTGACTTGAATGATAATATTATGCCCTGGCTTTACTGCTCTCTGGCCTCAGTAAATGCTCAAAGCTGATTCCTTATAATGGGATATTTTGGGGGGTCATCCCATAAACCCACTGGGAACATCGATGTAAATATCTTGGCTTCTTGCAATCTTTCTCTCCTGGTAGGTCAGTTTGCCCCTCATCCTCATCCTCCCTTCCCAACTTCTTCATTTGATGCCACCACCAGCATCCTACTGAGGCCGCCTCACCATCACCCCTGGCAGCAAGCCCCTCAGGGAAGGTGCCTTTTATAGTGAATGTAGGCCAGCTCTACCCACACGCTTGCTCTGCCTCTGCTCCACAGAAAACCCACCCCTTTGATTCCAATCACGGAAGCTGAAGCTGCTCCTTAAGTCATCATCTCTTCATTCTCACAGCTTCTTGCTCTTCAGATTTCACTGACACTGTTCTCTCAGGCCTGCCAGCTTCCACAGGCATATGTCAAGCCATCTAAGTTGTTTTCTTGAAGCCCACCCTGGAATATGAAAGAGGAGGAAAAGTACCACTGTTCTCCAATAATTCATTCCACAGAAATTCTCCTGCTTCATCTACTCTACATCTATCCTTTTACTGGATTCAAGTTGGGAAAATCAGTTTTTAGGAAACCCCTTTGCAACAACTGCATGAATCTAGCGTCTCACTTCGGAATGAAAGAAGAAATACTTGCCACCTACTTCTGTTTTCCTCAGCTTTTTGAGGTCACAGCCAAAACTGAGATAGAAAAAAATCCCATTTTAACATTCCGGTATATATACTTTTCTAATCTTTATAACTCCCTCAGAAGATATTTTTATCCTCATTCTATTTGCATATTTTGAGGGAGACAAAATGATTTTCCTGAGATTACCAGCTAGAACGTTAGATGTTTAACTCCAAGTCCAATGACTTTCCAGGTAAATAGTTGCTTCTGATGAAGAAATTAAAGTTCTGCATTTAAAAAGGCACTTTTCCAAGACCCAGAAAAGCAAGGTTCATTTAGAATGTATGCATTAAATAAATAGTTTTAGAAAAAATTATACCAATGATGTATGGGTTCCTATCCTAAGCCAGACATTAAATTCAGACCACAGTTGAGAATAGCAGTTGAAGTTTCATTTTGTTGGATATGATTGCCCTTCTTGATGACAGTCCCAAAGATTAAAGGTAGAAATCCTAACATTTCATTTTCCTTTCTAATTAATTGAGAAGCAATGCTACAGACCTAGACCAACCTAGACATCTCTTGATTTTTGCTATTCTTTCCAGCTCTTATTTGGTGATGCCCAAAGGAGGTAGTTCAAAATGGGCTCCACTTCAGAGTAAGAAATTCAAGAAAATGATTCAGAGTATGGTGTGCTATTTCCCTACTTCCTTCCTGCTAGTTGAAAAGCCTGGCTGTGTAATAGGAAATCCTCTTAAGCATAATGATCCCGGGCCATTGTTCCTCATAACTGTTCTCTATTGCTGACCTCTCATCACTGCAGTTCAATACCACGGTCTGAGACAGTCCTTTGCTCCCTACCCTAACTCATAAATGAATGAGTTTAAAACCTTCTCCCCAGAGCAGCAATACTTGATTCCAGGGACAGGCTTTGATATGTACATCACCTACTCCCATCCCCAGAAGAAAATTCTAGAAGACATTTTTGTGTAAATCTATTTGCTGGGTAGAAGTTCTGAAAGTTTCATTAGACCCTCACGAAGGTTCATGAGCCAAGCAAATGAATGAAGATCCCCTATGCCTTATCCTAGCGCTTTACAGCAGTTTCCAAATCAAGCATGCCTATATTACTTTACAAAAACTTCAATCGCATTTTTTATTCCAGTGCTTGTGGTTTGTTTCTGCCCATTCCTTGGGATAATACTTTAGAAGGTGACATTATGCTTAGTCAGCACCATCATCATAAATTTAACAGAATCCATTTAAAATTGAATTACTACTTTGAAATAGAATTCCAAGTCATACATCAACTTTCTGCTAAGAAAAGTAGCACTTTCTTCCATCTTCCTAAACATATCCCATTTATTAATAAGCCTCAAATTTACATGTAGAGGAACGCCAGTTAGGGAAAGACTGACTTCTTGTCCTACCCTTGCTTCAGTCCCTTCTGAAAGAGAAAGCAGTCATTTATCTATAGGCCAGTTATTGAGGAAGAGTTAAGCATGTTTCATTGATTGTTTTTCTTCCTGTCGTTATGTGGTAACCATGACTAGTCGTATAAATTGGTCTAATCCAAGCAGGACATATAAAGAAGCCCTTTCAAATGCAGGTGAGAAGCCACATCCTATGTTCAGCCTGATCACTAATAACAATGACATTTTGATTTCCATGCATTGATTGTAGCTTATTTCTCTATTGTTTCTGAATGTGGACTCGGGGAAAAAGGGACATTGTGTATTGGCCCCTAAAAACTACATCATTGTTCAGACTTACTGTGATCCTTCAACTTGATATTTTGGAATTTGAATTTAAAAGCCTAATTATCTGTTTTAAACACAACTCTGTGGACTTTGATGATAATACCTTTTCATTCTTTACAGGGTTTTACTGAGTCCTTCATTTTAGTCTGTCCTCATACATTAGTCCTTCCAAGTTCATATAGTTATAGTTGTCCTCCTATAGTCATTTCTTTTATTTTTAAGTTTATTTATTTATTTAAGTAATATCTATCCCCAGTGTGGGGCTTGAACTCATGACCCTGAAATCAAGAGTCACATGTTCTTCTGACTGAGCCAGCCAGGCACCCCCTCGTTTAGTCATTGCTTAATTCTGTGCCTTAATTATAAATTGAAATAACCAAGATTGGAACCATCATTTATTTTATTGTTTCCATGTCCTCCATAAATTCTTCCTGGAACCCCTAAATTAGACATGATCACTTCTCTTGTGGAATTCCAGAGCATTTTGAATCTCACAGTATTAGATATCAATTGCTATGTAGACAGGTTACTCAAAATTTAGCAGCTTAAAACATGAATAAACGTTGATGTTCTCACATAATTTCTGTGCGTCAGAAGTCCAGAAAACTTGTACCTGAATGCATCTGGCTGAAGGTCTCTCTAAGGGTTTCAGTGAAGAAGCTGGCCAGGGCTGCAGTCATCTGGAGGCTATACCAGGGCTGGATTATCCATTTCCAAAATGACCCACTCATCAGAGCTGATGGTAGGAAGTCTTAGTTCCTCGTTGGCAGTTGGCAGGAGGCTTTAGTTCATTGCCACATAAACCTCTCTATAGGGCTCTTAGAGTGTCCTTAGGAAAAGGCAGATGACTTCCCTAATGTAAGTGATCCAACAGAACAGGGCAGAAGCTGCAATATTTACATGACTTAGCTTTGAAAGTCACACATTAATCACAATATACTGCTGGTTACAGAGGTCAGCCCTGCTCAGTGCAGCAGCCCTGCTCAGTGCAGTGCATTATGGTGGTGTTATTGGGGTTCATGTTGGAGCTTGGCTACTGTACTCATCTAAGCTGTATGGTATAATAATAATTTAATTACATGTTTTACTAATCTAAATTACTGGACTACTTAAGGGGCGCCTGGGTGGCTCAGTCAGTTAAGCATCTGCCTTCAGCTCAGGTCATGATCCCAGGGTCCTGGGATCAAGCTCCCTGTTGGTTCCCTGTTCAGCAGGAAGCTTACTAATCGCCCTCCCACTGCCGCTCTCCCTGGCTTGTGCGCTCTCTCTCTCTCAAATAAATAAATGAAATCTTAAAAAAAAATAAAAATAAATTACTGAACTATTTTTAAAAACATCCTCGGTTAACCATTACCAGATCTTCCCTTTCTGCATATTACTCAAAGTTGCTGGAGTGGCATGCCCTTTTTGACAGGACCTAGCACTTTACTGCCTATTTACGATGTACGGGCAAATCAGACTGTTGTTTTTAGGAAACATTCTCCACGCTCTGATTCTTAGGTTTCTTTTCTTGGAACTCAAAATCATAAGCAGGATCAGTAAAAGTTGCTGTTCTATCCAACAACTGGGTGGGGAGAAACGTTTACATTCATATGAAATAACTATTAAAATCATTAAAGTCCCAGTCCACAAAATAAGCCTTAAAAATGTTAAAGTTCTGGTCACCATACGGAACATATTTTCACACCATGATGTAATTAAATAACAATAAGATAACAACAACAACAACAAAAGGTGCAAACCTCAACTTCATGAGAATGCATTATCTGATCACCAAAACCATATATGGAGAGAACAAGAAAAAAAATTATAGGACAACGCATTAATGACAGTAAATACAAATTCCTACAAAAAAATTAACAAAACAATTCCAGTAATGTATTAAAAGAACAATACAGCATTATCATGTTGGGTTCATCACAAAAATACTGTATAAGGTTGATTTGCTTTGAAAAGTCAATGAACAGAGTTCATAGATTGAAGAAGTAAAAGCCACATCATTCAATAGATGCAAAAAAAGTGCTCAATAAAATTAAGCATCTACTCATGATCAAAATCACTGATAAACTAATAATAGAAATAGAAGTAAACTTTTTTTTTTAACCAAGTAAGGGACACCTATTAAAAAACCTACAGCACATGTTTTTAAATGGTGTCACAACAACAACAAATCCAATAAACTACGGAAGGTCTTTATGGAGAAAATTACAAATATTCGTGAGAAGGCATGACAGATAACCTAAAGAAAAGATCTTAGATAGTAAGATTCAATAGCATTAAGACTTCAAATCTCTCCAAACTTATTTATACCTTAGATTCAATATAATTCAAGGTAAAATTTCAAAAGGATAATCCATGAAACTTAATAAGCTGAAACCAACATTTATAAATAATTGAATATGAATATAAAAACATGACCTTTGTCTCATTCCATAAATAAAAATAAAAATTCAAAAGGATTAAGAACATAAATGTGAAAGACAAAACAAAAAGATTTTAGTATGAAATAGGAGAATATCCTCATAACATTAGAGTAGAAGTCATTAATAAACAAAAAGTAAAAATACTGATAAATTTAAAAACATTAAAGATTTTCATAAAAGACACAATAAAGAGTAACCACAAATGGACAAGGATATTTGCATATAACTGACAAAATCTAACATTCTGAGTATTTGTAACTCTCCTGCGAATCAATATTTAAAAGAAAAACTTGGGGCACCTGAGTGGCCAGTGGGTTAAAGCCTCTGCCTTTGGCTCATCTCATGATCCCAGGGTCCTGGGATCCAGCCCCACATCTGGCTCCCTGCTCAGCAGAGAGCCTGCTTCCTCCTCTCTCTCTGCCTGCCTCTCTGCCTACTTGTGATCTCTCTCTTTCTGTCAAATAAACAAATAAAATCTTTAAAAAAAAATAAAAGAATAAAAGAAAAACTAACTGGGGTATCTGGGTGATTCATTTGGTGAAGCATCCCACTTTTGATTTGGGCTCAGGTCATGATCTTAGGGTCCTGAGATTGAGCCCCGGGGGTGGAAGTTGTTTCAGATTCTCTCTTCCTCTCCTGCTGCCCCTCCCCTACCATCTCTCTCCCTTTCTCTCTCTCTCTAAAAAAACAAAACACAAAACAAAACAAAAACTAACCAGTAAAAAACAGGCAACAGACTTGAACAGACACTTCCTAGAGAAGAAATCAAAGTAGCCAACAAAGGAAAGGGGGAGAAACTTACTCAGAGGAAGCAAATTAAAACCACAGTGAGACATGGTTGGACCTAGAGGGTATTATGGTAAGCGAAGTAAGTCAGAGAAAGACAAATATCATATGATCTCATGCATTTGTGGAATTTAAGAAACAAAACAGATGAACATAGGAGAAGGGAAGGAAAAACGAAAATTCCACATTGCAAGGGCTGGCCTAGATTTGAAACAATAGGAGCTGTCGTACTCTGCTCTTGGATATGTAAATTGGTACAACTTTGGAACAGTCTGGCACTATGTAATATAATTAAGTATAGGCATAGCTGACTATGGTACTTCTAAAAACACACTTGAGAGAAATCTTTAAATGTGCACTAAAGGAATCCAGAAGAAAATTTTCATCTGAAGAATACATAACAACATAAAAGAAAATAACTTAAATTTCCAACTACAGTAAAATGTCTAAGTAAGTTTTGTATATTAATACAATAAAATATTACATAGCAGTGAAAATAAAAAACTGCAACTATGTATGTCAACATGGACAAATCTCAAAACAAAATTTTTGCTGAAAGAAGTCAAGAAGAATTCATACATGGTTTCTTTTAAATAAAATTATGGAACCATCTATACTAAAACAAGAGAGTTTTGAATAATACATAGAGATTATAAGGAAAAGCAAGGGGATAATTAGACCAAAATTCAGTCCACAGATTATTTCTGGGACTGAGGCATAAAAGGGATGTAATTTGGGAGCAAGAACACTGGGGAATTCCAAAGTGTTGGTAATTATTCTATTTCTTCATTTGGTGCCAAAAGGAATGTTCATTTCGTTTTTCTTTTAACTGAACATAGATAAATCTATAGGCTATTTTGTATGTGTGAAGCGATTCTCAATAAAACATTTAAATACACATTTTCTAACTGTTGTTTCAGAATGTAAAAAGTTTTTCAGAGGCTGGATTATCAAAGAATATAAAAGTTTTAAAAATCCTATTTAACACAAAAAGTATATTTTAGTGTGACATTTAAAGGTGTATTTAAAATAATCAACCCATTCTCTTTATTAGTTTGGCAGATATTTTGTATCCTTAAACTATTTCAGAATCTTTTAAAATGGAAGAGGTAATGTGGATGTATAATGTAAGCCATGTCATACCATTATTTTGTCACAAGAGGGACTAGATAGTCAGAAAGCACAGTTTTCCCCTTTGGGCTTGAGAATATTTCACTGTCTTAACATTTATGCTTTACACACTGTTTATTCCTGTAAGAGTATGTGTTGCAGAGTATAGAACTGTGATATATATTTCATATCTGCAAATATCTTAAGATAAATACTAGTTTGCCATTTTACTTCTAAATGGATGGAGACTGTACAGAAATTATTTAACTTATTGAGATATAGTCTTTTTTTTGGTTTAACTGCTTTACAGGAATAAATGTTTTCATTTTGCTAAATGAAATAGCTAAACATAAAATAGCTATGTAGTGCTAAATATTTTAAATACTGAATGGCTTTTCACATATATTTATTTATTTTTCTTCTTTGATTTCAAGAGATATGTGAGCATTTGAAACTAGTCCCAAATTTTAGAAAATTAACCAAAGTAATTATGGATCTATGGCTAGAACAAAAACATTCATACCCCCTTGACCAGTGGTTTTCCAACTCTGCTCTAAGCACTCTTAAGTATTTCTGGAAGCTCTTACAGGGACCATGATATATGGAGAAGGGGGCGCACTTCTTTATAGGGACAGTTCTTCACTTAGCATTTTAGGTATTGACTTTTTTTTTTATTTTAAAGATTTTATTTATTTATTTATTTGACAGAGAGAGAGAGAGATCACAAGTAGCCAGAGAGGCAGGCAGAGGGAGGAGGGGAAGCAGGCTCCCTGCTGAGCAGAGAGCCCGATGTGGGGCTCGATCCCAGGACCCCTGAGATCATGACCCAAGCCGAAGGCAGAGGCTTAACCAACCCACTGAGCCACCCAGGCACCCCGGTATTGAACTTTTTCATAAACTTTTATTTGTAGAAATGGTAAACTACAAATAGTTTGAAAGCCAGTGGACAGGAAATAATAGTAGAGTAATAGTAGAATCAGTTAAAATGTGTAAAATGACTTCAAGTGTATTACCTCATTAGCTTTTTTCAGGTAATGACTGTCTTATTCACCACTGTATCCCCAGTGCAGAGAAAAAATAAAAATGATTGTGCATAAAGCAATCAAATTTACTTAAGGAATAAGTGTTAAATAAACAAATTGGCCTGAAAGGTAGGTATTATCTAAATCTCATCAAAAAAGAAACAGAAGATCAGAATGACAACTGTCCTACAAACGGTTACACTAGAAGAATCAAATAGAATCTAAGTCTTTCATATCCTAGTTCCTAATCAAACCTTGGGGAAAGAATGGAAGGAAAGAACATGGAATGAGGGAAGAAGGAAGGAAAAAAGAATGTATTTTGCTTTCCACCACTACAGCTGCCTCTTACTTGCTTGAGCAAAAAAAGATCAACAGTAGGAAAGAAAGAAAAAATACTATTTTCATTTATTTTACCTTTATTTTTGAAAAAATGCATTAGTATTCTTTTTTTAATTTAAATTCAATTAACCAGGATGTACTACATCATTAGTTTGCATTAGTACTCTTAATAAATGCTCTGTTCTAATTTATAATGATGCATGAGACCATCATACTTTCCTCTAAAAAAGCAGAAGTGTGACTTTTCCTGCCACCATCCATCCCACAGGTGCTTTGGGAGGTCAGTTCACAGGTGTGCCACTACTCTTTTTCCCAGCTGCCATTTCCTTCCCCTTCTCGCCAGTCCTTTACACACCCAAAGGGGTTGGTTTCTCACTTCCTCTTCTCGCTTGTCTGGAACTTCTCCTGAGCACTCTCCTCCACCCTGAGGCGGCTTCTGTCTTACCCTTTTCCGGGAGTTAAGATAGAGGTAGTCAGTAACGGAATTGAAAGGTTCGAGGAATAAAAAAATCGTATCAGTCTGATTTTTTCAATATATATGAGCAATGTTACCCTCAGACACAAGCTCTAAATCACACAAATATATTCATATTTTATTGCTATGGTAGTAAATTACCTTAAACTTCTGGACTTAAAACAACACAAATTTATTATCGTACAACTCTACAGGTTGGAAATCCAATATAACCTCAGCAGTCACCATATACCAATCGATACACCTTTTCTCCTTTCCAATTAGGTGCAGCCATGTGATCGATTGGTAGCCACTGTGTAGCCTCTAAAATTCTCCCTGGTAGCTGCCCTGTGCTCTCTTTTGCCTAATCTGCCAGCTGACTATGGAAGAAGTCAAGAAGTCAGCGGGCTGTGCTTCTTGGAGTCTCTAGAGGAGAATTCATTTCTTGCTCCTTCAGGTTGTTAGCAGAATTCAGCCCATTTTCGTTGAGGACTGACGTTCTCATTTTGTTTTGAGAACTTCTAGAAGTCACAGCATACTTTTTTTTTCTTTTCTTTTTAGATTTATTTATTTGAGAGAGAGAACATACACAAGCAGAGGGGAAGAGGCAGAGGGAGAGGGAGAGAGAGAATCCTCAAGCAACTCTCCACTGAATGCAGAGCAGACACGGGGACCCTGAGATCATGACCTGAGCAGAAATCAAGAGTCAGAGGCCCAACTTACTGAGCCACCCAGGCACCCCTATCATTTCTTGGTCCTTGATTCTTTCCTTCATTCTCAAGGCCAGTGATGATGGGTTAAGTCCTTCTCAGAGTGCAGCTCTCTGACCAACTCACTCTCCAGTCATCTTCCACTTTTACAGAGACTAGACTAGATTGGGCCTACCCAGATAACCCAGGATAATCTTTTCATCTCAAGGGCCTTTTTAATTCTATCTATAAAGTCTCTTTTGCTGAGTAAGGTGACATACTTATGGATTCTGTGGATTATGGCATGGACATCCTTTTTTTTTTTTTTTAAAGATTTTATTTATTTATTTCACAGAGGGAGAGAGATCACAAGGAGGCAGAGAGGCAGGCAGAGAGAGAGGGGGAAGCAGGCTCCCCGCTGAGCAGGGAGCCCGATGCGGGCCTCGATCCCAGGACCCTGAGATCATGACCTGAGCCGAAGGCAGAGGCTTTAACCCACTGAGCCACCCAGGCACCCTGGCATGGACATCCTTGAGGAGACCTTATTCTTACTACCACAAGGAAAATAACTGCTTAAAATAAAAGTCTATAAATTATGTGGATAAAAATAAAAAATATAAGAGGTATTTTTTTCTTTTTTCTAACAATAATTATTTATAATTACATCAGAATACCTAAAGCACAGCTGATATACCTATTTCCTATGACTCGTCATCATTAATTTTAAGCTAATTTTACAGATGACATGTTTCCCCTTTGATTATCAAGTTGAAAAATATGTAGTTAATGTAGTATCAAAAAATCCAGAAGTACAAATGACAGACCTCACTTAAGAGGGTATGTTTTTCAGAAATCTGAAGAGTAGCACCAGAGGTATGACTAGGTTAAGGATAAGCACTAAATATTTTTTTTCCTGGATTTTCCCCCACTGAACAAACTGTTGTTTAGCAGACAGCCTTATAAGATCATATATATGGGGACGCCTGGGTGGCTCAGTTGGTTAAGGTATCTGCCTTAGGCTCAGGTTGTGATGCCAGGGTCCTGGATCGAGTCCGCACTGGGCTCCTTGCTTGGCAGGGAGCTCTGCCTCTGCCTGCTGTGTGCTCTCTCTCTCTAACAAATAAATAAGTAAATAAACAAATCTTTAAAAAAAAGATCATATATATGATGCTATCTGCTTTGACTAACAAAACTAAGAGCCAACCTATAAAGGCAGATGGATGTGAATCAACAGAAAAGAAGGCTGAATTAGGTAAAAACAACCAACCAAATAAATAAATAAAAAACATAACGTGGTCCTGTGCCCTGTTCCTATAATATCATTTAGGGATAAGTTCCAAATCAGGTTCATGCCTGTTTTTATTATCTTTGTCTACATAGTACTAAGCATAGTACCTGGCATATATAAAGCATTAAATAAATATTAATTACCGTCAAATTTATTGTCTTGATTACAATCAAGCAGTGTTTATGGAATAGTCTATGTGTAAGACACAGTAATAAAAATAGTCTATGTTTCCAGTATTCCCTTTATATTTCAGAGTTTTTAAATCAATTATTTACCTAATAGTGATATGAGGAACACTGATTAGACATGGTGGTTAAGTAAAAACTTGGTGTCAATAAAAATGAGATTTTTTTTCCCTCTACTTATTTATATTAAATCATTAATCATCTGAGAGTACTTAACTGTAGGTTTTTGAAAGCAAAGCCTATGTCTGATTTATCAATCCCAAGACAGACACAGAAAGAACCTTATATAGTAGTTACATAATAAATGATACTGGGAAAATATAATATTGAAGTTTTCAATCATTTTTAGTGCTTAAATTATGTAGTGTATAGACAATCTAATTCAAGTAGTTAGAATAGAACCTATTCAAAATATCTGCAACAAATCTTTGTAACTCTTTAGTTGTTGAAAACTGATTCAGTTGTCTTTATCCCCATTAAAAAGACTCAAAACTTCTCATAGCTCCAAGGCCAGTGAACGTTATGTTCTGCGAGTTCTAGGGCCTCCCCTACTAGGATTTTGACTTGGTAGAACTAAGGGATGTCAATAACAAATCAAATGAATATGTTTCTTCTTTCTAAAGAGAGATTTTACAAAACATACAAGCAGAAAGTCCTCCCATCAGATTTTTTTAACTTCATTTTAATAACAAAGCTAATTTTTTCCAAATAATATTTGACACAGAGAATATTTAACAGACATAGACCATTGTGTACAAAGTTTCCCTGGGTAAAATCCAAGAGAAGACATGAAAGGCACACTTACTCCACAGTCAGTTTTGGCATCAGCCCTTTTTCCTACCCACCCCCCCCCGCCCCCAATGATTCTTGCCTGGAAGAACCATTCTGAGTCACAGATTGGGGAAAATGACTGACCTAGTGTAATCGTCATCCATTAACAGAGGAATACACCAACATTTGAAGAGAGAAAGGGACTTACCTAAACTAAACACTTAGCAGACCGGTATGCTGATAAGACCCCACTTTTTATCTGCACTATTTGATTTTGAATAAGTAATTTAGCTTTTCAAACCTCCAGACTCCTCAGGTTTAAAACGGAGGTAGTTAAACCCACTTTGACGATATCGAAAGGATAAGACATGTCTGGAACATAGTGGGTACTGATGAATGATAACTATCATGTGTATTCCAACTCCCAAAGAAAGTCCCCACATCTGCAAGAAATAAAAAAGCAAGTCATTAATTGATAACTTGGACTTTAGCTTAAGATTATTCTCTTGGCTTGTTTCAGGAAAGTAGTAGATCATCCAAAAAGGAGATTTGGTGTTCCTGTGGATCGGATTGGTGGAAACCGTCTCTCAAATGCCAGAGGCTAATTGATTCCAACCGTGAGTACAATTTGAGTACGTAACAGTATATGCAGGCTTCTAATTAACATTTCACAATGGGTTCATTGCTCTGTCTTGATTTATAAATTGCCCTTTTAATTTCCTAGCTTATAAATTCACTGTTTCAACTTTTATGTACTCAACTAGTATATAGATGCTAAGTAACTTAAATGACACTAAGGAAGCAAAGGAATGTCCTACGTTTACTTCACCATAAAAAAAAAATTCAGGGGTGCCTGGGTGGCTCAGTTGGTTAAGCGACTGCCTTAGGCTCAGGTCATGATCTTGGAGTCCTGGGATCGAGTCCTGCATCAGGCTCCCAGCTCCACAGGAAGTCAGCTTCTCCCTCTGACCTTCTCCCTTCTCATGCTTTCTCTCACTCTCTCTTTCAAATAAATAAATAAAATCTTTATAAAAAAAGATTCAGTTATTCCCACAGATTCTTATAGAATTATTGGATATTAATATGTGAACAATGGTTAAATTTCTAATTGATGTAACAAATCACCTTCATACATACACATAACTATGTACTAATCCCTCTATTATAAGGAAGACACATTCCAGTGGCAGGACCATTTTGTTGCCAATAACTGCATTCCGAGATTTATGATAACACGGAACATAGGAGAGAGAATGGTGTAGCAGAAAGAGTATTAGCCATGGACGCATAACACATACTCCAAATCCTAGCTCTGTCACTCGTTCATTCATCATCTTGTTTCCATATCTTATTTCTCTACATTTTGTATATTTAAATTTTTTTGAAGATTTTATTTCTTTATTTGAGAGAGACAGAGAGAGCAAGTGAGAGCATCAGCGGGGAGAAGGTCAGAGGGAGAAGCAGACTCCCCGCGGAGCTGGGAGCCTGATGCGGGACTCGATCCTCCGACTCCGGAATCATGACCTGAGCCGAAAGCAGTTGCTTAGCCAACTGAGCCACCCAAGCAGCCCTACATTTTGTATATTTAGATAGTAACAAAGTAGTATTGTGAGAATTAAATTAGATGTGTATTGGGCACACAGGACATGCAAGTAATCTTAGATTTACAGTTCTGAAAATTTACTCTGTGCTGAGCCCTATACTTAGTGTTATGTACATACTGCTTCATTTAATCATCCTGTTTCCTAAAGTAGGTCTTATAACTGTCTGCAGTTATCTTGAGAAGGAGTACAGTGTAAGGGGTAAAAGTGACAGCTGGAGAGGCCAGCTTTGTGGGTCAAATCCCAGTTCCTCTATCTGGTAGCTGTGGGACCTTGGTTAAATTCTGAAATCCCCCTCGATAAATTGAGATAATAATGAAGTTCAACCACATTATATTGTCCAGAGGACTAAATGAATTGATGCACATTAAACACTTAGAATAGGGTCTGACATATAAGTATTTAATGATCATTATTATTACTATCATACATATTGTATAATATTAGTATTATACAATAAGCAGAAAGCTTAGATATATTAACTCACAATGCCATATAGCTAGTGACGTAAGTAACATTTAAATCCAGAAAGTTTAAATTCTGAGCTTATATTTTCAAAAGTATATTTAGTCATATGTATTATATATTTTAAACATGAAGTGTTAAACATAAAACCTAGGCAATGTATTTTTTCTCAGTAAAGCTTACAGAGGATGCATCCTCCCTTCCAAGCAGATGAGATGAATTGGAAATGTTTTGACAATTTCAAGCATGACTTTCATGCTTTTCCTTTCTTTCAGGATGATCCTTAGGCCAAGGATGCGGAGTCTCCCAAAGCATCACAGTAACCCTGAACCTGTCAATTTAAATCGTGCCAACATGTTCTCTTTACCAAATGCCCTAAACCACAATGAGAAGTGAATATTTTACTTCAACTTTCTTATTCTCAGACTGACTTAGTTAAAAGAATTTTTTTCCACCATGGATCTCTTAATCATGAAGTTATGAAGTTACTGAATGTCCACAAATATAAGGGGACTTACTGAGTACTGTGAAGGACAGTGCATTTTGAGCAGCACCATCTTCAAAACGCAGATTGAACTTTTTGTCTAGAGATATATGAAGTACGGTCACTCTTCAGAATTGTTAAAAATCACCACATTATATTTGAGTAGGTTCTAGCTAATTGCTTTTAAAAACCAAGTAACTCCTTGAAGTCAGGATCACAGCCCTTCAGTTTCTTGATGTGTTGAGAATATTCTGATACCGAGATTAAAACAACTAAGTTTGATTAGTTTCCACATGTACTCTATCGCCTTGGACACCCTGGATTATCACACATTCTAGTATTTTCTAATTAAACCAAAACAGGTTATGATTTTAAAAAATATGCAGGAAACTCTTTTTTCTTATAAATTTTCATATGACATTTTAGATCATGTAAATTCCAGATAGCCACAAAACTATGGAAAGATATTTGAATTTATATAATGTCTCCTGAATCACTATGGGTGAAATCCAAATTCATATATTATGTCCTTCATTTAATAGGCTTTGGTGAGTATGGTGACAACCACTGTCTTTATTATTGAAGTTTCAAGATAGTCATACCACCAAAGAATAGATTTAGAATAAAACCTAACATCATGTATTTTCTCTTTTCCTTTGTCAATCATGGCAGGGGCACTGGTGCACCATTAGGTTTCTATTCATTATTTCCTGCCACTATCATCGAGATTTTTCAGATGCTTTTTTACATTCTCATGTGAAGTTTTATGTCTTATAGTTTATGAATAATAAAAAAACATAAAAAAATACATGCCTAATGTCCATTTAACTTTTCAAAATCATTTTCCAGAACACTGTTTCTTATTTTTTGGATTAAATCACTAAGAGATTCAAGAACACAAAGTCTCATTTAATCCAACCCTTTTGTTTTGTTTTGTTTTTTTACCAATGAGGACACTGGGTCTGTGAGAGGAAATCGATTTGCTCAAAATTTTATAGAGTCTCAGACAGGCAAGATCCAGAGCCCAAGTCTCGGGACTTCTAGGCCAGCGTTCTCTTCATGACCTTGAAGGTCTTCAGGAGGTTAAGTTGTCATTGTTGGATGCCAACTTCTCTGCTTACACACTTCTAAGACAAACAGAAGCGATATGTCAGGTTTTGTGAAAATCTTTGTTCCACTTCTGTGGGAGTTAATGTATACTCTTTTTAAAAAGGTTTATTTGTGGGTTTTCACCTTCTGGGTTTCACAAGTCTTCACGCTAAAAGTGAAACTGGCTCTAATCGTGGAAGTTTTGCGTGGTTTGAGCTTAGATCTAGATATAGCTGCTGTACGTTACCTAGTTTCCAGAAGACATGTTAACCTCTTCTCGATATGTGTTTTGGAAAAAAAGATAACCTGGTATTTTCAACAATGTCTTCCTCAAATCATTAACATATTAGACCACAACTTTGAGGGTTTTTTTATAGGTGTCAGCTCTAAGCAACTCAAATTCAGAGAGAGATTTTGTCTAAGGTTTTGCAGCTTCTCTAAATGCAGTTAACAAGTTCTAGGTCTCTGCCACTGAAAACAGGACACCTTCCTGATGAAATTGGGTAGAAATAGGACTACTAATTAGGCCACCTCTTGCTGCCACATGCACTAAGATTTTTAATAATGTAAGGCACATGTTGCTGTATTATACTGACAATTTTTTAAATTTTAGACCACTATTGATGCATTCCCGAAGAGCAGAAAAAATCATGTTTAAAAGCCACCATTATGGTTGGTCCCTTTAAGGAGAGCAAAATATACAAAATTATCAATGTGTTATCATAGCAATAAACAGAAAGTAATAGTTAGGTTTTCTTTATTTCTTTTTCATGTCATGGCAACGTCCTTGAACCAAGACTGAAAACTGAAAAGAAATAGAGTATAGCAGGTACCCAAAGAAAGGAACTGTGGCTTGGGAATAAGCAACGGCTTATACATGGAAGATGTTCTTTTTGGTGTGTTTTGATCTGAAATGATCATTTTGCTTTAGTGTCTCTGCAATTAAAATATGTCCCAGGAAAAAAGCTATAATGAAACATCATGTAGAGTTTTAGCTCATCTCAACTGAAACTGATGGTATTCCCCTTATCTATGGAGCTTTCAGTAACTTTAACAATTTCAACTTTCCTTTTTACAGACACAACTTCCTCCGATGAAATGTCACAGAAACATGGGAGATGCTTCAGTGAAGTTCTTTACACTTATTAATGATTAAACATTTAAGGAACTGACCTGCAAATCCTTTCCACAGTTTGAACGTCAGTCCATCACATCACAGTATGGTTATAACTTTGATTAAATTATGCAGACCACTTCAATTCATGGGTATTTTTTAAATACATATTTTAGTTAACAGGAATGGTTACCTAACTCCAAAACTTGCTTTTCTAAGAAACAATCAAAACACACTATACAGTGAAATGCTTTCTATATGCGTTTACCATTCACATTGATGCAGTTGAATAATAACTGGAGACCGATTTTTTTTTTCTGTACTACTTAGGTACAATCTATTTGCTCATTACTGAGAGACAAGGAAAGACAATGTTGTATATGTTCTCTTAAAAATTTGACTTATCTTGTATCCTTTGTCTGTGAGTAATGATTATGAAATTAGGCTTCTCTTAACATATTCACATTTCAGTGAGATTCAACCAAATAAAACAGCCTCAGTTCCAGAAATAAAAGAAGAAAGATTTGTGAGCAAGGAAAAAAAACAGCAAGTAATGAAGCCCATCCATATTCTTCCAACGAACTAAGAAAATACTTGTAGCTCAGAAGTGAAGGATATCATTCATTTGCCAAGTTTGGAGATCTCATGTCCCCGAACAACTTTCCTTTTCTCTAAATTACAACTGGTAGTTAATTAAGAGCAGCAGTGGCTAATTATGAGAACAACCACACAGGAATAACAGATGAAATTATTGGGGAAAGGCAAAGAATCACTAAGTAGTAAACCACTAGAAGAGTCTGGAGCTCGTTAAATACATATAATTTTAGCATGGTACTTTTTGGCACAGTACAATAAGCAATCATCTTGATGCTACTGACTCACCTAAGAAACTCTGATTGGTTTCATATACTGTGTTTTATAAGGCATTGAAAAGTATAATGTGTTTAAGAATGATTTCTTTCAAATGATTCAAATTCTTTATAATTGATCTATCAAAGCATAACGTCTCATATTCTGGAAAGCTCAGTTCTCAACAATAGCTGTGATGTTAGTGCAACTTAGGTACATAAACCCATTATGCATTGGCTATGCTTTCAAAACACAAAGATAGCTTTTTTCTTGAACCAGACATTTAGCACAAGTTAGCAAAAGTTCATAAAGCCTCTGGAAAACACTTCTTTCAACCCTAGTAATCACTATCAAACAGACCAGATATATTGGAGGAAAACAGGTCAGTAAGACAGAGGTTTATTTTAGCATAAAGAGGAAGAATGTTATGAGAAGGTATATTCATATCTCAAGGGGAGAAAAATGGATAGTTGTTAATTTTAACTAAAAAATGAATAAATGTATGATTCAAAGAGTAAAATGAACTTAAACATAAAAATGAACATGTATACTTAGAATACAGAGTGGCTTTGTATGTAGATGTTTAGCTGTAGAAAAATATTTTCCAACTGCTGAAAATCTTCAAATTTAAGTTTAGGAAAAAAAAACAGTAAGTGAACAATTCTGTTAATTGTAATTGATGGGCTATAGCAAAGAGAAATGAACTTTGAGAGAGCTAACCAATTCTGTTTTTCATAACCTTGCATTAGAAAGTTAGCAGTGGTACAGGGTCAAATATCTTGTAGGACTCACTATTTGAATGAATTATTTAAGAAGAAGTTAGAATGTTTCTTGTCACTTTGCCCCAACCTTCTGTTGAATTATAGAAATGTGTTACATTTCTTGGAGTTCTTTCTTCCATTTTTCTCCATCTGGATACTTGTAAGCTTCTAATCCAACTGGGTGCTGCTGCTTCATGCATTGACAAAAGGTATTAAAGCCAACTTTAGCCTAAAATTTTCTCATGGTGAAGATTTAAAGTCAAATTAAATAAATTGATTTCCTATCATCTTTATTGTTTAATGCAAAGTTATGATTATGGCCTTCAGTCTAATTAAAGTCAGAGGTCACAATATGTGGGTTTATACTCTATTCTAATGTATAATTCATTTATCTCATAATATATACACAAGACTTCAATGAACAAAAAGAGAAAAATGTTTTTTCCACTTAAGACTTTTGTTTCATATTTAATTTTTAGCATTACTTTATACAAAGTAGAAAATAAGTCAGCAGTATACTAGTTTGAAATAGGGCATTCTTTTAACACAGCAGGAAATTAAAACATAATTTCTATTAAGGACATGATGAGTCATCTCATTCATTTGTGAAGCTTCACAGAGCAAATTATAAACATGGATTTCCATGTTCTGGCATCAATTACATAACAGATTTTTCATGAGGGATCTCTTTCCTGGTTATATCATCTTAAAATTTTCTCACACTACAAAAAATCTGGCAAATTCTACCCTTAATCTACAGATAGTTTTAGGGAATTAAATTTCTTAAAGCAAACTATTAAAAGATAATTTAATGGATTCTTCTAAAAGGAAGCAGTATTAAAGCTTTTTGGAGACACCCTACCCTTGAAGGTTCAAAATGCCTGCATATTGTTTAAGTATTTCAAAGTTAATAAACATGAGATGATGAACGCAGTTTTTGTCTTTCTTTATAACAATATTATGTTTGTGTTTACAACTGGTGTAAATGTGTGGGAATAATTAGGCATTACTGAGCAACTAATATTTATGTACACTTGAGTGGCTATTAAGAAGTATATATATATAGCACTATAGATATATTACTCAACTTGGTTTGTTTTATGTTTTTTTTACTTTAAACAATATTGTTCATACTCTCTTATGATATAGTTTTCTCTTTAAGCACCATAAAATTAATATTATGTAGATAAACTACATTTCTCCCATATCATAAAATAAGGAACTGTGTGTATGCTCATCTGACCATCTATTCTAGTCCTTAATATTCTTTAAAGTTACTTTGGTAATGTTTCTGTGCTAGCACAGTTGAACTCCCAGCCTTGAGTTGATTAAATAAATTTGTGCAGACATAAGCAAGAGTAGTTTGATGTACGGATGTGAAAAAGAAAAAAAAAGAAACAAGAGAAAGCCAATGAGTTTTCATTTTGTTTTGTTTATTTTTTACCACAATGAGTGTAATCTCTTACAGACATGCTGAGTCTCAAATAGTTCATGATGCTGCAGAGGCAGAGATGAGAATTAAGAAACCAAAAGGCAAATTGTTTTGTAAGAAAGTTTTCTTAATATCTGTCTCTGAGACATCTAATATTACTTTCCCTCAGAGTCCAATGAACCATATATTCCTGCTCTCTACTAACGTATTCAATTGGTTGTAGTAGTTTCAGTTACAGTTGTCCAAAGGAATAGAAAAGCCAGCACAATTATAAGAAAAAGGACAATGATGCATATTTTTCCATAAATTGAGGCAAAATAATTTATTTTAATTTTCCAAGATGCTTTTTAAAATACTTTAATCGTTAGCTCAACAGTGTAGTCATCACCAGACAAAACCAGATGTGGACAATGAATCTATGGAAAACATACAAGAATAGATACAATGCTGTCAACTCAAGCACTACAAGGCCATTTGATAGCCCACGCCAGGCAAAAGTGCAACTGATTTGTCATTATTCACAACTTAAACCTTGAGTATACAAAAGGCAGAATAAATGCCACTGTTTCTTTATGCTTAAAATAGCTATAATCTTTAAGCAGTAGTGGGTAGTTGTATCTCTTTTTTCTAGTGTTCTCTTTTTGTATCCAGAGGAAAAAGACTTCAGACACAGTATTTCCAAAAGCAGGCTACAAAGAGAGCAAAATAAGTTCTTTATTAGGAGGATATTTGATGAAATATTACATTTGAATATAATAGGCTATGTGTGCCTCAGTATCACAGAGTTCTGTAAAAGGAATGTTCAATATGGTTGTTATTAGTCTCGTGTGAAGCTATAAATTAATTAAAGTTAAATAAAACTTGAAAATTCAGCTTCTCCATCACACTAGCCACATTTAGAGGACTCAATAGTGACTTGTAGCCAGTGACTACCATAACAGACACTGCATTAGAGAGTGGTCCCATCATCACAGAAATTTCTATTGGATAACACTGTTCTACATGATAATGCATGTAATACAATAGGTTGTCCTATTAGATTCATCTCACTGTTTTATATTTGGGGTAACTGAAATCCCAAAAAGGAAGTCACATGAGTAAAAACTGTGATAAACACGCTTCAACTTACTATGGGGAAAGGAAGGAAGAGAGTTTAAAGTTCACTTTGCAGATGACCAAATGTTATTTAAGTAATTTAATTGTCACATTGAGTCTTCACATTCTGATCATAAAAATGATGCTTCAGGGGTGCCTGGGTGGCTCAGTCGTTAAGCGTCTGCCTTTGGCTCAGGTCGTGATCCCAGGACCCTGGGATTGAGCCCTGCATGGGTCTCCCTGCTCTGTGGGAAAGCCCGCTTCTCCCTCTCCCACTCCCCCTGCTGGTGTTCCCTCTTTCGCTGTATCTCTCTCTCTGTCAAATAAATAAATAAAGTATTTTCTTAAACGATGCTTCAGAAAAATCAAACCAATTCTAACAGTATTTTAATCTTCAAATGCAGGACCGAGTCATTTTAAATCTTCTGTAGGTTTTCCCAAACGCCTGACTTATATAGTAGCTTCATAGACTCATTATAAATTTCTCTAATTTCCTTCAATCTAAGTGGTTTATAAAATTAAGACCTCGGGGAGACAGGTCTTTGATTCACTATTGATGAATGGGATGCACAATGAAAAAGACTTAAAAAAGGATACTCTTTGAAATACCCTTTGAAATAAATGATAAAAGTCTGTCTGCTGGCCAGGTTTCCTCCCTATTCACGCTGTAAACTGTAACCCTTAAGCTCATCACCGCCTACACATACAGTGTTATGACAGCACTCAGAGTCTACTTTTCATTTCTACAAGACCCACAGCTTCCTTTAAATGAAACTACATTCAAATCCTATGAAAGGGGTTTATTTTCAGACATTAAACTGAGGAGCCTGATCCATTAATCCAATCTCCTTTTTATAGTGTGCCTTGGAAAGTTATCATCACTACACTTTCTGGCCCTTCAGATATCATTGAATATCTCAGTCAGTCGGGAAAATCTAAATGTATACATATCCAGAAATTACTCATGAGTGGCTCAATTAAATAGGCAATGGAATATAGCTTGGGAAATTCTCTGGACCTGGATGAAAGGAAGTGTCATGAATGATATCCCCAGTAGAACCAAATCCTTCAGTGCTTATCTATCCTGTATCATCTGTGTGAAGGACACTCCTTGCTAGCATTCTGGTGTCATTTGATGTCTGTCTGGTTCACACTTTGTAACCTTGTTTTCAGCAGATGTTATGTGTTAGATAGCTATATATTTATTTTTCATCTCCCATCCCCAGGCTTCTTTAAATGTGCTGCTTCTATCCTACATCAGCTTATGAATCCAAAAAGCTAAAGTCATTAGGAGTGCAACTAAGTAAATAGACCAGAGTAAGAGCTAAGGAGGCTTTTGTTTCCTCTTTTTTAAAAAAATTTTATAAATTTGACATTACACTTTGTAAATTTAAGGTGTACAGTGTGTTACTTTGATAAATTTATATATTGTAATATGATTGCCATTGAAGTAGTCAGTCAGATTACAGCATTATAGTACAATATTATTGTCCACTTTCATCACCCTGTGACTTATTTACTGTACATTACAAGTTTGTATGCTTTAACACCATCAATCTTATCCAAACCCCTTGCTTCCATGATCTCCCTGGTTACCACCATTTCTCCGTTTTTCCACAGGTTTGACTTTTTTAGATTACACATGTAAGTGATACCATACAGTACTTGTCTTTCTCTGTCTGATGTATCTTGCTTAGCATAATGTGCTCAAGTTTCATCCATGTCATTGCAGAAGACAAGATATCCTCCTTTCTCATGGCTGAATAATATTCTAATATATATATTTATATATATAAAGCTTTATATTTATATAATGGAATATTATTGGAATGGAATATATAAAATGGAAATTTTATGTGTATATAGCATGTAAACATATATGTTATATATATGTTATTAATAAATATATAAATGTATATAACATATATATCAATATATAAATACACAATTTTTATCCATTTACCCATTGATATATACCTGGAAGTAGAATTGCTGGATCATATGATAATCCATTTTTAATTTTTTGAGGAAGTCTCATATGATTTTCCATAGCAGTTGGACAAATTTACATTCCTACCAATGGTGTATAAGATCTCCCTTCACCACGTTCTCACCTTCACTCAGTCTTGTCCTCTTGATGGTCATTCTAACAGGTGTAAGATGACATCTCATTGTGGTTCTGATTTGCATTTCCCTGATGATTAGTGATACTGAGCATCTTTTATGTGCCTTTTTGGTTATTTTGATATGCTTTTTAGAAAAAAATATCTATCTAGTTCTTCTACCCGTTTTTTAATTAGATGTTTTTAGGGGGGTTTCTGTTCTTATTAAGTTGTGTTCTTTATATTTTTTGGGTATTAACCTCTTATCCAATAAATTGTTAAATATAGCAATATATAGTAGATATACATATTTATAGCTAAATATAGCTAAATACTGCTAGAATTGCTAGAATTTTCTTCCATTCTATAGCCTGCCATTTCATTTCATTTCATTTCATTGCTTCTTTTGCTGTGCAGAAACTTTTGAGTTTGATGTGGTCCCATTTGCTAATTTTTGTTTTTGTTGCTTGTGCTTTTGGTGTCATGTGCAAACAGTCATTATAGAAACCAGTATTGATAAGCTACTGCTCTGTATTTTCTTCTAGGAGTTTTATGTTATCAGGTCTATATTTAAGTCTTCTATCCATTTCAAGTGAATTTTTGTGAGAGGTGTGACATAAGGGTCTAATTTCATTGTTCTGCATGTTTCTCCAATTTTCCCAGCATCATTTGTTGAAGAACTATCCTTCCCCCATGGGTATTCATGGCTCCCTTGTTGAATATTAGTTGACTCTATATGCCAAGATTTAATTCTGGGGTTTCTTTTCTGTTTCACTGGCCTATATGTATATTTTTGTGCCAGTACCACACTGTTTTTATTACTATGGCTTCACAGTATAGTTTGAAATCAGGTTTTGTTCTTTTATCCTCAGAATAGTTTTGGCTATTTGGAGTCACTTGTGGTTCCACATAAACTTTAGATTATTTATTCTATTTCTGTGAAGAATACCTTTGATATTTTGGTGAGGATTGCATTGAATCTGTAGATGGGTTTGGGAAATATGACCATTATTCCAGTCCATGAACACAGATTCCTTTCCATTTGTTTGTATCTTCTTCAATTTCTTTCAGCACAGTCTTATAGTTTTCATTGTGCAGATCTTTCACTTCCTTGGTTACATTTTTTCCTAAGTAAATGGGCAGAGGACCTGAATAAACATTTCTCCAAATAAGCCATACAAATGGCCAACAGACATACGAAAAGTTGTTCAACATCACTAATCATCAGAGACATGCAAATCAAAACCATAATGAGATATCACCTCATACCTGTCATAATGGCTGTTATCAAAATAAATAAATAAATAACAACTGTTGGCAAAGACGTGGAGAAAAGGAATCTTCATGCATTATTGGTGGGAATGCAAAATGTTGTAGCCACTATGGAAAACAGTATGCATGTTCCTCAGAAATTAAAAATAGAACTACAATATGATACAGCAATTCTACTTCTGAGTATTTAACTAAATAAAATGGAAACAATAATTTGAAAAGGTACATGCATCCCTATGTTGACTGCAGCATTATTTACAATAGCCAAGATATAGAAGCAACCCAGGTGTCCATCAATAGATGAATAGATAAGGAAGACTGATTAAACACACACACATACACACACACAATGAAATATCTATTAAAAATGAAATTTTGACACTTGTGACAACATGGATGGACCTAACGGGTATTATGCCAAATAAAATAAGTCAGACAAAGACCACACGATTTCACTTATATGTAGACTCTAAAAAATAAGACAAATGAACAAACAAAACAAAACAGAAACAGACTCTTAGATACAGAGAATAATCTGGCAGTTGCCAGAGGGGAGGGAGTGAAATAGAGGAAGGAGGTTAAAAAGTACAAACTTCCAGTTATAAAATAATTAAGACATGGGGATACAATGTGCAACATAGGGACTATAGTTAAAAATATTTAAAAACTTCATATGGTAACAGATGGTGGATAGATTTATTCTGGTGATCACTTCCTAATGTTGTATTACTATGCTACACACCTGAAACTAAAATAATGTTTTATATGAACTATAATTCAATAAAATTTTATTATCTAAGTATTTTATTTTTTCTGATGCTATTGTGATTGGGATTTTTTTTTCCCAATGCTTCATCATTAGGATAAAGGAATGCCACTGATTTCTGCAAGCTGATTCTGTAATCTGCCACTTTATTGAAATCATTAATTAATTTCAACAGTTTTTTTATTGACCTTTTTGGATTTGGTATACATAAGATCATATCATCAACACTTAGTGACAGTTTTACTTCTTCTTTCCCGATTTGGATGCCATTTATTTCTTTGTCTTTCCTAAGTGTTCTAGCTAGGATTTCCAGTGCTATATTGAATAGAAGTAGTGAGAGCAGGCAACCTTGTCTTGCCACTCCGAGTGGGCAACTCAGAGAAATCCCTTTCAGTCTTCCTCCATTGAATATTGTATTAGCTGTGGGTTTGTTTTATATGGCCTTTACAATGTTCAGGCATGTTCCTTCAATATCCAATCTTGTTAAGAGTTTTTATCATGAAAAGATGTTGTATTTTATCACATGAGACAGCACCATTCTTAGTGAATTTGGCAGGTGTCTATCAATTATATATTAAATGAGTAAAGCAAACTATAATATTCCCAGTAAGTATAATTTACTATTGCATTAGCTGGATCTCTGGGTCCATTTTACCTTCCCACCATGGTATTCACCATAGAACAACTTCTAGTTGTGGAATAGAATCATACTTTAAATATAATGTGGATTGTTTCTGTGACTTAACCTGGACATCTATTTCATATGTTTATCACCACAAATATTTACTTTATTCCTATTACATGCAAATATGTTTTAATATCTCCTTGCTTAAAAGCAAAGAAGTTTCTTTGACCAGACTTCAAAGTGCTCTAGCTAATATTCTAATTTTTATACCCTTTAGAATAAAATTTCTCAAAAATGGCTATTGTCAGTGGCTCCTGATAAATGATAAAAATATTGTTTTATCATGTTCTCTTTAACCCAAAGTCCACCAAACAATTCTTGTCAAAGCTATTAATAATCTTTTATTGGTGTTCAGAAGGAAAGTTACAGTTATCAACTTATGGACCTAATAACAGCTTTAAATACACTTTCACTACTTCCTGGAAACAGTGCAGTCTTCCTTTATTGGTCACTTCCTTCCTTGGTAGCCACTCCTATTAAGCCTCCTTTGCTGATTCTCTCCTCTGCCCAACCTCTAACCTTGGAATCACCTGGGCTTCTGCCTTGGCTGTTTTCTCTTTTATATCTAGAGTTATTCCTTAGATGGTCTGATCACAATAACAAGCAATATTGGTACACTGATAACTGTCAAGTTTATGTCTCCAATACGAGTTGTTTCCCTAAACCTCAAATTTATATATTCAATGGTCGACTCAGGTCACTAGAGAAGTCCCCCTTTGTCCATGGGAGATATGTTTCAAGACCTCCAGTGGATGCCTGAAACTGCAAATAGTATTGAATGCTATAAATACTATGTTTGTTCCTATATGTACATGCTAAAATAAAGTTTAGTTTATAAACTGGGCACAGTAAGAGATTGATTAACAACAATAACTAGTAATAAACTAGAACAATTATAACGATATACTGCATAAAAGTTATGTGAATGTGGCCTCTTTTCCCTCAAAATATCTTACTATACTCTAGTCACCCTTCTTCTGGTGATGATGTAGATAATACAAGGCCTACGTGATGACATGAAGTGAGGTGAATGACACAGGCACTATGATGTAGCATCAGGCTATGATTGACCAGAATTCTGCTGATAAGTCAGAAGAGGATCGTCTGCTTCTGAACCATAGTTGAGCACAGGTAACTGAAGCTACAAAATATGCATAAGGAAGCTATTACACTGGGAAGATACTGCTATGCATGGCAATAAGTTGCTCAAGATGTCTGTGGTAGGGGTCTGACTCTCCAAATACTTGTTTGTTTGTTTTTTTACATTTTCCAGGTGCTTCCCTGACCCTGTTAAATTAAGATCATGTGCCTCAATTTGGCAGTTAAGAGAGATACCTCCATCTCTCTCCTGTTCTACTACAGGGACACACAGAGTCAATACAGAGTAAAGGAAAATGACTAACATACACCAGGCTTCATGTAATCAAAATATAAATCCTAAAGTAAGTGACATTACTGAGATTGTAAGGTTAGTTTGCTAACGTACTTTGCCTAATTTATCCTCAAATATAACTTGACAACAAAGACAGTGGGAATAAAGAGAGTCCAGAAATACAAGATCTCAAAATGTTGAAGGAACTAACTTCCTCTAGACCCCAAACACTATGAGATTTAAAAACACTCCAAGTGACAGAGGCTCTGTAAATACCAGTTGGAATAAAGAACTCAGGGCAAAAATCAGACTGAGTGTGTAGTCTTTAAGGTTTGTTCCAGATATTTTCAAGGCAACTGCTACTAAATTGGAGGTAAGAATGCAGAATAATTTAAGTTGATTTTTTAAAAAATTATTTGCATGGACCAAGTACATGAGAAGCTTTCTAAGTTTCTGAAAGAACATCAATGTCAAAGAAACCATAAATCCTAAAATAAAAGTATCTTTGACACTTAAAGACAAAATAAACCTTGGGCCTCCAAATTTGCAAAAGTAGGATGATACCTGAGAAAACTGTGCCATCCTGGAGAAAGGAATAGTCCTCAAGTAGCACATAAGATGGGTCCAGGGATAAAAATGAAAGAGCAAAAATCTCAAACAGTGCAGCCAGTGGAAACTTTACAATGGGCAAATGAGTCCTTTTAGATAATACAGGCTCCAGTCAAGACACCTTTTCCCATCCCCGGGGTCAGAGACCTTTATAATATTTGCCCAGTGGGATTTCAGAATTGCTGGAGGATAGCATTCTGTGTGTCTTTTGTACATTTCCTTTATGAAAGGGATTAACAGTTGTGATTATCCTGTCCTTGTTCTTCTGCCAGTTATTGGATTTGCCCTTTTAGCCAATTGGTGTATGAATGAAGAAGAAGCTACACTGTAGCTGATGAAGACTCCTAAAGATCTCCTCGTGGAGAGCCTGTTCTTTGTTCTGGGTTCAGTCAGGGAAAGAGATCTGGGATTGTCTCTAATGGGAATGGGTTGAGTATAGTCTATGTGGTTAAGGAGAGTACAGAGGATAGACCATGTGTGGCAGAGGCGTGCTCCCCACGTATTATATTACTTCCTAAAATTTCTCAGCCTATTTTGCCAATTTTTGGTGGCAGCCCACGTAACTAATTCTAGCCAATGGACTTCAGGGGAAGTGACACCTGTTGCTGAACTGAGTTCTGAAGTGAGGCAGTTTAGAGCTGGGATGTGTCCTCTATCCCTTTCCTGTGTCTTGACAGTCCTAGGGGCATTCAAGGTATAACAACCTTCTAGATGATATAGCCAGAAAATAAAAGAGGGTTGTACAACATGGATTGGACTTTATTATAAAGTAGGCCTCTGACATTTGGATTAAAGCTGATTCCATATGATAGCCTAAACTATGCTAATTTGGGAAGGTCCAATAAAACTCTATTCCAACCCTTCTATGCCACCAAATGTTCTCCCCTTCCAGCTATCTCTGGCTCAATAAATAGAAAATACACTCTTTTTCCTAGTTGTTTAAAACAAAAACTTTGGAGTCATTTTTTATGCCTTCCCTTTTTTAAAAATGTAAACCACATGTAATCCTACAACAAATTTTGTTGATTTTTTGTTCAACTTATATCCACAATCAGACCCCTTCTTGTCAATTCACTACTGCCACCCAAATCCAAGTTACTACCGCTTACCATCTGAACAACTAAATTATCCTCATTAAATGGTTTCTCTGCTTCTACCTTTGTCCATCTTTTGCAGTTATTCTCCACGAAGCATCAGAGTGGTTCTGTTAAAACTCCTCATATTACTCTTTTGCTAAAAGTTTCCAGTGATGTCCCATATGATACCCAGTAAAAGCCAAAGACCTTAAAAATCCTGAAAGTTCTCTCCCTTACATCTTCAATTCATCTTCTCTACAATTTCCTTCAGGCTCGCTAGCTGAGTCACTTAGCAGTTGGGTTATTTTTGGCATATAATTTCACCTCTCTGAGATATAATTTCCTCATCTATAAAATAGCATAGTAATAGCTATCCTATGGTGTTTATGATGAAAATAAAATAATAATTATAGTATTGATCAAAACCATAAAAAACAAGTTAGGCTTACATAGTACTTACTATGCCAGACATTATTCTAAATGCCTTTCATATATTTACCTATCAAATCCTCCCATCACTTTCATAAAGATAATTATTATTATAATTTGCATTTGGGGGCAAAGAAAATGAGGCATAGGAAGTTACATAATTGCTGAAGTTCACACAGGTAGGAAATGTCAATGTTGATTTGAACCCAGGCAGTTTAGCTCTAGAGCCTGTGTATTTAACCACAATATTTTGACATATTAAAGTATAAAATATCTGGTATTTGCTAAGTGTTTAAATAATACCAGTGCATCCTCTTCCCCCTTAGTACCATTGTGAAAAAAGTTTTTGCACAAGTTACGGGCAAATCTAGAAGGAGGGGAGAAATGTAAATAAATAAAATGAGTTTTAGGAAGGCTCACATCACTATATGAATGGAGAAATATACACACAATTTTTTCAAATATAATAACTAATCAGCAAGAAACAAGAATTTTGAAGAAATGTTATTAAAAAATAAGAAGGACCTAAAAGACAAATCTTTCTAACATTAAATGTTATGATTCAAACCTTGAACCAAGTGTTAGAGCAATGAGGGTTCACCTTACTTCAATAAAGATATTCTAAAATTTGAATTGACTTAAAACTTGATTTCATCTACTTATGATTTTCCTAACTCCAATCCTGAAGCAAAATATCAAAGGTAGGTCACAATTTTTAGCAGTAAGGGCCTATTTTACTTAAATCTGGAACATACGACCTTACTATCCACTTCCGTAAACATGACAGAGCTCAGATATATTCACATAGGAACATACTTATTGGCATCTTTTTTAAAAATATGAACCTTGATCTTGATAATCACCAAAGGATTAAGAAATGTCAAGTTAATCTCTTCCCTCTTAGTAATAATTGCAAAAGTAATCTTCCAGATGTCAATTTTAAAACTTTGAAATGAAAATTTACCTCGCTTATTTGGCTGGGAAGAAGACAGACCATCTCTAGCATAAGATACCTCAGCATCTTTTGCCTCCATGAACTGCTCTTTTAGGTTTTCCAACTGTTAAAAGTCAAATATAAAAATTATTAATCTTTAATAAGAATGACGCTGCTTTTATTGAAGAAGAGGAATAATCGGAATAAGAAAGGAAAAAGAGTAGGAAAAATGGAAGAAAGGAAGAAAGAAAAGAGAAAAAAGAATGGAAAAGGAGAAAAAGTAATGAAGAAAATAAACACAAAGAATTAAATAGAAAAATCCAAGGAAACTTGTATTTAGAGACTGACTTGGAAAGGTACATGACTCAACAGGAGATCAGGAAAAAACTGGTTTATGGTAAAGGAAGTCAACTCTAGGTGTTAATTAATGGGGAGCCTGTAAACGCAGCCTGTGTTGCTGGACTGGATTTTATGTCAACTATAATGAGCAGTCCTTTTCAAAGAGCTCCAAAAAGTTATGTAAATGTTTGAATTTCCTGAAATATTTCTCCTTTCCAGAAGGAAAGGAGAGGTATTTTGAGGCCCTAGGGTTTTCCTGGAATTCAACCCTTGTTAATTTTTAGCAAGCTCTCTGACTGCCCATACCCCGAAGACCTAACTCTACCAAAATAGAGTTCAGCCTGGCTGCTGAGGGTGTCCATGTCCAACCTGCACAGAATGATGGGGTATGATTCTCTCTCCCCATTAGACACATGGTTTGTATAATAATGGATTTGCATGCATGTATGTGGACAAGTTTTGAAATCATCTAATCTGGTGATTTTCAAATTTTCTTCTCAGCATGTCAAGCAGTAGGGGAATAAGGCTGCTAGGGGGCTCCTAATCAGGAGGGCTGAGAGCAGGTCAGGAAGGTGACACTTCAAGCCCCCAACAATCTGCTTTAAGCAGGACAGTTCCACCTTCATGTGCTGCACTTACTAGGACCATATCCAATTTATTTGAGAAAAAGTATTTCTGCTTTTTTAAAATAATAGCTATATTATTGAAAATCACCAATATAAGTATAGCCTCTCATTTTACAGATGAGATTTAAATCCAGAGAATTTTAATTTATCCATGTTATCATAGTTAGGTAATTGGAGAGCTGGAATGAGAATCCAGATTTTCTACACATTTAATCTCAAGATCACTTCAGCTATAGTTTTGTTTTGGTTTTCTTTTCTTTCTTTATTTTTTTAAGTATAATTTGACTTTTTCTTTTTCCCTAGTGAATTACTTTACTCTTTCTCTAGCAGGAATAAAAAAATTTTACAGTATAATACTAATAGTTTTTCAAACTGTTCCCCAAGAAAATGCTTTATAGTTATTAAAATTGAAATGTAAGTATTTCGCATTCTCACCTGGTTAAGTTCTTCCAATTTGTTAGCCAGTTCTCTATCTGTAAGATACATTTGCCATATGAAAATTTTCATTGCAAGTAATATTTGGTTCACTTCAGGACACATATTCAGGATCTTATGTAGAAGGCAAAGGCCTTTTTCATATGATTTAAGTCCACCCAGCATCCCTAATATAAAACCTAAATATTTTCTCAATGCCTATAATATTGACTTGCAACCAGCTATGTAATGAGAGAATATCTGATTTCTAGTAATAAGCACAAAGCTTTCTAAAATACACCATAGTTCTAACACATACTATTATTTAGAAATAAACTATTTTACTGACATGAGGAAATCTTATGACACAATATTAAGTGAAAAAAGGAGGACACAAGCATCTATCTAATTCAATTGATAAAGAAACACCCAAAATATGAATAGTAACTCTCTTCCTTACAATTTGAGTATAAATTTTTCTTTTGTATAATTTCATTCATTTTTTTCGATGAGGATATCTTACTTCTAGTTTTAAAACCTTATATTTTTGAAGTATTTATTAAGTTATTGTTGTAGTCAGCATATTGTCCTATGAATAGACATTTTCTTTAGAAGACCAGATGTTTCCTGAGAGTGTACCACATTGGCATATTGTCACATTTTCTCTCAGGCTAGACTTACTAAGTTTCTGACAGTATTTGTCATTTCTTCAGAACATTCTGATACGTAATTGTAAATTAGATTCTCTTGTTCTTTAAAGAAAAAAAATCTCAACTGGTGTAACCTAAATTTCCCAGTGGTCTTTACTGTAATCATTTCCCACATTGGGAGAATTTGAGTGCAAAATATGCTAACTTAACTGCTATGAGACTGCAGTTAATTTGTGAAATTTCTAGTGGAAACCTAGGAACAGATATGAAGCACTTAGTAAAACATATATGTATATATTAACTGTACCAAGGAGGAGTTGCATAGATGTGAAAATATGAGTAGAAATCACTATTGTATAATTATATGGTTGCTGATCCCCCTAGGACCTTCTAATTGAAGAAAATAGGATTTTAATATTTGTTAATAATGCCATTGCTTTTAGCATGAATATGAAATAATAAAAATACTAAAGGCATCAGTGCAGCATAAAAGGGAGTAGATATTATTTTATGTAAATAAATAAACATTTAGAAAGAGCAGATCAGAAGACAGAATGAATTCTTGACTCACCAATGTTGGAAGGTCCTTGGAAATCAAAATGTTTATTCAGTAGAGCCAGCAGTATTTCCTCATGATTTATATCTTCTTTATCTGGAAACAATTCATTTCCTATAATAATCGCCTCAATGTAATAAAACCTCCATTTTCACTCTGCGTCACTGAAAGTATTTCTAATTAAATACATTTTACAGTTAACTATCAATGCATATAGTCACCAAAGAAGGGGTGTGGAGAAAGGTGTGTAATCCAAAAAAAGGGGGGGGGCTTTAAAAAGATCATTGAATAAATAGGAGCACTCAAAGAAAGACTGTGAGAGAGGGAGAGGGAGAGGGAGAGACTCAGAGTATGTCTGAAAGGTGACATCCTAAAATTTACCTGCCTTCATTCCTAGGTAGTAGAATTGCAGGTAAATTTCTTATTTTTTACCTGCATTGTTGTAATTTTCTACTCTTGTGTTTAATGTGAAAAACAAATTAAAAGTTATGTTTTTAAAGAAAAAGATAATTTTTTAAAGATTTTATGTGCTATACACATTTAAATATGGGCCATTTTCTGTTCTTGAGATTGCCTTTAAACCACATAAGGAAACCTGTGGAAGAGGTGACAAGATGTCTATTTTGTCCCTATTAACATATTTCCATCTTTGTCAGTTTCCCTTCCATTCCATTCATTAAGCAGATGCCCAACTCTCTCAGCACCTTAAAAACAGAAACATCACCCAATTTTTTGTAAATATTTTTATTCTGGAGTAGAAATCAGAACAATAGCCTTTACTCTAGCTATAAAACATGAAGACTCAACAAGCTATCTCTTAAATAATGCAATTGAAATAACAACTAGTGTGTTAAAAACAAAATAAACTTTAGTGAGATGGCCTAAAAAAATCAAACGTTTACCATAGAACTTCTATCGGATCATTCTCTCGACTTCCTATTTCCTCAGACTAGCTGACAGTGTGAGCAGAAGCTACATTTGTGAGTTTGAAGTTTAGAAGTGAGAATATTGTGGTTTTAGCTACAGAAATGGCTCATTACTTGACTATATTATGAAATCATCTGCCTTTCCTGTGTCTACAAAATGTTTATTGATGAACTCAAATGACTGAGAGGCTAATGAGAGAAATCAGAAATGGGGAAGCAAATGGATGACTTGGGGCAAATGACAGCATTGTTTCCACACTGACCAAACATAGTTCTTTGGTGCTCAGCTCTTCAATTTCCTTTACATCATAAACATAGAAATTATCTGTCACATTCTGGTTTTTTTCTATTGATTAATTAAAAACACTAATAGCATATCAATGGAACTTTTGCTTAACATTAACTAAATGAAGACCCTCAGAGAGAGTTTAGTTTAAGTCATGGCTGTGCAATAAGGTAATTGTTACTATAGTTGTTTATGAAAATGTTAAATAATAAACCTTAAAATGTTTCTGTTTGAAAAAGACACAAAGTACATTTTATAGCCAGATGATAATGGTTACTTGTTTCAGAAAGAGAACTGTGATAAAAGAAACGATTTCATTGCCTTAACTAGAGAAAGTATAAGACAAGAAAGAAGTAAGGAGAAAAGGGAGAGCTGAAGATTTTATATTCTTAATTCATAATCCACTTCTGCATATTTAAGTGGAACAATTTTCACAAAAGGAAATTAACCTATTTGCCTGTCTTTACCACTTTTGCTTGCAGTAACTACACTTGTGTAATTGTCCTCAGAAATTCTTGTCACTACTTTTTAAGGCAACCATTGTTTACAGAAATCTCCAAAGAAAAAGTTTTCTCAAAAGTTTTTTAAATATTTTTTACTCTTAAAGATAATTGTTTAAGAAATATAATAGGAAATAAGTCTTTTTTTTCTTGTTTTCATTTTTAGGTTTTTTTTTTAAAGATTTTATTTATTTATTTGACACAGAGAGAGAGAGATCACAAGTAGGCAGAGAGGCAGACAGAGAGAGAGGAGGAAGCAGGCTCCCCGCCGAGCAGGGAGCTGGATGCGGGGCTCAATCCCAGGACCCTGAGATCATGACCTGAGCTGAAGGCAGAGGCTTTAACCCACTGAGCCACCCAGGCGCCCTCATTTTTAGTTTTAAGACAGCTACAGTTTTAAAAGGAAAAATATACATATTTTGATTATGTTCCTGTCTTTGAACTACAGTCATTAAAAATAATAAATTAAAAAATAAAAGTTAATACTGATAAAGGAAATGTTTGAATAAGAACTACCTGAGTGTAAATGCACCCTTAGCCCAAAGGATGGCAAAGTTACCCAGACATGACAGAGTGATTGCTTTTGCAAGCACACACATAATACTGGCTCATTACTACTTAAGATACTAACTCAAAAGATTTTGTTGTCTCCTTGCTTTTTGTTCAAATTTGAAGTATTTTAGTGGAGACAGACAAGAAATCTAGAAACCTTCCATAATGATAAAATACCAAAAAATTCATAAATTTTCCATAGTCTCCTGGGTCATGGTATTCACTCTTCTGTCTTTTGCGGTAGGTAATTTGCTCAGTGTCAACTTTACTTATAAGGCAGGCTTTTCTATAGCTGGCAGACTGTGCCATTCGACTTCAATACTGTCTAACACAGAAAGAGCAAGGGGTAGTAACCCCAACCCTCTACTCTGTCAGCAAATAAGTGCTTATTTGAAAAATATGTCAAAAGACCACAGTAAATCAAATGTTTGGCTGCTTTGACAAATGTGTGTATGGAGATAGGCGTACTCTAATCAAAGACAGTTTAGCTCAGAAAATAATCTTACTAGTAATTTCATCTTTTCCATTTACATACAAGGCAACAGATCCAGGGAAGTCCCAGAAAGAAACCTTTCCAATATGCTGCCAGGGATAGAAGGACATCAATGTGTGGTATTCTGGGGTCGGAGGTGTTATTTAATTTTAATCTAGAAAAATGCTTTAGAGTTGGATTTTGTTGTATCCCACATCTACATGAAATCAGAAGGTACATTTACCACTAACGTCCTAATTTTGCAAAGTCCTCAGTGAATGGTCTCATTTTTCCTCACACATTTGCACTATGGTAAGAACATTGAAAATCTCATTATTTCACAGGAAGAGCAATAGAGGTCTACCAAGTGCAGTGATTTTGACCGCCAAAGACAAAATGTGAGCCATGGATAAAATCTAGACTTTTTGATTTCCAAGTTTCTATTTATGTCTCTGGGACAATTTGTTTTTCAATGGGAAAATCCCTATAAATAAATAACAAGGATTTACGCAATTTTATTTTCACTGCCAAAAGAACTGCTCTTTCATTGACTTTTAAAACTTTGCATCTGAAGCAACATGGTCAGTACAATTGAATTCCATCTAAAAGGGAGAAACTTGAGCCCTCTTCTCAACCCAACATCATGTAAACCAAATGTATTATGTTCTGATTTGGTTCCCCTGTGTAGGTCAAAAGGCTCTTTCCTTCCCTTCAAGGAGGTCAGTTAGATGACAGTAACCTCAAAATCTCAAGCTGGAAGGGAAAATAGAGAGCACTATTTAAGTTACTATTTTTCAAACATAAAGAACTTTTCATATGTAAAAGTTGCAGTGAGGTTGTTTGCCTAATCAACATTAAATTTAGCTCTACTGATTCTCAGATGAAGAGCTATTTCTACTACAAAACGCATTGAAAATTTTAAAGAAAGATCAATACAAGTTACAATACTACAAAAGCAGAAACTTATTTTCTCCAAATTTACATGGTAAATATTTGTAGATGTCATAGATTAAATCATTTCATTTAACATAAGTACCCTAGATATGTTAGAAATCTGTAAATACAATCAATGCATAATGTAAGTGCTAGCATCATCCTCCTGGAAATACTATGTAGATTTCCCCCTGCATTACTTCCAAATCTCTGCAAACACAAATTTCCATCTTTTTTTTCTTTTTTTATTTTATTTTATTTTATTTTATTTTATTTTATTTTATTTTATTATTTGCCCCAGGGGTACAGGTCTGTGAATCATCAGGCTTACACCTTTCACAGCATTCACCAAAGCACAAACCCTCCCCAATGTCCATAACCCATCCACCCTATCCCTACCCTCCCACCCCCCAGTAACCCTCAGTTTGTTTTGTGAGATTGGGAGTCTCTTATGGTTTGTCAACAAATTTCCATCTTAATGTGTTCTTCTCTGAGTCATTTTCCTTTCATAAGTAACTCATTTATAATCTCATTGGATAAGAACATTATTTTTCTTTCCCTAAATGCACTTTAAAATATGCACATATTAGTTCATTAATTGTGTTACTATTTATACTTTCACTACCTTTGGTCATAGAGCAGATGAAAGAAAAAGGTGCCCCATGATTAGAAAAAAAATAGAGTGTAGTCAAAATAAATTTAGTACAATGGTGGTTAAAATTAATTTACTTGAGCAGAACAGCACCACAGATTACATTCAATTTAAAACAGAAACTTCTGAAGGGGTGTTTAATGATTACATCATAGTAATGCCTTAAAGCATTATTTCAATAATGTCAGAAAAATCAAGACAACGCAAACAGGAAGATAAGGATTATTTACCCATCTGTAGGATTTTAGATTCATGTGTACGTACCTTGGGTAAGATATGGCTGTCCATGCACCAATTCCAAAAAAATCATTACAGATAACAAAGTTAGGAGTCCAAAGCAAAGAGTGGTTGAAAGGATCTTATTCATGTTAAAAATCTTCTTCTGTGCTAGCAGAGAAACTGGACTACTGGTCAAGACAAATACTTCAGTGGCTCTGGAATGCTGCAGAGATCACTTTTAAAAGGTGGCAAATGTGCTTCAACTACAAATGATCTGGACAAAGAAAGAAACTTATAAAATGTAATGTATTCTGTCAACATGATTCACTACTTGGAGAAGTGACAGGTTTGCTACTCAGTCAATGACAGGAAGAACCCAATCGATATATCTCATACCTGCCCATTTCACTAAAAGCAGGCATTCCTATGCACGCACGCTCTCAGACACATGCGCACAAGCATAGAGCAGAAACTGGCAATGTAGAAATTGTTGGTTAGATTTTCATAACAACAAAATGGGAACAATGCCTTTCACTTGACTAATTTAGAGCCCCATGGAGGTCTTCCTAATAGCCCATGTTATTTGCAACCACCGCTTCATTTTTACCCAACCAAATAGATTTGAGTTGGGAAGAGCTCAAACTGTAAATGAATCATAATGGGAACATTAATGTCTTACTACATTGAAGAAGGATGGTTTCATTTTGCTGTAACCAGCACTTCTAGAGATTAAAGCTAAATCTAATTAATTCAAAGTTGGCAAATGTCCCATCAATTACACTCTTTAATACTTGCTTTAATTGTAACAGTTTTCGTTTTAAGCCAAAGTCTTTCAGTATATCCACAATTCCAATTTTATGGCTCGAAAGATGTGCTAATGACCTCTGGCCTTGGCATTTACTTCTTCTGTCAGGAGACCTTTCCATGCATTAACTCTAAAACTGACTCAGTTTTCTGTTCATAAAGGGCACCATGTGATGATGTGAAAGAAATTCAATGACTCAACTTTTCAGGAACCCATTCCTTTAATAAATTCCCTGAATAAAGTCTCAACTACTTAGTTTGATATTCAGGCTTGTTTTTCCTCCACAAGCTCATTTTCACTGCATGTTCTTCTGCAGCGATCACAGTAGGCTTTCAATTCCTGAACGTATCCTGCACTTCCTCACTTCAGAGCATCGCTGATGTATTTCCGGGTAATGCTCTTAGACTTTATATCTAGATATCAAGCTAAGTGAATGGAAAGAATAACTGTACCTCCTTAAGTGTCTGATTTCTCTTGAGACTAAAAATTCAAGAACAATGTCTTTGTAACTTGATCCTTAAAGTTTATCATACCACAGTGTTTCAAAACCTTCCATCATTCAAACATACCTTGAAACAAACCATCTATCATTACTTATTTAATAAGTTATTTGGATTAGGTTTTTAAACTTCAATTTTTTTAAAGTATGTCAATATGGAAAATGGGAAATGAGTATTACTTATGGGCAAAGAATATACAACCAAGATGAAAAATAGTATAATTGCAAGTAATTATTAAAGAAAAAAAGTAAAAACAAAATATAAAATTCACTGATAATGAATCTGATCATATATAAAGTATATTGATAATAAATCTAATAATCCAAAATGAAGACCTGGCAAAAATTAACAAATGAAATGCAAGTTAAATATGAGTCAGTATTAAAAACATATTCAGTTCATGGTTCCTTAATTTAAAAAAAAGTTTTTAAATATAAACAGGATTGTTTGGATTTTTAAAAATTTTGATGTTAAATACCAGCACAAGGAACCCCAATTCCCATGGGGTTTTCCTTCTTAACAGAAGCAACTTAATTTAACTGCCTTCTCTGATAAGGTTGAGTACTGATGACTCATTTCCTTTTTTTTAAAATTTTTCTATTTTTAAGTGACTGAAAGAGAACCTTTTATTACTTTTCTCTACAGAAAATCCAACAGCATCCACTCAGCCCAGTTTGGTGGGCAGTTCTTTAGCCTTTGTCTTCTCCAACTTGGCAATGTTTGGACCCAGAACATTTCCCCCCTAGTGGTGGTGGATCTCATCATATCTGTCATTGTAATTGGTCCTGGTGGCTTCCACCAGCTTAGCCAGAGCTCCTCTGTCTTCTGAATTAACCTGTGTGAAGCCGACAGTGGTACAGGTCTTCCTGTGAACCAGATGCCCAGCCTAGCCTTCCCCTTGATAATGCGGTAGGGAAGCCCCCGTCTTAGGACACAGGCAGGCATGAAGACAACCAGTTCAATGGGATCCACATCATGTGCAATCACTACCAGCTGAGGCTTCTTGTTTTCCACCAAGGTGGTGACAGTATTAACCCCAGTTTGAAGGACAGGAGGCCTCTTAGTGGGGACATCCCATTTGCCAGCAGCTTTCTTCTTAGCCCAAACAACAATCTCTGCTTCTTCTCTTGCTTTGTCTCTGGCTCTGTGGGCCAGGTTAGGCAGTCGAGCAGCTGCTTGGTGGTCCAAGGCCTGGGTGAACTTGTTAATCACAAGAGGCACTTTTAGATGTTTATAGAAAATAGCCTGTTGCAGCTGGATATAGCAGGACCATTTGTCAAACGAGGTCGCTTTGGGGCAGGATGTCCTGTCTGATGCCAAAATTCTTGGGCCTTATCTCAGACATGGGGTTGACCATCTTCTTGGCCTCCTGCTTCTTTACAATAGCAGGACCTGGGGCCACCTTCTTCCCTTTAGCCTTCTTTCCTTTCACATCTCAGATGGCTGGAGGAGAGAGCTCTGATGACTCATTCCTAAACAAAATGTTATGTATGACTTCTGTTGCACAAACATTTGTTTCAGGAAATCTCATGTAACCTCCTGAATCTCCTGTCATATTTTATGTGATATTGGCAAAGTGATGAAAAATAAGTTCCTTATCTGTGACCATTCCATCTACTTTGGGGGGGAAAAGCCCACAAAGATCCTTAACTAAATCTTTTATCTCTCTCTAATAATAATAAAAATATTCACTAAATTCTTCTCATAAGTATATAATCTAATTAGCTGTTCAAATAAAAACAAATTTTCGGGCACCTGGGTGGCTCAGTGGGTTAAAGCCTCTGCCTTCGGCTCGGTCATGATCTCAGGGTCCTGGGATCAAGTCCTGCACCGGGCTCTCTGCTCAGCAGGGAGCCTGCTTCCTCCTCTCTCTGCCTCTCTGCCTACTTGTGATCTCTCTCTCTCTGTCAAATAAATAAATAAAATCTTTTTAAAAAAAGCAAATTTTCAAGATTGATTGTATTAAACAGATAAACGAAGTTAGAATATTGGTTTCGGGAGTCATTAGTACACACAGTAATAGTACATAGCAAGGTTATTGTTGCCACTAATTGAGCAATCAACCATGCCAGGCCCTGTTCTAAACATTTCACATATAGTATATTTTTAATTAGTAGAGTAGTCCCTCAAAAATTATAAAGTTGTATTGATTTTTCACCCTCACAGCAAAGGAAGAAAGTTATGGAGCCAAAAAGAAACCTAGATCTACCTCAGAGTGATACCTTTACCCACGTTGTCTCTTGTCCACAACTGGGAAAACATAGAAATAGAAAGTGATTTGTTGTTCCAATCAGAGAGATTCCGATTTTAAAGGAAATTTACATTTTTACTTCAAATTTTCAAAAGCAATCCTCTTGATCTTAGTCTGTATCTCAGTTATTGCTTCTAAATAACATTTCTATTTTGTCAATGAAAACACTGTCATTATATTATAATGTACAGATAACTCTAAGATTCATTTACATCTTAACTATTCTTATGATGAGTGACAGGAAAAGCATAGATAATCAGGGTCCATATGGTGACTCAAATACATTTGAATAATTACTTTCTGACTCTATTAAAGAGTTGGGCTTTTTTTCCAGTGAGTAAAAAAAATTAAACAATTTCATTTGACCCTCCTCTGACCCCATTATTTCTTGGTAGAATTCCTAACATACGGTTAAATGAGTGAAAGAACACAGCAGACAGAAGGGAGAGGCTTTACTAGAAGCTCTGGCATTCTGCTAAGTGTGTGCATGGATTTTTTTTTTCATTTTTTTTCATTTTAAAGAGTTCAGAAAGACTTTATTTGTCAAAATAAAGTAGAAATGTCTATTCAAATACTCTTCTAATTTTTTTATTTGGGTTATTTGTCTTTTTATTATTAAGATGTGAGAGTTCCTTGTATTCTGGATGTCAGTCCCTTATCCAGTATATAATTTGCAAATATACTTCCACATTCTATGGATTGTCTTTTTCCTTTCTTGATAGTGTCCTTTGAAGCACAGTTTTTATTTGGATAAACTCCAATTTGTTTATTTTTTCTTCGTGTGTGTGTGTGTGTGTGTGTGTGTATTTTTAATATATCTAAAAATCATTGCCTAATCCAAAGTCATGAAGACCCATGGCTGCATTTTCTGTTAGTTTTATGCTTTTAATTCTAAAATGTAGGACTTTGACCCATTTCACACTAAATTTTGTATATGATGCGCCATATGGATCCTACTTTATTCTTTTACATGTGGATATCTAATTGTCCCATTACCTTTTGGTGATATGTGGTTTTATTTCTGGACTCTCAATTCCTTTCCACGGATCAATTTGTCTATCCTTATATCACTACCATACTACCTTTTTAAAAAAGATTTTATTTTTAAGTAATTTCTATAACCAACTTGGGCTCGAACTTACAATCCTGAGATCAAGAATTGTATACTCTACCAACTAAGCCAGCTAGGCACCCCTACCATATTATCTTGACTAATGTAGCTTTGTAGTAAGCTTTGAAATCAGGACATGGGAGACTTCCAACTTTGTTCTTTTTCTAGATCTCTTTCATTTTCATAGAAATTTTAGAATAAGCTTGCCAATTTCTATAAAAAGGGCAATTGGGATTTTGATAGGAATTATATTGAATTTATAGATCAATTTGGGAAATACTACCATCTTAAAAATATAACTCTTCCAATCCATGAACAAAGTCCTTCTGACTGTTTATGTGTTTAATTTCTTTCAAAGCTGTTTTGTAGTTTTCAGTGAACAAGTAATATCTCTTCATCCAACCCATGGCATTTTTTTATTGATTGTTTAATATAGAAATAAAACACTGAGATATTTTGTCACTTCTTTACTAAGAAGAACCATGATGCATAGAGACATCTCAGGCAGAATCCAGGGAAGAGTAATAATCATAATAACGTATATACCTAATATTGAATAACAGTAGGAGTTAACATTCAGAAAGGACTTAACACCAGTACATGGACAAGGCAACAGAAATTTCCAGGCATAGACATACTGTAATATAGGAGTTTAATCTGTTTTCAAGTAGTGTTTTTGATAATAGTTGAAAGCATAGAAGGTATCTGAGTAGAAGTGAATAGAGGCTTAGATTCTGGTCAGAATGGAGGCTTAAAATCAAAGTTCAAATATAAGGTTCTTCTCTTACAGCACGTGATGCAAAAAAAAACATCTTTAAGAAGTGTAACTGAGGGGCACCTGGGTGGCTCAGTGGGTTAAAGCCCCTGCCTTCGGCTCAGGTCATGATCTCAGGATCCTGGGATCAAGCCCCGCATCCGGCTCCTTGCTCAGCAAGGGAGCCTGCTTCCCCTTCTCTCTCTGCCTGCCTCTGCCTGCTTATGATATCTCTCATGCTGTCAAATAAATAAATACAATCTTTTTAAAAAAAGTGTAACTGAGGTGAAACCACAGTCCATGGGAACAGAGAAAGAGGAGAAACTGGATTAAAAATCCAGGATCTATTAGCATTGTCTGTGTAAGAAAAAAGATTCTCTAATCCTACAGATGCTAAGCAGCAGGAAACCAGACTCTTAGAATTGCAGTAAGAGGAAGAAACTGTCAAGAAAAATGTTTAGACTTCAGTTTAAAGGATGGATTCCCTGGCCATCAGCAAATGCCTCTAAACTCACCCTCTTCCTTCAGCTACCAAGGAGGTAGTAGCTATAAAGATCATCTGTCCTCACATCAGGAATCAGAACCTCTGTTTGCCATTATCATTTAAACAAAGGTATCTTCTCTCATCTTAAACAGAAATAAACTTGAGGAGACTACTCACAGTGTCTTTTAACTACTGTCCCTACTTTCTCTCTCCATCAAGGCCAAACTTTCAGAAATAATTTCCTTCCTCTGGTTCTTTCCCACATATTTTCCTCAGCCCATTTCAATTTTGCTTTTACCATCTGTTCCCAGCTCTACAAAACAACCCTCTCCAAGAATCTTATTGTTGCCAAACTCAATGAACCCTTTCTGGTTCTCTCCCTGGGTATCATTTTCAGAATCTTCTTGGTTGACCATAACTTTCTCACTGAAAAGCTCCCTGGTTTCCTCCTACTTTGCTAGCCATTCCTTTTCAGTTTCTTTTAACATTTCCTCCTCCTCTGACTTTCGAAAGATGAACTTTGTCAGAGTTTTGTTATAGATTCTCTTCTCATGCTTCAATCTCTTGAAGGAAATGCATAACTTTATTTTTTTTAATGTCACAATTTTGTTATTCTTGTACTTTGACCAATACTGTTTCCTCAGAGTTACTCTGAGGAAAAGAGTGGCAAAGACTGGCCACTGTCACTGGGAAGTGGTCACTGGGGAACTGCATAAAATATGGAATGCTTCACGAATTTGTGTGTCATCCTTGCTCAGGGGCCATGCTAATCTTCTCCGTATAGTTCCAATTTTAGTGTATGTGCTACTGAAGCGAGCACATGAAATGCATAACTTTATAATTACTACCTACATGCCAGTGACTCCAAAATGTTTACCTCTCTCCTCACATCATTTTTGTGTAGCATACCTAGACTTTTTACAAGGTTCTCAACCACATCCAAAAGTGAGCCCTTCATTTTCACTCTAATGTTTCACTTCTCTTCCAGAGTTTACTACCTGAGTGAGTAGTATGGCTGTTTACCAGTCATTCATTCAAGAACCCTCTTCCTCAACTTTACTCCCCAAACTTTTCTACGCAAATGCAAAGTTCTGTCATTAAACTTCTCAAGTATTTTTTGAATCTTTCCACATCTTTTTGGCACCTTCCTAGACAAGGAAGCCAACATCTCACACCTAAGCTACAGACATACCATTATTACCAAGTCTCCTTATACCCACCATTGCTCCTCTAATCCATTCCCACAAAGTTTTTAGAGTACTCTTCTGGAAATGCAAATATCAGTCTGTAATATTCCTACTTAAAACCCTTCAACCCCTTTTTTGTTACACTTAAGATAAAGATCGAAAGTAATAACATGGTCTATGAGGTCCTGTATTACCTGCCTCTACCGACATCTTCAATTTGTCCAGATTCATTTTTCCCTTACCACAGTTCAGCCACAATGATCTTTAATTCTTCAAAAATGTCAAGCTACTTTCTCCCACAAAGACTTTGTGTCTGCAGGGAGACAGACACCCTCTCCCTACTTACACACACACACACACACACATTCCATTTTAAGCCTCAGTTAAAATTCCTCGGCAAAATCTCTCTGATTTTTCCAGACTAGGTGAGTCTGCCTCTCATAGCTCTCACTGCACTATACATTTCCTAATAAGCTCATGTCTCAACTCTGAAAAATTACTATGTATGTTTTTGTGCATTATCTGTCTTTATTGCACTATCAGATTCATTATGTCATGGTTTCTGTTTGCCATGTTTATAACCATATTGTGAGCAACCACAAGAGGACCTGGTACATAATAATCCCTAGCAAAATATCTAATGATTAATAAAATGAATAAATAAGTAGAGTAAGAGTCCATTTGTAGTGCTGTTTTTGCTTATATACCTCCCATCAGTTTGCTTATTTCAAATCCACCTGCTAAAGGGAAGAAGGCTACTGACTCTTCTAGATGCAGAATAAGGCTATCTCAAGGAAGATGAACAGACAAATGTTTCCAGAATAGGCAGGGCTGAGATTTACTAATTCACAGTCTCAGTGTTCAGAGGAAAAGAGGGCAAGAAAAAGCAAAGGCTGGCATATTTCTGTTGTTTTTCTCCCAATTAGAGGAAATAGGTGGTGTTGAGCAAGTGAGGGGAAGGGACACCAAACATGACTTTGATGTAATAGACAAACTAACTAATATGTGAACACCTTAATGTGTGTATAAGCCATGCAATATACTGTAATGGTGCTCACTCTGCTTGAGAGAGAATGTAATATCTGTGAGGAAGAACAGTGTTGAAGCCAAGAGATGTCAGAAAAGGAAACTGTAAGGCATCCTGCAGATTCACTGAAGGACTGAATCAAGGCTTCTTCCAGAGGAGGTTGGGAGCAAAAAGCATTTTTTTTTTAATGAGAATCTCTTCAAATGAAGAGCTTCCCGGTAACTTCTGTGCCTTTTCTCCTTGAGCGTGACTCTTGGACTTGAACTGCAGATTAAAGGGTTTGTCCCTTAGAAGTGCCTAACTCATAGAAGAATATATCTATCTGTGTTTGACCACTTTCCTGACTTGAATCTTGTTAGGAACTAATCTCAGGAGTCCTGTAAGCTCTTCTCTGACCCTGATTTCAGCTTTCTCCTTTCTCTTACTCTGAGAGCTGATTTAGAACTTGCCTCACTATGCAGTGGAGATAGGAGAATATTTTCAAGAGATCATTCTATTGTTCACACAGTTCCCATTGTTTAAAACATCCTTACCCTTAATTATTCTACCCAGGAAACTCATTAAAAAAGAAAAAGTCAGTGGTCCAAGATTATATTTTCCAATTAAGAATTCCTTGATCTTTTTGGGCAGAATTAATTGCTTCTTCTTCCATATACTTAAAGACATAATATAACTTGTGTTATTGTACTTGCCGCATTACGTTTATTACTAACTAGGTCTGTGTGTGGGTCTCTCTCTAAGTCTGAATTGCTTAAGCATAAGGATAATAATTCCTTATTGTTCATCATAACATATGCCTTCCAGCCTCTGGTAGAAATTAAATGAAAAAAATAGATGTAAAATATTTAGCATGACTCCTGGCACATAGTTTGTGATCGCAAATGCTAGTTAAAGTGAATAGTAATTCCACCATTGATTATCCTCATTTAAATAATCTCTATTTACTAAGAAAATTAATCTTAAGGAAACATTATTCACCATAATAATGCACTTAATATTTACATTGTCATCCAACCAGGCTAAAACGTTCTTTGGTCACCTAGTCAAGAAAAAAAGTTAACACCTTCTGCCTCTGCCACATAACACTGGTACTTCCAAATCCTGGGCTTCAATCTCTCATGTAAAATGTTGAGGTTAATTATATCCAACATCTCTTCCCCTTGAACATTCCATGGCAATATTCTGCTGAATACTTTCTTAATCTTTTGTTCTCTATTTGTAGTATGTATAATCATCTTTATTTAAAAAAATAAAAAAGATAATTCAAGATTATTTTTATACATTAGCACACCAACATAATATCTAGCACAATAATAGAACTCACAAAAAAATTCATTGACGAATTATGACAAGTCACTGCTTTGTTTAACTCTGAATGGTTACTCTTTTTCCTCAGTAAATCTATTTTTTGTATGCAGTAGAGTTTATCACTTCCTTTCATTTATAAGATTGCTTCCTGGTTACCCATAATATGTCACCTTCTTTTCCTTGGCTGAGCCATCTCCTCTTTCTTAGGTGAATTCCATCAAGTCATTTTGGGTGACCAAACATATTTATGAATTTACATTAGACTTAATCGAATCAGCAGAATTTGTCTCATTCTAGCTGATGACCTGAAGATTTGAATGAAAAACAATAAATTCAAACATCCTTGGCTTTGCATAATCCATTTGGCTCAGTCCTATATTATTCACAATGCTACTTCACCCTCCACGAATTTCCTTTCACTTCTCACCGCAATATTTTTCAAGATTTCACTCTAGAAAACTTCTATATTATCAATATATTAAATAATGAATGAGGATAGATATTCAACAATTCAGTTTTATTAACTAAATTCTTGTTGATATTGATAAATGTACAGAACTTCAGTCCAAAGAGCAGTGCTTTAGGGGGAAGATGCCATTATAGTAATGAGATTTCTTCCTTTGCCACAAACCATTAGGTGGAGTCAATATTTATGAAGCTTTTATCCTGACTTGGGTAATTTGTAACTCCTCCCTGGGTATGACTTTTCAGCTCAGTTGTTCTTAAGTCCATTAACTACTATAACAGGATGAACTCAGATTTATTGCCACTGGAGCTTTGCAAAGGGGTGTGAGTTGAGAGGAAGAGAACCCTTGGAAATTGGAGGACACAGAAACAATCAATTTTGTTGGCTGCTGAGGTTCAGCTCCATAGATAGTTCTGGTATAAGATACCCCCATCAGGCACAACTTACTATCCCTTGAACAGATATTCATCCCCTCTAAGAGGGAAGAATTTAAGACAAGATTTGGACAGTAGTATCTAAGAACACATTCCCTTTCAAATTCACATTCACATTGATTCAAAAGTGCCTATTTATCCCCAACATTATGACCGACAGTGAGGTAAGTGATATGAGGAATACAATCATTCAAGAAACTGTGTTCCATAAGGGAAAGATTCATAAGGCCTAAATTCAATCTCTGATACACTACCCATGAATGTCATGACAACTGGTGAGTCCTGATTTCTTTTTCTTCTTCCACATCCAGAGTTCTTCCTAATATTTAAGCTGATGGTTCAGTGAGCAGTTGTCAATGGAGTATCATATGCATGACCCTGACCCACACCCAAGCCATTTGTAGTTAAGTTTTCACTCTAGCAAGACATAGACTAGGGTGAGCGCACTTGTTTAGATGCAAGTTGGTGCCAGATCCTTCACTGGAAAAACTGCAGAAGAGAGATATGGCTGATGGGTTTAAAAGGAAATCTAGTAGAGCTCCCTGAAACAGACTTCATCCAGTGAAAGACAGGAATGTGGAAAATAAATATGCAGTCTTCCTTGACCTTGACTGGGACAACTGTGAAGTATGTGCTTCACTGTCACAAGTTCCCCAGTGGATTACGCTCCAGTTGTGCACAGTGGTAACTTGCTTGATGACATACTGTTTGGGCTTGCTTTCTTTTCCAGTCTCACTTCTCCTCTCCCCATCAGATCTCTTCTGATATTTCCTCCCAAATACACTACTTTCATTTGAATCCTTGTCTCAAGGTATGCTTTGCAGAAATCAAATCAACAAACCACTAACACAATGTGAAAGTAATATTCACATATCATTTTAACCTTGATAAGGAAACTCACCAAACAAAATATATTTAAATCATTTATCTTTTCCCTCGTTACCCCATAAGATAAAGAAAGACTACATTGCTTTAAAACATAAGGAGTGCAAGTTAACTTCAGAGGTAAAATCAACTTGCTCATTGATTTCACTGTCTATAAATTAAAAATAATGATTATTGAACTTTAACACTTTTTACAATTTGCAGTCTATTTTTCATATATTTTGTTAGGTTATAGCTATTCTTGTTTTACCCCCAAAAATTTATATCAGAAACATAAATAGCAACCAGTTTCCATGTTAGCTTCAGAAATTGCCCAAAGTATCATAGAGCTATAGATAGTAATACAGAAGACATGCTTGGGGTTTCTTAAGCTGTTTGAGCACTAAAAAATATCCTCTGGTCAGGAGGAGACATTTTCATGCTTACGGTTGCTGCAGATTTCCTTTTTTTTTTTTTTTTTTTTTTTTTTTTTTTGCAGATTTCCTATTAACTAATTCCCTGAAGAAGTTCTAGCTCACCTCTGGCAGACCTTTCTGCCTCAGCACATGAGGGATGGGCTGCTGACAGGAAGCAGAGTGCACCCCACATAATTAAGTGAAAGATTCCTAGGAATTACGTGACAAGAATCAGCAATCTTTGCTCTCCAGTTTAATTAGCTAATGAATGCATGGACAGGCACTAAGTCAATTTATTGAGGCAGAATTCTGTTCCTACCACTCTGTGTGAATACACAATCATAGATTCTTGAAACTGAGCTTCTTTTGAATCCTTAGCTTGACTTTGAAGGTGCTCCATGGACTGGCCTCAACCTGCCCCTCCATGCTGACTATGGCTCCATATGCCCTCCATATTTCTAATACAGTGTGTTTTAGCCCAAGATTTCCCAAAAAGAAACCCTGAGACAAAATTGTATCTGATGCTTTACTGGAGGATACTAAAGGATGGCCTCCACCTCAAAATATGCCACTTGGACATTGGGCTATTTAGAGTTAAAGACCCTTGAAAGTCACCAGGTGCAAGAGGGGTAATGTGACTCTTCTTCAACTTGAAAGCAGGAGAAAATAAGTTGGAAGCGGCAAGATAGCGGAGGAGTAGGAGACCGATTATCATCAGGTCCCAGGAATTCACCCAGATAGCTATCAAACTATTCTGAACACCTACAAATTCTACAGGAGATTGAAGAGAAGAGGAGCAACAATTCTAAGAGCAGAAAATCGACCACGTTCCGGAAGGTAGGCCATGCAGAGAAGTGAATCTGAGGCGATGGGAAGATAGACCCCCGGGGGGAGGGGCCAGCTCCTGGCAAGGGAGCGAGCAGTGGAGCAGACTCAGAACTGTTAGAAGTCGGCTCCACTGAGGGACATTGCCCCAGAGGCCAAGCGGGGGGTGAAACCCTCGTGGGGACAGTGTGGTCTCAGAACCCATGGAGACACAAAAAGACCAGGGGGGTCTGAGCACGACCGAGCTCCCGGGTATCAGAGAGAAGCTGGCGGGAGAAACGGAGCCGAGCTGAGAAGGGGTCTCTCAGCTCGGTGTTACCTTGGGCTGGAATCCAAAGCATGGTCGGGCCACTGCTCTGTGAGTGGGGACCCCACGGGTGGCAGACCCGGAGAAACCCCCTCCTTCCTCCTCCAGGAGGGGCAGTGCAGGAGCAGCTGCAGGAATCTGCCAGGTTCGGAGATTCTAAACGGGGCTGCGCGCCAGAGATAGAGACACTCAGTCACAGGCCAGGTGAGCTCAGAGAGTGGACGGAGACCAGAAGACGGGAGGGACGACTGCTTTTCTCTGAGGTGCACTGAGGACTGAGGCCCTGAGCTCTCGGCTCCTCCAGGTCAGAGACTGGGAGGCCGGCATTTTCAGTCTCGGCCTCCAACGCCGTACAGAAAGCGTTCAGGGAACAAAAGTTGCCAAGAGCGAACCTGAGCTGATTACTTAGCCTAGCCCCTGGCGAGGGCGGTGTGATTCCGCCTTGGGCAGAGACACTTGAGAATCACAGCAACAGGCCCCTCCTCCAGAAGACCAGAAAAAAAACATCCAGCCAAAATGAAGTTCGAGATTGCTGAGAATTGTGGAACTCGGGAGCTAGGGGAAAGCAACACAGAGAATTAATGGCTTTTTCCCCATGATTCTTTAGTCATTCAAAGTTAAATACTTTGAATTTTTTTCTTACTTTTTTCTTTTAAATTTTTTCCTTTTTCCTATTTTAACGTTTTTAACTATTGTTTGTTATCAACACTTTTTAATCTTTTTAAATTTTCATTGTTATAATAATATTTTATCTCTTCATTCTATTTAACCTTATTTTTTGTATACAAATAGGGTCTGTTCAATTCACCAGTGTAAGAGATAGAGATAGAGATAGAGATAGAGATAGAGTGAGAGACAGACATAGATATAGAAACAGAAATAGATAATATAGATATAGAAATAGGATTTTGTTTTATTTATTTTTGTTTTGTTTTGTTTTTGTTTGTATGATTTTATATTTTTGTTTTTTGTTTTTTTTCGTCTTTCTTTTCCCCCCAGTTCCAGGTCTCTTCTGAGTAGGTTAGTGTATATTTCTCTGGGGTCATTTCTACCCTTTAGTATTTTGTTCTCTCATCCATCTACTCTTATCTGCATAAAATGACAAGGCGGACAAAATCAACACAAAAAAAAGAACAAGAGGCAGTAATGACGGCTAGGGACCCAATCAATGCGGACATTAGTAATATGACAGAACTAGAGTTCAGAATGACGATTCTTAAGGTGCTGGCTGGGCT